>CM053032.1:270105859-270660859 GCA_028564925.1 Lithobates sylvaticus
TTGCTGGAAGCGCCCCTATTAGAGCTGTCAGCTCTAATAGGGGACCCTATTAGAGCGGTGTGCTCTAATAGGCTTCCCTAAGTGTAAACAGCGGGCGCACGGCTGTGCGTTCGCTGATTACACAGTACTGTGTTAGGGAAGCGAATACATCGCTTCCCTAACACAGACCCGCCTCTCAGGTCTGTTACCTGTCACCTGATTGGCTGAAGTCACAGGCGCTGTGATTGGACGCTAGGCGTCCAATCACCTAGCGTCCAATCCCAGCAGAAGAAGACAGGAGGAGCGCGGGAGAAGACATCCGACGGAGACATCCGACGGAGACACCGCTCGTCGCCTGACGCCGTCACCAGCTGCACACCGGGACAAGGTAAGTGCAGAGGGCAGGCAGGGGGCACAGTGGCATCACTTAAGGGGCACAGTGGCAGAACTTGGGGCACAATGGAAGCACTTAAGGGGCACAATGGCAGCACTTAAGGGGCACAATGGCAGCACTTAAGGGGCACAATGGCAGCACTTAAGGGGCACAGTGGCAGAACTTGGGGCACAATGGCAGCACTTAAGGGGCACAATGGCAGCACTTAAGGGGCACAATGGCAGAACTTAAGGGGCACAATGGCAGCACTTAAGGGGCACAATGGCAGCACTTAAGGGGCACAATGGCAGCACTTAAGGGGCACAATGGCAGAACTTGGGGCACAATGGCAGCACTTAAGGGGCACAGTGGCAGCACTTAAGGGGCACAATGGCAGCACTTAAGGGGCACAATGGCAGCACTTAAGGGGCACAATGGCAGAACTTGGGGCACAATGGCAGAACTTGGGGCACAGTGGCAGCACTTAAGGGGCACAGTGGCAGAACTTGGGGCACAGTGGCAGAACTTGGGGCACAGTGGCAGCGTTTGATGGGCACAGTGGCAGCGTTTGATGGGCACAGTGGCAGCGTTTGATGGGCACAGTGGCAGCGTTTGATGGGCACAGTGGCAGCACTTGGGGCACAGTGGCAGTGTTTGATGGGCACAGTGGCAGCGTTTGATGGCACAGTGAGGCTGTTTGTTTGCGCCCCCCCAAAAATTTTGAGCACCAGCCGCCACTGCTGGAGACGCCACTGTTAGTTTGGCAGAGCTCCAAGGGCTGAGTCTCTGTCGCCTCCCCCTGGCTTCTAGAACTGCTGGAGAGTGGGCGGAGGGGCAGAGCTGAAGCCTGAATATTTATGGACTTCCCCTCCAATCCCTGGGTGAGGACAGCCTAGAAGGTGGAGAGATGGACCATAAATATTCTGGAGCCTGGCCATGTGGGAGCAGAGTCTAGGGTCCAGTTGCTTGGAGGGCACTCCTATGCCCCTGGGCAGAAGAAAGGAGCCAGAGAGAACCAGAGAGAGAGCAGCAGAGGAAGCCTTACACCCCTTCATCCTTAGCTAGGCGTAGCTGAATCACCCTGAGAGCCATTGGGACCTGTCCAGCAGGAGGCCTGTTCAGCAGCCACCACATGAGCTACACGATCTTTCAATGGGACTGAGTGAGTAGCTTCACCCTCTACACCTCAGAGCCTATAGAGGAGAAGCAGCCAGGCACAAACACGGGTAGCATTCTACATAGGAACAGCTTAGAGACACTTAAAGCCAGTACAGCTACCCTACGCCTCTTCCTTTGGGACTCTAAGGAGAAGCCAGACGACTTTGCATTTTTCCACAGTAGGACAGCCGTGTGATTTTTTTGGTAGCAGAGACCTCAGGTCAAGTCCAAGTTACATCTAGACATGTGCACAACAAAAAAATTAGTTTATTTTCGTTTAGTTTTTTTTCGTTTCCGTTGATTCGTAACGATTCGTAAATTCGTAAGTCGTCGGTGTTCGTATTCATAACGATTCGTATTTTCGTAAGAGTTATTTTTTCGTTGATTCGCTTTTCCGTTTAATTTTCGTTTATTCGAAATTCGGACGCATCCATATTTATTCGTACATTCGTAACATTCGTAACATTCGTAGATTCGTAATCGGAGCATAATTCATAATTTTATGTAATGTGTATGCTATTATTACATTTTAAGAGACACGGAAAATTACGAATCGAAAAAAAAAGTTACGAATGTACGAATTTTTTCGTTCAATCCATTCGAAGCACGTTAAGCAGCGCCATTGTAAGAGACACGGAAAATTACGAATCGAAAAAAAAAAAAAAAGTTACGAATGTACGAATTTTTTCGTTCAATCTATTCGAAGCACGTTAAGCAGCGCCATTGTAAGAGACACGGAAAATTACCAATTCAACAAAAAAAAAAAAGTTACGAATGTACGAATTTTTTCGTTCATTTTCATTTTCGTTGTTCCTGTTTTCGTTTTTCGGATTTTCTTCATTCGTACATTCGTTGTTTCTAATTTGTTTTTTTTCGGATTTTCGTTATTTTCGGATTCGTTCGATTCGAACGATTCGTTAAAATTGTTAGCGAATCGTTCGTTCATTCGTACGATAACGAATGAACGAAAATAACGAAAAAAAACGAAAAGAAACGAAACGAATTGCACATGTCTATCCAATTAGAGTTCTGGGCATCCCATATCTTCCCTTCCCTGTCCAAGACTATCCCCTAATAAACCAAAAACAAACCAAAGCACACTGGACTGTTTTTTGACCAGTGGTGGCCCGTCCAAACGGGGCGCATAGGCGCCGCCACCCTTATCCATGCACCTGGCCCCTAACCTACATGCAGGGTGTCGGACACATGGATTCCAATGGAATTTTATTTTTATTTTTAAAAGCACATGATTAGAGCCCGAGGCTTTAATTGGCTTCAAAATAAATTAATTTTTCACTATTGTCTTGATTCTCCTCCTGGCCACTCAGGAACCCGTCACCCAATTGGCCGAGAGGAAAAGCGATCCTATTGGCCTCCTAGGAGGAGGGAGGAGATGCACAACGGAAGCCGCCGTGATACCAAGGAGGAGGAGGCGCAGGAGAAGCTGTCACCAGCTGCACGGAGGAAGTGCTGCCCGTGACCTTTACCTGGGGTAAGTCCGGGGCTGGTGACCGACTGGGGGGTTGGTGACCAGACCAACCTGCTGGGAAAAAAATATACCACCAGCTGTGACTGTTTTTGACTAATAAGTGAATGCCGAAAATCTCCTGTTGCCTGGCTGAGCATGTGAGGGAGAACCCAAAAATCCTGCAGCTTGGCGTCACTCCTGGGATTGGGTGTGCGCGGAGTGCATGCGCATGCGCCGACGAGTCAGTGCACGCTGGTAACTGGCCAAAGTCTGCGCTGGCACATGAGCACGAGTATGGGCATTGGCATTAGCTGTATGAGTATTGGTCTCTTGGCAGACCCCTTGAAAAGTAGCTTTGGATGGGACTGCTGCATTATTGCACAACCTGTATGAGAAAATTGCAGAGGGCGGGGCTTGGAACCCGGAGAACACCAGATGTGGGGTTTCACAGGCTCATTATCAGGGCCATTTAGGCCTTATTCACATGGGCGTACCGATGATCCGTATAGCCATCTTCTGCTGCTCGAGATGCACAGGTGTTCCATCATGCAGGGGCAGCCAGCTGCACTGAACACCTGGGCATCCCAGGCCACTTTTGGCAGTCATGCGCATGGGCAAAGGCATAGAGATTGCACTGAGAATCCCAGATGGGTTCTCACAAAGGAAGTGGAGTGCGCCTTTAAGTGTCCTCTGTTAAAGCCGGTGATGAGGACTCATACAGCCGCTGTTACATTTTAAAGCGACCTTGGAAAACTTTCTAGGACAATTTTTTATTCTTTCTTTTCTGCAGCGTGCGGCTGCTGCGGGCCGGGTGTCGAGAGGGAATCTATGAGCCCCGCAGTCAGCAGCGCGGCAGAATATAGTTAATAGCAGGAAAAAAAAAAAAGCGTGGCGCCGACACAAAGGCGCCCTCCAGTAGCCGTCAATTCCAGACAAAGCCCGCAGTCTGTGGGGCCTCTTCATTAAACTGCCAGATTTGCAATGGAAATGATGGTGAAAAACAAAAGGGAGATCGGCTTTAAAGAGCGAAAAATAGGAACTGATGTAGAGGTCGATTAAAGTGACGTCAGGCAGAAGGCTTTATGTGGAATTCAGAGTCACATCAATTCCGGGAGGGAAGGCGGATTGGAGCAACTTTTCTCTTGAATTATTTTATTATTTTTTATCGATGACTTTTTTTTCCTTATCCGAGCACGCAACCTGGCAGGCCGCAGGAAAAGAGGGGAGGACGAGAGCGGCCCCCCCTCCCTCCTGAACCGTTCCAGGCCACATGCCCTCAACATTGGGAGGGTGCTTTGGGTTCCACCCAAAGCACCTGGTCCCCATGTTAATGAGGACAAGGGCCTCGTCCCCACAACCCTGGCCATTGGTTGTGGGGGTCTGCGGGCGGGGGGCTTATCGGAATCTGGAAGCCCCCTTTAACTAGGGGACCCCCAGATCCCGCCCCCCCCCCCCTGTGTGAAATGGTAAGGGGGTACAAAAGTACCTTTACCATTTCACCAAAAAAAGTGTCCAAAATTGTAAAAATGACAGCAGACGGTCTTTGACAATTCCTTTATTAAAATCTTCTTTCTTTTGCTCTTCCTTCTTCCTTTCTTCATCCTTCGGTTTCTTCATCTTCTCCTCCCGGCATCTTCTTCCATCTTCTTCTTCCATCATCTTCTTCCTCCGATCCGCTTCTTCTTGCTCTGGTCTTCTCGTCCGGCATCTTCTTCCATGACGTCATGGGGACAGCCATAGGGAATTCCCCATGACCTCCCCGTGCGTCAGAGGGGGGTGGGGTTACCAGGTGGCCCCGCCCTCCGTTATAAAAGACCTGTCAGACGCAGCAAAGTCTCACACAGCGGGAGCCTCCCATTGCGCAGAGCGGCCCAGAAGAGACGCCAACGCCATGGAAGAAGATGCCGGACGAGAAGACCAGAGCAAGAAGAAGCGGATTGGAGGAGGAAGAAGAAGAGAGAAGAAGAAGATGGAAGAAGAATATGGAAGAAGATGCTGGAAGGAGAAGATCTCGGGCTGCCTCGGGATATAAAGGAAGATCCCCGAGAGACAGTCTATCATGATTAAATGAGAGGGGAGTATTACAGGCAGCCTCTCCCGCACTGCTGATGCTCCTGCTGACCCAATCGACTTGAAAGCAATACATGTTTACAAAGTTTACAAAGCTGCAGGGGGAAAGGGAAAGTGCAGGGGGCCCCCCATGCAGCTGGGGCCCCTGGGCAGTGCCCGCTCATTAAGACGGCCCTGGCTCAGGTCAGGAGACAAGCCAGGTCAGTAACTGGAATCAGATGCAGTATCACAGAGTCTCAGGGCACACGGAACGCTGTAGACAAGACAGCACTGAACCTGAGCCAGGTTTAATAGCCCCATTTGGCCCCAACATCTGTCACAGGGTGTGAATGCACATTATGTGCACGTGCACCTATGTACATACGTGCCCACGAATGCGCATGCATGCGAGCATGAGCATGTGCACATCTTCTAAGTGGTGTTAAGAGACTGAATAGAAATCTGCCCAGTGGAGCCATCTTGTTTGCTGGCATGCCCTTCCTGACAGGGCCATTCACTAACTTCCAATGTAAGGGGGTACTACACTAACCTCCAATATAAAGTGGCACCATGGTTAATAACCAATGTAAGGGGTCTTAGGCTAACATGAAATGTAAGGGGGTACTACACTGATCACCAATGTAAAGGGACAGTACAGTCAACTCTAATGTAAGGGACCACTACACTGTGGTTCTGTTATACCAGTGGTCTCCAAAATGTGGCCCGGGGGCCAGATGCGGCCCCTTGCTTGCTTTCATCTAGCCCTTGGGGCAATATTTCCTCCCGGTGAGACCAACAATGGGGCCATGATTCCTCCCAGTTACAACAACAATGGGGCCACGATTCCTCTCAGTGACACCAACAATAGGGCCACTACTCCTCCCAGTCACACCAACAATGGGGCCACGATTCCTCCCAGTGACACCAATAATGGGGCCACGACTCCTCCCAGTGACACCAACAATGGGGTGAAGATTCCTCCCAGTGACACCAACAATGGGGCCACGAATCCTCCCAGTGACACCAACAATAGGGCCATGATTCCTCCCAGTGAGACTAATAATGGGGCCATGACTCCTCCCAGTGACACCAACATTTGGGCCATGATTCCTCCCAGTGACACCAACAATGGGGCCACTATTCCTCCCAGTGACACCAAAGATGCGCATTGTGTAGTCCTACTGATGCCAGGACATTTTCTAATCCCAATGGCCACAGCCTGGCCCCCTAAGTCTGAAGGACAGTGAACTGGCCCTTTGTTTAGAAAGTTTGGAGACCCCTGTGTTATACTGTGCTATTGCCACCAGAACAATGAATCTAAGATTGCTCTACACCACACACCAACAATGGGGCCACGATTCCTCCTAGTGACACCAACAATGGGGCCACGATTCCTCCCAGTGACACCAACAATGGGGCCATGATTCCTCCCAGTGACACCTATAATGGGGCCATGACTCCTCCCAGTGACACCAACAATTGGGCCACGATTCCTCCCAGTGACACCAAAGATGCGTATTGTGTACTCCTACTGATGCCAGGACATTTTCTAATGCCAATGGCCACAGCCTGGCCACCCTAAGTCTGAAGGACAGTAAACTGGCCCTTTGTTTAGAAAGTTTGGAGACCCCTGTGTTATACTGTGCTATTGCCACCAGAACAATTAATCTAAGATTGCTCTACACCACACACCAACAATGGGGCCACGATTCCTCCTAGTGACACCAACA
Source organism: Lithobates sylvaticus (assembly GCA_028564925.1). Classification (NCBI taxonomy): domain Eukaryota; kingdom Metazoa; phylum Chordata; class Amphibia; order Anura; family Ranidae; genus Lithobates; species Lithobates sylvaticus. Next base: position 270,112,617 of record CM053032.1, read on the forward strand.
ATGGGGCCATGATTCCTCCCAGTGACACCAATAATGGGGCCATGACTCCTCCCAGTGACACCAACAATTGGGCCATGATTCCTCCCAGTGACACCAACAATGGGGCCACGATTCCTCCTAATGATACCAACAATGGGGCCACAGTTCCTACCAGTGACACCAATAATGGGGCTGTGACACCAACAATGGGGCCACGACTCCTCCCAGTGACACCAAAGATGCGCATTGTGTAGTCATACTGATGCCAGGACATTTTCTAATCCCAGTGGCCACAGCCTGGCTCCCCTAAGTCTGAAGGACAGTAAACTGGCCCTTTGTTTAGAAAGTTTGGAGACCCCTGTGTTATACTGTGCTATTGCCACCAGAACAATGAATCTAAGATTGCTCTACACCACAAATAAAAGAGTCCAGATAAAATGTTATTTCCATTAAGATCAGGTAGAAGATCAAATGGAGAAGCCAACACGTTTCATAGACCAAAACTCCCCTTCTTCATCAGAGTTTGATCAGCATGATATCAAGCACAGAGGACTCGTCAGTGGTTGACTTGGCAGCCAGCAGTAGAGCAGCAAGTCCAGCATTTGGCATGGTGGTGTGATATATAAACACTGCTTTTAGAGACACTACTGAGTAAGACACACAGCTCCAATCACAATATTATTCCTGAGAAAACTACTCTGAGAGTGTTTTCAAATGTTACCCTTTAAGAATCCCCCAGGTACAGCCAATCTTGATGACATGATATCTCATCTGCATGTGTGCACGTGAAACTTCCAGTCTGAAGATTTCCTGTCACTTCCAATCTTCTGTGTAAATGAAAACAACCTAGGTGGTTAATTGACTTGCTCTCGTCAATTTGCATACTATTTGCATGTTGTTTTTATTTGCATCCTCAGAACGAAGCAAACAGGAAAATAATCTGTGCATATTCCGAGGCAATGTTGAAATAAATTAGCGCTTTCTAATTGCCCAAAACGCTGTTGAACTACAACATTCTATATACATACAGCAATGTGCAAAAGTTTTAGGCATGTGTGAAGAAATGCTGCAGGCGAGGGAAATGTCAGGATGCAGGCCAGGGTCAGCAGCAGATCAGCGAGACATCAGTTAAAGCAGTAGCAGAGGTCAGGAGACAAGCTGGGTCAGTAAAATATATATTTTTAATTGTTTGTTTATTTCAATCAATTTACAAAATGCAAAGTGAGCAAACAGAAAAAAAAATCTAAATCACATCAATATTTGGTGTGACTATACCAAATGCCTTCAAATCAGCATCAGTTCTTACACTTGCGCACTTTGTACACTTGCACAAAGTCAGGGATTGTGTAGGATTAGAGCCAGGTGTATGATTAACCAATTATACCAAGCAGGTGCTAATGATCATCAATTTCAAATGTAGGTTGAAACACAGTCATCAACTGAAACAGAAACATCTGTGTATGAGGCCTAAAACTGGGTGAGGAACAGCCAAACTCTGCTAGTAAGGTGAGGATGTGGAAGACAGTTTCATGTGACAGGTCATACACCGTGGAAAGACTGAGCACAGCAACAAGACTTGAGGTAGTTCCACTGCATCAGCAAGGTCTCTCCTAGGCATGGGCATCCGCAGGTAGGGGAAAGGGGGGTCAATTCCCCCCCCCCCCCGGCAGGGCTGGTGCTACCTATAGGCAAGTGTGCACAAAGCTCTCCCGCAGCTTGCCTGTTACCTTTCACCTGCTGCCTGGAAAGCATCTGCTAATGCTCAGCCTGACCAGATCACTGATGATTTATCTCCCCTTCTCCTCGGCTCGGACTGCCGACTGTGTGTGCTCTGCCTGGACATGTGTGAGAGGTCCAGCGCTCCCTTCTAGATAGGGACCCCAAGAACACCAACTGCATGGGGCCCCAGCCTCATCTGAGCTGCTTGTCATGTGCAGCTGTTGTTGGAGCCTTCCATCTGCCTTTTCTGGGGTTAGTAATCCATCTAATTCTCTCTGCCATCTGAAGCTTGCAATATAGAAATTGATTGGAGGGGTGTTCTCCATACTAATGATTGTGTGTGTAATGTATTGGGGTGTAATGTATCTGGGTGTATGGGTGAGTAATGTATCTGGGTGTATGGGTGAGTAATGTATCTGTGTGTATGGGGGTGTAATGTATCTGGGTGTAATATATCTGGGTCTATGGGGGTGTAATGTATCTGTGTGTAATATATCTGGGTCTATGGGGGTGTAATGTATCTGGGTGTATGGGTGAGTAATGTATCTGTGTGTATGGGGGTGTAATGTATCTGTGTGTATGGGGGTGTAATCAGTGGCGGTGCGTGCATAGAGGGCGCAGGAGCGCCGCCCCCCCCCTCTCCTGCACCGCTCTATCACCAATAGATAGATTCATGCATTGCATGAATCTATCTATTGTCACCGCTGCCGCCCCCTATTCAGGTGTCCGGCCCCTGATCGGGCGCCGGGCATCTGAATTACAGTGGGGGGGGGGTGTTGCTGGAAGCGCCCCTATTAGAGCTGTAAGCTCTAATAGGGGACCCTATTAGAGCGGTGTGCTCTAATAGGCTTCCCTAAGTGTAAACAGCGGGCGCACGGCTGTGCGTTCGCTGATTACACAGTATTGTGTTAGGGAAGCGAATACATCGCTTCCCTAACACAGACCCGCCTCTCAGCCAATCAGGTTGCCAGGTCTGTTACCTGTCACCTGATTGGCTGAAGTCACAGGCGCTGTGATTGGACGCTAGGCGTCCAATCACCTAGCGTCCAATCACAGCAGAAGAAGACAGGAGGAGCGCGGGAGAAGACATCCGACGGAGACACCGCTCGTCGCCTGACGCCGTCACCAGCTGCACACCGGGACAAGGTAAGTGCAGAGGGCAGGCAGGGGGCACAGTGGCAGCACTTGAGGGGCACAGTGGCAGCACTTGAGGGGCACAGTGGCAGCACTTTAGGGGCACAGTGGCAGCACTTAAGGGGCACAGTGGCAGAACTTGGGGCACAGTGGCAGAACTTAAGGGGCACAATGGCAGAACTTAAGGGGCACAATGGCAGCACTTAAGGGGCACAATGGCAGAACTTGGGGCACAATGGCAGAACTTGGGGCACAATGGCAGAACTTGGGGCACAATGGCAGAACTTAAGGGGCACAATGGCAGAACTTGGGGCACAATGGCAGCACTTAAGGGGCACAATGGCAGAACTTGGGGCACAATGGCAGAACTTGGGGCACAATGGCAGAACTTGGGGCACAGTGGCAGCACTTAAGGGGCACACTGGCAGAACTTGGGGCACAATGGCAGCACTTAAGGGGCACAGTGGCAGCACTTGGGGCACAGTGGCAGCACTTGGGGCACAGTGGCAGCACTTGGGGCACAGTGGCAGCACTTGGGGCACAGTGGCAGAACTTGGGGCACAATGGCAGAACTTGGGGCACAGTGGCAGAACTTGGGGCACAGTGGCAGCACTTGGGGCACAGTGGCAGCGTTTGATGGGCACAGTGGCAGCGTTTGATGGGCACAGTGGCAGCGTTTGATGGGCACAGTGGCAGCACGTGGGGGGGCACAGTGGCAGCACTTTAGGGGCACAGTGGCAGCACTTTAGGGGCACAGTGGCAGCACTTTAGGGGCACAGTGGCAGCACTTAAGGGGCACAGTGGCAGAACTTGGGGCACAATGGCAGAACTTAAGGGGCACAATGGCAGAACTTGGGGCACAATGGCAGCACTTAAGGGGCACAATGGCAGAACTTGGGGCACAATGGCAGAACTTGGGGCACAGTGGCAGCACTTAAGGGGCACAATGGCAGAACTTGGGGCACAATGGCAGCACTTAAGGGGCACAATGGCAGAACTTGGGGCACAATGGCAGAACTTGGGGCACAGTGGCAGCACTTAAGGGGCACAATGGCAGCACTTGGGGCACAGTGGCAGCACTTGGGGCACAGTGGCAGCACTTGGGGCACAGTGGCAGCACTTGGGGCACAATGGCAGAACTTGGGGCACAGTGGCAGAACTTGGGGCACAGTGGCAGCACTTGGGGCACAGTGGCAGCGTTTGATGGGCACAGTGGCAGCGTTTGATGGGCACAGTGGCAGCGTTTGATGGGCACAGTGGCAGCACGTGGGGCACAGTGGCAGCGTTTAATGGGCACAGTGGCAGCGTTTAATGGGCACAGTGGCAGCGTTTGATGGCACAGTGAGGCTGTTTGTTTGCGCCCCCCCCAAAAATTTTGAGCACCAGCCGCCACTGGGTGTAATGTATCTGTGTGTATGGGAGGTGTAATGTATCTGTGTGTATGGGAGGTGTAATGTATCTGTGTGTATCGGGTGTAATGTATCTGTGTGTATCGGGTGTAATGTATCTGTGTGTATCGGGTGTAATGTATCTGTGTGTATGGGGGGTGTAATGTATCTGTGTGTATGGGAGTGTATTGTATCTGTGTGTATCGGGGGTAATGTATCTGTGTGTATGGGGGTGTAATGTATCTGTGTGTATCGGGTGTAATGTATCTGTGTGTATCGGGGTGTAATGTATCTGTGTGTATCGGGGTGTAATGTATCTGTGTGTATGGGGGGTGTAATGTATCTGTGTGTATGGGGTGTAATGTACCTGTGTGTATGAGGGTGTAATGTATCTGTGTGTATCGGGGTGTAATGTATCTGTGTGTATGGGGGTATAATGTATCTGTGTGTATGGGGGGTGTAATGTATCTGTGTGTATCGGGTGTAATGTATCTGTGTGTATCGGGTGTAATGTATCTGTGTGTATGGGAGGTGTAATGTATCTGTGTGTATGGAGGTGTAATGTATCTGTGTGTATCGGGTGTAATGTATCTGTGTGTATCGGGGTGTAATGTATCTGTGTGTATCGGGGTGTAATGTATCTGTGTGTATGAGGGGTGTAATGTATCTGTGTGTATGGGGTGTAATGTACCTGTGTGTATGAGGGTGTAATGTATCTGTGTGTATCGGGGTGTAATGTATCTGTGTGTATGGGGGTATAATGTATCTGTGTGTATGGGGGGTGTAATGTATCTGTGTGTATCGGGTGTAATGTATCTGTGTGTATGGGGTGTAATGTATCTGGGTGTATGGGGGTGTAATGTATCTGTGTGTATGGGGGGTATAATGTATCTGTGTGTATGGGAGGTGTAATGTATCTGTGTGTATGGGGGTGTAATGTATCTGTGTGTATCGGGGTGTAATGTATCTGTGTGTATGGGGTGTAATGTATCTGGGTGTATGGGGGTGTAATGTATCTGGGTGTATGGGGGTGTAATGTATCTGGGTGTATGGGGGGTGTAATGTATCTGTGTGTATGGGGGTATAATGTATCTGTGTGTATGGGGGTGTAATGTATCTGTGTGTATGGGAGGTGTAATGTATCTGTGTGTATCGGGTGTAATGTATCTGTGTGTATGGGGGTGTAATGTATCTGGGTGTATGGGGGTGTAATGTATCTGTGTGTATCGGGGGGTGTAATGTATCTGTGTGTATGGGGTGTAATGTATCTGGGTGTATGGGGGTGTAATGTATCTGGGTGTATGGGGGTGTAATGTATCTGGGTGTATGGGGGTGTAATGTATCTGGGTGTATGGGGGTGTAATGTATCTGTGTGTATGGGGGGTGTAATGTATCTGGGTGTATGGGGGTGTAATGTATCTGTGTGTATGGGGTGTAATGTATCTGTGTTTATCGGGTGTAATGTATCTGTGTGTAATCTGTGTGTATGGGGGTATAATGTCTCTGTGTGTATGGGAGTGTATTGTCTCTGGGTGTATGGGGGTGTAATGTATCTGGGTGTATGGGGGTGTAATGTATCTGTGTGTATGGGGGGTGTAATGTATCTGGGTGTATGGGGGTGTAATGTATCTGTGTGTATGGGGTGTAATGTATCTGTGTTTATCGGGTGTAATGTATCTGTGTGTAATCTGTGTGTATGGGGGTATAATGTCTCTGTGTGTATGGGAGTGTATTGTCTCTGTGTGTATGGGGGTGTAATGTATCGGGTGTAATGTATCTGTGTGTATGGGGGTGTAATGTATCTGTGTGTAATCTGTGTGTATGGGGGTGTAATGTATCGGGGTGTATCTGTACTATGTCTGCAGTCTATGACCGTGATAATCACAGTCGAAAAGGGGCGTAGCATGGGTGACCTTGAAATGATGCCCCCCCCCCCCCTGAAAAAAAGTTCTGCGGACACCCATGCTCCCAGGCAAAGACTTCAAAGCAGACTGGGGGTTGAAGCTTATTTGAAGAGGGACAAAGAAATGGGCAACACTGAGGACTGTAGATGCCGGTCGGTCGATTAGTAGTGGTCGGCTAGGAAAACTTAATGCAGCAGATGAAAGACACGTCATGCTTACTTCCCTTCCATGTCAGAAGATGTCCATCAGCACCATAAGCACAGAATTGGTGGAAACCAGCGGGACCCAGGTACGCCGATCTACTGTCTGGAGAATTCTGACCAGAAGTGGTCTTCATGGAAGAATTTGCAGCCAAAAATCCTCCAACGACTAAGCGACTCAACTATGAAGGAAAACAAATGGCAGCAGGCTCTCTGGACTGATGAGACAAAGTGGGAAATATTTGGCTGTGGCAGGAGGCAGCTTGTTGGTGAAGGCCTGGAAAGCGGTACAATAATGAGTGACTGCAGCCAACTGTGAAGCATGGTGGGGGTTTACTTGAAAGTGCAGTTGCATTTCTGCAAATGGAGTTGGAGATTTGGTCAGGATCAATGGTGTCCTCAATGCTGCAAAATATAGGCAGATTCTTATCCATCATGCCATACCATCAGGGAGGCGTGTGATTGGCCCCAAATTTATTTTGCAACAGGAAAACTTCCCCAAAACATAGAGCCAATGTCATTAAAAACTATCTTCGGTGTACAGAAGAGCAAGGAAAAACTGGAAATTATGATTTTGCCCCCACAGAGCCCTGATCTCAAACTCATGGAGTCTGTCTGGGATTCCACGAAGAGATAGAAGGATTTGAGGCAGCCGACATCCACAGAAGATCTGTGCTTAATTCTCCAAGGTGTATGGAACAACCTACCTGCCGAGCAAGGTCCATAAAGACATGGCTAAGCGAGTTTGGGGTGGAGGAACTTGATTGGCCTGATCGTCCAACATCAGTGCCTGAACTCACAAACATGCTTCTGGAAGAATGGTCAAACTTTGCCATAGACACATTCCTAAACCTTGTGGACAAGGTTCTTAATGACATTGGCTCTATTTTTTGGGGAAGTTTTCCTGTTGCAAAATACATTTGGGGCCAATCACACGCCTCCCTGATGGTATGGCATGATGGATAAGTATCTGCCTGTATTTTGCAGCATTGAGGACACCATTGATCCTGACAAAATCTCCAACTCCATTTGCAGAAATGCAGCCCCAAGCTTTCAAGTAACCCCCACCATGCTTCACAGTTGGCTGCAGTCACTCATTATTGTACCGCTTTCCAGGCCTTCACCAACAAACTGCCCCCTGCCACAGCCAAATATTTCACACTTTGTCTTCCTAGAAGAGTTGAAGCTGTTATAGCTGCAAATGGTGCCCCCCCCCCCATATACACATGCCTGTCCCAGCCCCTCCAAAACCTTAGCCTTCTGGGAACCACACAGGCACATCTCTGGAAGTATCCTGGCTGGGCTCTCCTTTTTTCACGCATGCTTGCTCAACCTTTATTTAATCTTCACAAAGGACAGAGACAAAAATTTGACAGCCTTTCCTAAGTAATAAACTCAGATTCTTTGGCTTATGCATCCCAGGGGTGCTCCCTACAGTACCTCTTCTCTGCCACAAGATGTCCTTATTCTTCCTGGTTGATTGATGCTGGCCCTTCTCTCTGCAGTGCTTCCTTTCTACCACTAGATGTCCTCCCTGAAAGTCTCCAGACCAGGATCTGATTTTTCTACACATGCATGCTGCAGTCAGGGCTGGTTACTGGTGCAAAGATTTTTGACACCCTAGGCGAAAACTAATTTTGCCGCCCCCCTTGACTCCATCCCTGACCCCACCCCTTTTTCCCTGCCCATGTAACCCCACCTTTTTAACAAAGCACCCATCAAATGCAGCCTACCAGCGCCCATCAATGCAGCCTCACCAACGCCCATCACATTTAGCCTCACCAGGACCCATCAAATGCAGCCTACCAGTGCCCATCAATGAATATTTGCTTGCTTCCATTCATTCAGGAGTCCTTCACCGCCGATGCGCCTCTTACACTATCTGTGAACAGAGGGGCGGCTGCCTGCTGATGCTGAGACTTAGTTGCTTGCTGCAGAGAGAAGATAGTAGGAAAACCTGTGGCCTGGCGCCCCCCTAGGCAGCATGGCGCCCTAGGCGGCTGCCTAGTTTGCCTAGTGATAGCACCGGCCCTGGCTGCAATCTATATTCATTCCTATAGACAGGCCATCCATCATTGGGACAAAAGGTGTGTGGCCTTTCCCTAGGAATGAATGGAGGTCACCTGGGTTATGCACCCCAGGGGTATGCCCCGCAGTACACCTTCCCCACCAGAAGATGTCCTCAGTCTGAAGACATGTTGTAAGTGCAAGGCATCATGGACCTGCCCCCTGGTGGGGGGGTCACTGGGGTGCTCTGCGATTGTATTGCTGACATCATCACATCGCAATTTCTCAGTGTATGATCGAGGATTAGACATGTGCACAACCAAAAAATGTGTTTATTTTCGTTTCGTTTTTTTTTCGTTTCCGTTGATTCGTAACGATTCATACATTCGTAAGTCGTCGGTGTTCGGATTCGTAACGATTCATACATTCGTAAGTCGTCGGTGTTCGGATTCGTAACGATTCGTACATTCGTAAGTCGCCGGTGTTCGTATTCGTAACGATTCGTACATTCGTAAGAGTTATTTTTTCGTTTTTTCGTTAGTTTCATTTTCGGACGCATTCGTATTTATTCGTACATTCGTAACATTCGTAGATTCGTAATCGGAGCATAATTCATAATTTTATGTAATGTGTATGCTATTATTACATTTTAATAATTTACGAATCTAAAAAAAAAGTTACGAATCTAAAAAAAAAAGTTACGAATCAAAAAAAAGTTACGAATGTACGAATTTTTTTGTTCAATAGAGACACGGAAAATTACAAATCGAAAAAAAAAAAAAAGTTACGAATCGAAAAAAAAAAGTTACGAATCGAAAAAAAAAAAGTTACGAATGTACGAATTTTTTGGTTCAATAGAGACACGGAAAATTACAAATCGAAAAAAAAAATAAATAAAGTTACGAATCGAAAAAAAAGTTACGAATCGAAAAAAAAGTTACAAAGGTACGAATTTTTTTGTTCAATTCATTCGAAGCACGTTTAGCAGCACCATTGTAAGGGACACGGAAAATTACCAATTCAACAAAAAAAAAAAGTTACGAATGTACAAATTTTTTCGTTCGTTTTCGTTTTTTCGGATTTTCTTTATTAGTACATTCGTTGTTTCTAATTCGTTTTTTTCCGGATTTTCGTTGTTTTTCGGATTTGTTCGATTCAAATGATTCGTTAATCGGATTCGTACGATTCGAACGATTCGTTACGATTCGTTATTCGGATTTGTACGATTCGAATGATTCGTTCATTCGTACGAAAAAAATAAAAATAACGAAAGAAAAACTAAACGAATTGCACATGTCTATCGAGGATGGACCACCCACTACCAGAAGAAGATTCTGAAGAAGAGGACCCAGGGCATCAATTGACCGTCCTGAAGACATCTGAAAAAAGCAACTCTAAAATAAAAGATGATTAACAAATACACGGGAAAGGCCTCATGTGGGGAAAGGTGGACCATCGAGGGGGAAAGGGGAAGGCGGGGGTGGGGGGTTTGGGCTTCAGTAAGTTGCGTACTATCGATGTCCAACTAAAACTTCATTAAATTACACAGTGCGTGTGTTGTACATCTCTCCTTCTGCCCTCTTGTGGCAATTCTCTACTGTAAAAATGACAGCCGGGAGTTGCAGTGTAAATGCAGGGACTGTAGAAGCTGGCAAAAAAACAGACCATGATACATTGTTTATACACATTGTTTGGACAAAATATAAATACAAATTAGCATTGTTTATAAACATTGATCGGACAGGAGATAGAGAGATACAAAGTAGCATTGTTTATAAACATTGATCAGACAGGAGATAGAAAGATACAAAATAACATTGTTTATAAAACATTGATCAGACAGGAGATAGAGAGATACAAAATAACATTGTTTATAAAGATTGATCAGACAGGAGATATTGAGAGACAAAGTAACATTGTTTATAAACATCAATCAGACAGGAGATAGAGAGATACAAGGTAAAATAGTTTATAAACATCAATCAGACAGGAGATAGAGAGATACAAGGTAAAATTGTTTATAAACATTGATCAGACAGGAGATAGAAAGATACAATGTAACATTGTTTATAAACATTGTTGCACATCCCCTCTTATGACATCAACTAGGCATATTGACATCTATAGTCCCTGTGTGCCGCTGAGAACACTGCCACTATTTTATACCTTGAGCTGGCTGATGCCCCGTCATCCCCGCTCTCTGTTTGCTCAGTGATGTCCACAGCCTTACACTGATCACAGCTGATTGGTCTCAGATTTTCCCTATCCGTGCTGTTTCATTTCTATCTTCAATGTAAGTGTGCTGCTCATTTTAATAAAGTTAATTTTATTTGATACTGACTTCAGCACCCTGCTGATCGCTTTCTACTGTATTGAGGAGAAAGAGGTACAAAGTTGCATTGTCTATAAACATTGTTCAGACAGGAGACGGAGAGATACAAAGTAACATTGTTTATAAACATTGTTCAGACAGGAGACGGAGAGATACAAAGTAACATTGTTTATAAGCATTATTCAGACAGGAGATAGAGAGATACAAAGTAACGTTGTTACTTTTGTATCTACTTGGTTTCTTTCATCTGCAGATCAAAGGGATGTGCTTCAAACTGCATATGATGTCAGTTAGAGCAACCTACAAATAAAAAATAAAAAAGTTAAAGTGGTTGTACAGGCAGAAGGTGCATTCTATGCATTAAGATAAAAAGCCTTCTGTGTGCAGCAGCTCCCCCAGCACCCCCCTCCCCAATACTTACCTGAGCTCCATCTAGATCCAGCGACAGTGGCGTCTCCAGCTTTCATATTTAGGGGGGGGCACATGGGGGGACAGGGACAAAAGTAGGGGTGCCAATTATAAAACGCAATTTTATATATATATATATATGTATGTATCACTTTATATATCCTGACAATGGGTATAAAATGCATACAAATATACAATATTAAGCCCTGTACACATGCAACAATGCCCCAATACATACAATAAAAAACAAAGGAGAAAGTTACCTGTGCACAATCCCAAATCCCTCTGCCTATTTAAATAAATGGATGTTTTTTTAGTATCGCTCCAGTGGTCATTACAGTGTAAGCTCATCTAACCCTCTCGTCCTGTCCACCTGTGGCTTTGTGTCCACCATGCAGCCTTGTGCCCAGTGCCCACTAATGCAGCCTTGTGCCCACCAATGCAGCCTTGTGGCCAGTGCCCACCAATGCAGACTTGTGCCCACCAATACAGCCTTGTTTCCACCATGCAGCCTTGTGCCCACCAATGCAGCCTTGTGCCGAGTGCCCACCATGCAGCCTTGTGCCCACCAATGCAGCCTTGTGCCCAGTGCCTACCAATGTAGCCTTGTGCCCACCATGCAGCCCTGTGCCCACCAATGCAGCCTTGTGCCCACCAATGCAGCCTTGTGCCCAGTGCCCACAATGCAGTCTTGTGCCCACCAATACAGCCTTGTGACCACCAATACAGCTTTGTGCCCAGTGCCCACCAATGCAGCCTTGTGCCCACCAATGCAGCCTTGTTTCCGCAATGCAGCCTTGTGCCCACCAATGCAGCCTTGTGCCCAGTGCCCACCAATGTAGCCTTGTACCCACCAATACGGCCTTGTGCCCACCAATGCAGCCTTGAACTCAGTGTCCACCAATGCAGCCTTGTGTCCAGTGCCCACCAATGCAGCCTTGAGCCCAACAATGCAGCCGTGTTTCCACCATGCAGCCTTGTGCCCACCAATGCAGCCTTGTGTCCAGTGCCCACCATGTAGCCTTGTGCCCACCAATGCAGCCTTGTGCCCAATGCCCACTATGCAGCCTTGTGCCCAGTGCTCACCAATGTAGCCTTGTACCCACCAATACAGCCTTGTGCCCACCAATGCAGCCTTGTGCCCAGTGCCCACCAATGCAGCCTTGTGCCCACCAATGCAGCCTTGTGTCCAGTGCCCACCAATGCAGCCTTGTGCCCACCAATACAGCCTTGTGCCCACCAATGCAGCCTGTTGCCCAGTGCCCACCATACAGCCCTGTGCCCACCAATGCAGCCTTGTGCCCAGTGTCCACTATGCAGCCTACCTGTGCAGGGGAGGAGAGGAAGAGGAGAGCTGCCCAGGTGTTCAGAGCGCAGCGCGGAAACACAGCAATAACAGCTTTCATTTCAATTGCTGTGTTCCCACCGTGCAACATCATATGCAGCCCCGCCCCCTGGCCGGGGAACTTTGATTGACAGATCACCCGTCACTGGGATTGGACGGTGATCTGTCTATCAAAATCCTGGGACCAGGAGGCGGGGCTGCATCTGACAGCGAGCGGTGGGGAACACTGCAATTCAAATTAAAAAAAGGCGCTCCGAACACCTGGGCGTCTCTCTCTCGCAGTGTCAGCGTGGAGAGGGATGGCATGAAAGGAGGGGGTGGATCTCCCACAGGAGCGACAGGGCGCTCTCCTCAGGAAAGCCTGTGTTATTATGACGGTTGGCGGCCCGAGCAAGAGGCAGGCATTTTAATTGGGGGGGGGGCACATGAGGGGGCACAGCATAATGTTGGGGGGGTCATGGTCCCCTCTGGCCCTACGTTAGTGACGCAGATGTCCAGCCATGTTGCAGGAGTGTTTCGGCTGCCCAGGACTCCCCCCTCCTCATTTGCCATTGGCTCCTGCTGCTGTCAGTCAGCCAATGAGGAGAGAAAGGGTGTGGGGTCAGGGGGCGTCTGCATGTCTGAATAGACTCAAGGAGCTGTGGCTCGGCTTGGGTGCCCCCATAAAACGCTGCTTGCTGTGGGAGCACTGAACAGGAGGGAGGGGCCAGGAACGCTGAAGAGGGACCAGAGAAGAGGGGGATCAGGGCTTTCTAAACATTAACCGCTTCCCGACCAGTGCACAGCGATATACGTCGGCAGAATGGCACGGACAGGCATAAGGGCGTATATATACGTCCCCCTTTAAGATGCCGCTGTGCCATTGGGCGAGCGCCGCGATCGGTGGGCGCTTGCGCCGGTCGGGACCCCCGTGAGGCCGGTCGCAGGTCCCGCGGACTCGATCGCCGCGGGGACACCCGCGATCATCTCACGGGAAGGCTGAACGGGGAGATGCGGAAATAAACAGCATCTCCCCGTTCTGTCTAGCAACTAGTGATGCCGATCTCTGCTCCCATTGATTGGAGCAGAGATCAGCATTCACTAGCTGACAGCCACGCCCCCCCCACCGTAAGAAACACACCCCTAGGCATACTTAACCCCTACACTGCCACCTAGTGGTTAACTCCTTCACTGCCAGTGTCATTTATACAGGAATCAATGCATTTAAATAGCACTGATTGCTGTATAAATGACAATGGTCCCAAAAATGTGTCAAAAATGTCCGATGTGTCCGTCATAATGTCGCAGTCACAATAAAAATCGCTGATCGCCGACATTACTAATAAAAAAAAATTATTAATAAAAATGCTATAAAACTAACCCCTATCTTGTAAACGCTATAACTTCTGTGCAAACCAATCAATAATCGCTTATTGCGATTTTTTTTTACCAAAAATATGTAGAAGAATACGTATCGGCCTAAACTGAGGAAAAAAAAATGTTTTTTTTTTATATATTTGGGGGATTTTTATTATAGCAAAAAGTAAAAAAGAATGTGTTTTTTTTTCAAAATTGTTGCTCTTTTTTGTTTATAGCGCAAAAAATAAAAACCGCAGGGGCGATCAAATACCACCAAAAGAAAGCTCTATTTGTGGGAAAAAAAGGACGTCAATTTTGTTTGGGAGCCACGTCGCACGACCGCGCAATTGTCAGTTAAAGCGACGCAGTGCCGAATCGCAAAAAGGGGCCTGGTCCTTTGGCTGCAAATTGGTCCGGGGCTGAAAGTGTTAATATTTATTTTAACCTTTTTTTTTTTTTTAACTTAAATTTTTTCTGTGTTGCATTTAATAAGAAGATTGGAAAAATAATCCTTAATTTCATTTGTAAATATCTTTGCAATGCTTTGCACTAGAATTCTAATTTTAGTGTCATTTTGCGATGGACAAATTATAGAATAAATTGTACAGATTGTATTTACAGTAACACAATTTAAAAAAAAAATGTAACTAACACTGATAAAAATAAAAAAAGTTTTTTTTGCTTTTGATACTTTTTCTATGAATTACATCTAAAAAAAAAAAAAAAAATAGATTTTTGCAATAAATACCAAAGAAAATCTGTGTTTTGTTATACAGTCTGCATATTATTGCAGGATCAATAGGCCCATAACAGAAATGTAAAACTTTGGTCTGGTCCATGGGGTGGGGGTTGTACAGGGGGGGGGGAGGTGAACCGGTAAAGGGGAACGCTGTGAATCTGGTGATTTTGCAATATTTTCCGGAAGCTGTAGTGGTTCCCTGATTGCTGCCGGGAGTGGCGATGTCGCATGGAAACAATATCCTCACCGCATGTAGATTTTTAGCACCCTGTCACAGCATTGCGCTCGGCTCATGAAGTGCGAGGAACAATATACAGCTGTCTCGGCGCCCCCAGTCATCACATGTCGCAGGCAGCGGGCTCCGCCAGCATATGTGTGTGTGTGGGCTTCTATGTTTGGTAAATATTTTCTCCCTCGAAGACTAGGTGCTAATGAGATGTGATGGAAACAATGCGTCTTCTGTTTTGTTACTATCGGCCTCACTCTACAAAAGAAGGCGATTCAGAGACTGGTGCGATTTCTAGGACAGGCTGCATTTGGGTAGCTGCCCTTGGACTGCAGGGGGCGTCACCTCGTAAGCTCGAACGAGCGAGCGCCCCTGATTCCTCCTGTATTGAATTGTATTGTAATGCCCTGTACACACCATACAAAAAACGGACGACTTTTTTTCGCTTGCTAGTCGCAAGTAGCAATTGAAGAGGTTACTAAAGTCAAGAGAAGCCCGGAGCAGGACAAAAAAAGAATCGAGGATACATGACCGAGGGAACAGGGGTCAGAGGACAAGGATGGTACAGCACTCAGGATTGGAGAAAAGGTAAAGGGAGGAGGGGCCGGAGGTAACTGATATAGGAGTTGGCCCCTCCCTAGCGTGCAGTGGAAGCGTGGAGGAGAGAGCTTACCCATAGCTCCCAACTGTCCCTGATTTCGAGGGACTGTCCGCTGTCTAGCAGGTATGATCTTCTGTTATTCACATGCCGACCGGGCCATAGCCAAAAGACGGCTACAGCGCGGTCGGCTTAGCCTAAGAGGACGTCCTCCCAGAAACTTGCTCCCGCGCGCCCCCTGGGGCGCGCACTCGGGAACATCCGGATCACGGTAAACGGCCGCTGATATCGGCCGTTTACCACGTGATCGCTCCGTCAAATGACGGAGCGATCACATGTACACAAACCGGTGTCACGTCATGACGCCGGTTCCTCCCTCCCCTCTCTGTACCGATCGGTACAGTGAGAGGGAGAAGCGGAAAGGGATGAGATGGGACCAGCGCTGTGGGCTGGATGTGTAGTGCCCACAGCGCTGGTCAGTGACAGCAATACACTGCCACCGATGTGCAATACTCTGCCACCACTGTGCAATACACTGCCTACTCTGCCACCACTGTGCAATACACTGCCTACTCTGCCACCACCGTGCAATACTCTGCCACCACTGTGCAATACACTGCCACCACTCTGCAATACACTGCCACCACTGTGCAATACTCTGCCACCACTGTGCAATACTCTATCAATACTGTGCAACACTGTAATACTCTGCCAATACTCTGCCAGTACTCGCCAATACTCTGCAATAAATTTTAATAGAAACAAAGAATTTTTTTATTAATTTGTTTACCGAATTTTCAGTATTTTTTGATTTATAACGCAAAAATTAAAAAACCCAGCAGTGATTAAATACCACCAAAAGAAAGCTCTATTTGTGTGAAAAAAAGGACACAAAATTCATTTGGGTACAGTGTTGCATGACTGAGTAATTGTCATTCAAAGTGTGAGAGCACCAAATGCTGAAAATTGGTCTGGTTAGGAAGGGGGTTTAAGTGCCCAGTGGGTAAGTGGTTATACAATGGTCATGAAAATTCTCGTACGACAGAAAAAAAAAAAATTCGGAAGTGTACTGGGTGCCCTCATGTTGTAAAGCGCTGTGCAAACTGTTGTCGCTATACAAATCCTGTATACTAATGATAAGCTTGATACATTTTATTGCTACAATATTTCATCAGGTTGAGCCTAAATACAAAGGCGATTTTCATGATGTACCGTATCTAGTTAACGAGCGCCCTATAGCAGATTTACGTCCGTTCTGTGCAGAATCGCGTATATACAGTGGTGGGTAAGACGTTTCTTGTAGGTGGTGATCAGGTTTGCACACATCTCAGGGATGGATTTTGGTCCTCTCTACTTTACCGATCTTCTCTAAACTCTCTAAAAATAAAGATTTCTTGGCTGTCGCTGGGTGACTCAAAGTTTCAGCTCCCTCCATAAATTTTCTTTATATTTTTCTATATTAAAGGGGTTATAAACCCTCGTGTTTTTTCACCTTAATGCATTAAGGTGAAAAAATACCTAGCAGTCACCGTCCCCCTAGCCCCCGCCCTTTTTCCTTACCTGAGCCCCCACCCCTCGAATTTCCGATGGCACTTCCCCGCCGTCCCTCTCTCCACGGGTTCCCAACTCTTGATTGGATAGATTGTTAGCAGCGCAGCCATTGGCTCCCGCTGCTGTCAATCAAATCCAATGATCCAATGATCGCCGCCATTACTAATAAAAAAAAAAATTATTAATAAAAATGCTATAAAACTATCCCCTATCTTGTAAACGCTATAACTTCTGCGCAAACCAATTAATAATCACTTATTGCGATTTTTTTTACCAAAAATATGTAGACGAATACGTATCGGCCTAAACTGAGGAAAAAAAATGTTTTTATATATATTTTTGGGGATATTTATTATAGCAAAAAATAAAAAAGAATGCGTTTTTTTTCAAAATTGTCACTCTATTTTTGTTTATAGCGCAAAAAATAAAAACCGCAGGGGCGATCAAATACCACCAAAAGAAAGCTCTATTTGTGGGAAAAAAAGGACGTCAATTTTGTTTGGGAGCCACGTCGCACGACCGCGCAATTGTCAGTTAAAGCGACGCAGTGCCGAATCGCAAAAAGGGGCCCGGTCCTTTGGCTGCAAATTGGTCCGGTCTGAAAGTGTTAATATTTATTTTAACCTTTTTTTTTTTTAACTTAAATTTTTTCTGTGTTGCATTTAATAAGAAGATTGGAAAAATAATCCTTAATTTCATTTGTAAATATCTTTGCAATGCTTTGCACTAGAATTCTAATTTTAGTGTCATTTTGCGATGGACAAATTATAGAATAAATTGTACAGATTGTATTTACAGTAACACAATTTAAAAAAAAATGTAACTAACACTGATAAAAATAAAAAAAGTTTTTTTTTTTGCTTTTGATACTTTTTCTATGAATTACATCTAAAAAAAAAAAAAAATATTGAAAAAATAGATTTTTGCAATAAATACCAAAGAAAATCTGTGTTTTGTTATACAGTCTGCATATTATTGCAGGATCAATAGGCCCATAACAGAAATGTAAAACTTTGGTCTGGTCCATGGGGTTGTACAGGGGGGGGGGGGGGTGGGAGGTGAACCGGTAAAGGGGAACGCTGTGAATCTGGTGATTTTGCAATATTTTCCGGAAGCTGTAGTGGTTCCCTGATTGCTGCTGGGAGTGGCGATGTCGCATGGAAACAATATCCTCACCGCATGTAGATTTTTATCACCCTGTCACAGCATTGCGCTCGGCTCATGAAGTGCGAGGAACAATATACAGCTGTCTCGGCGCCCCCAGTCATCACATGTCGCCAGCATATGTGTGTGTGTGTGGGCTTCTATGTTTGGTAAATATTTTCTCCCTCGAAGACTAGGTGCTAATGAGATGTGATGGAAACAATGCGTCTTCTGTTTTGTTACTATCGGCCTCACTCTACAAAAGAAGGCGATTCAGAGACTGGTGCGATTTCTAGGACAGGCTGCATTGGGTAGCTGCCCTTGGACTGCAGGGGGCGTCACCTCGTAAGCTCGAACGAGCGAGCGCCCCTGATTCCTCCTGTATTGAATTGTATTGTAATGCCCTGTACACACCAAAAAAAAAAACGGACAACTTTTTTTCACTTGCTGGTCGCAAGTAGAAATTGAAGAGGTTACTAAAGTCAAGAGAAGCCCGGAGCAGGACAAAAAAAGAATCGAGGATACATGACCGAGGGAACAGGGGTCAGAGGACAAGGATGGTACAACACTCAGGATTGGAGAAAAGGTAAAGGGAGGAGGGGCTGGAGGTAACTGATATAGGAGTTGGCCCCTCCCTAGCGTGCAGTGGAAGCGTGGAGGAGAGAGCTTACCCATAGCTCCCAACTGTCCCTGATTTCGAGGGACTGTCCCTGATTTCGAGGGACTGTCCCTCGTTTGGAGCAATGTCCCTCTGTCCCTCATTCCTCCTCATTTGTCCCGATCTATATAGTTGTATATAAAATGCACTTTTTATCTATCAAAAAGTGTTTCCCAGCGCTAAACCTTTCATCTGATTTCTAAATTGCTGCATTTGTAAATTCCAAAAGAAAAGCCAATATAAAGGAATAGTAGTGGTAAAAAAAAAGCACTTGTGGGTTTAACCAATCTTGTTTTTTGTACAATTCTCCTTTAAGGGGGCGTGACAAGGGGTGTGTCCTATGCCTGCATACATTTGCTGATAGGTGTCCCTCATTCCCATCTTAAAAAGTTCGGAGGTGTGGCTTTCCACCCACCCTCCCTGTTATTGTTTGTCTCTCTTGGCATAGTTTTCTTCCACAGAGTTACTAGTGTCAAAGATGTTGTGGTGGGTGCTGGTCTTTGCGGGTGTTGGAAGAATAACTTGGATAAGGAAGAGTTCGGGACCCATTGGTGGTATGGGTCCCACTGGTGGTATTCCAGTTAACGGTGGTTTAGCTGGAATGGGGTTAAAAGGGGTGCACTGCGGTCAGTGGTGTTGTCTCCAAGCTAGTATGTCAGCTGGAGGCCTAATTTTGGTATGGGTTCCGCAGTGCATCATTATTATTAACATAATATGTTAATTATGGGTTCCTACAAAGACCAACGCAAGTATTGACTGATGGTTGGTGGTTGAACAGATGTTTATACATTTATGTTAATTTTAAGTGAGTTAAATAAAGAGGCTGCTACGGCCAATATTTACTCTGACTTGGTGTGGTCTCCATTAATGGGGAGGTAAGGGGGTAGTGGAGTATGGGTTAGTCTAGCAGGTATGATCTTCTGTTATTCACATGCCGACCGGGCCATAGCCAAAAGACGGCTACAGCGCGGTCGGCTTAGCCTAAGAGAACATCCGGATCACGGTAAACGGCCGCTGATATCGGCCGTTTACCACGTGATCGCTCCGTCAAATGAGGGAGCGATCACATGTACACAAACCGGCGTCACGTCATGACGCGGGTTCCTCCCTCCCCTCTCTGTACTGATCGGTACAGTGAGAGGGGAGAAGCGGAAAGGGATGAGATGGGACCAGCGATGTGGGCTAGATGTGTAGTGCCCACAGCGCTGGTCAGTGACAGCAATACTCTGCCACCACTGTGCAATACTCTGCAACCACTGTGCAATACACTGCCTACTCTGCCACCACTGTGCAATACTCTGCCACCACTGTGCAATACACTGCCTACTCTGCCACCACTGTGCAATACTCTGCCACCACTGTGCAATACACTGCCTACTCTGCCACCACTGTGCGATACTCTATCAATACTGTGCAATACTGTGCAACACTGCAATACTCTGCCAATACTCGCCAGTACTCGCCAGTACTCGCCAATACTCTGCAATAAATTTTAATAGAAACAAAGAATTTTTTTTATTAATTTGTTTACCGAATTTTCAGTATTTTTTGATTTATAACGCAAAAATTAAAAAACCCAGCAGTGATTAAATACCACCAAAAGAAAGCTCTATTTGTGTGAAAAAAAGGACACAAAATTCATTTGGGTACAGTCTTGCATGACTGAGTAATTGTCATTCAAAGTGTGAGAGCACCGAATGCTGAAAATTGGTCTGGTTAGGAAGGGGGTTCAAGTGCCCAGTGGGTAAGTGGTTATACAATGGTCATGAAAATTCTCGTACGACAGAAAAAAAAAAATTCGGAAGTGTACTGGGTGCCCTCATGTTGTAAAGCGCTGTGCAAACTGTTGTCGCTATACAAATCCTGTATACTAATGATAATCTTGATACATTTTATTGCTACAATATTTCATCAGGTTGAGCCTAAATACAAAGGCGATTTTTATGATGTACCGTATCCAGTTAACGACACCCTATAGCAGATTTACGTCCGTTCTGTGCAGAATCGCGTATATACAGTGGTGGGTAAGACGTTTCTTGTAGGTGGTGATCAGGTTTGCACACATCTCAGGGATGGATTTTGGTCCTCTCTACTTTACCGGTCTTCTCTAAACTCTCTAAAAATAAAGATTTCTTGGCTGTCGCTTGGTGACTCAAAGTTTCAGCTCCCTGCATAAATTTTCTTTATATTTTTCTATATTGAAATAGATTGAACTCAATTCTCAAAACACATATTGGTTGCCATCATCCCCATAACTGGTATAGGAAAAAACCTCTAAAGGTGGGACTATACCGGCAACTCGATAAACCATATAGGCTACATGAAATAATTTTATGAATTTATTTTACAAAGTTGAAAAGCATACAGACATTTTAAGAAAAAGTTCTTTAAAAACAATATGACAAATAGTACAAAATGATATGCATATCTGAAGAGGGTGAAGGTGAAGAATTCCGACGCGTTTCCAAATGGCTGAAAGTATGCCTATCTTCCTCAGGGAATTATAGTCACCATCTACAGAATATCAAGACATGTCAATTATATAAAGAAAGAAAAACTTCCATACCCCATTTTTACATAGAGTAGAGAGGCATATATTGCATAAGAGTATACAGAAATACTCAATATGTATAAATATTATACTATGAATAATACACTTACATAGTCATATATAGCATCACATGTATAGTATTGCCTCCCATTCACTTTCCGAGAAGAAATGGTGTCCAAATGCTGGCAAGGGACAAAGGTCGCATTCCCAAACTCTCTACAAGACGGTACGAATGAAAAGAAATTTCTTTTCCATATATCTAATGGCATAGAGACCTAAAACCACCAATGGAGAGAAAAAAGGGGAGTGTATGAAACACCTGGATAGGATTAATTAAAATTAAAGAGAGCGTGGCAATCTTGGGAAGAAAAACCCCCAAGATATCACACATTTGTCCCATAAAGATAACTCACCATGAAGTCTATGAAGAAAGGGTCCAAGGTGGAGAAGTTCCAGGAGAAAACTCCCGAGATGTCCCAGAGGTGGAGAGCAGTTCACACAGCACAATGCTGTGGAGCGGAATGACGCCATATACCATCTCAAGCGTCCTTTTATAGATGGAAAAACCCCTGTCCCGCCCCAGTGGGTGTACCCAGATGACGTCAGACGCAGAGGCTGGTCATGAGGTTTACAATAAATCAGAAATTAAACTAAGGGAACATTTGGAAACTTTTGGCAAACAAATTTTGATCAAAAAAGAGAAAAAATATTGGAGAGATAAAAATGCTTTTGGAGAGAACCGTGCTTATAAATGGAATATAGATAAAAAATTCAAAAATTCTAAAACGACCCGGAAAGCTAAAAAGGGTCAAATTGATAATTCGTCTAAATCCAATGATGATCTGTCAGATACGCCCTCTAACTCCTCCTCCTCAGTCTCCTCCCACACAGGCCGGCAATCTGGGAAAAGGAAAAGTTTGTTCCCCAGACAACAGGACATGGAAGGTGAGGTCCATCAATTACCTAAAAAATCGGCTACTGATCTCCAGATGGATCGGGACGGTAAGATAGGTGCTACTGCAAAAAATTCAACAGGTGGAATTCTTAAAAACAATCCTTCTAATCGTATTGTCAAAAATAACAAAAAGGACCAGGGAGCGATCCCTAAAACCCAACGTACACAACTAGATGATTTTTTAGACCGGAACCGGATCTTACAGATCCCTCCGTTACCCACCCCACCGACACAAACAGGAATTCTCCAGTCAGTGGTAACTCAGATAGAGACGGAGCCCATCATGGTCAAGGGTCTAGTGAAGGAGGTCTAAACATTATAAATTTGTCCTCCTATATACTTTCGAAAGATGAGCAGGAAGTACTATCCTTAGGGTTATCTTTTTGTCCCAACAAGAGCTCAGACGTCTTTGAGGTGATCAAAGACATCCATCTCTTTGCTCGAAATTTGTTTTATAAAAGTCTCTATAAAAAACAAACTAAAAAAGAAGGCGATTTACCACCTAATTTGAAAGCAGCAGATTTTAAAGCCTTGAGGGACCTCAACCTCCTTCTGTTGGAAAGTGGGGCTTGGGATGAACAAGAGGATGATCCTCTTGACAGTGAGGGGAGTGAGGAGGAGGAGGAGGAGGGTGTTACATATGAACCAAAAAAGTTTAAACGCAGATCACATGTTTTTCCACAACTCAACCAGAATCCAGCTTTGGCATTATTTGTTAAACAAACTGCCAAAGATTTGGAAAGATTAAGAGAAGATGCAGGACAACAAAATCTAAATGTGGGTCAAAGGAAAGCACTTCAATCTCTTAAAAACAATTTTGATATCACAATCAAGAGTTCCGATAAGGGAGGAAATATCGTAGTCATGAATAATTCTGACTATGAGAATATGGTCCTCAAAATACTCAACGATCTGAATTGTTATAAACCAATCGCCCCCTCGTTGGTGGACAAATACAACCAAGACTTCTATGTACTGGTTGATGAATCCTTCAACGTGGGGACAATTACTCGTGAAATCTGGGATTTCATTAGAACCAGATACCCTAGGTTACCTACTCTATATGCTCTCCTCAAAGTGCATAAGAGCCTTCAAAATCCACACAGCCGCACAGCTGCTAAAGCGGGGAACCATAACGGAACCAGACTATTACAAGGACACCTTTGGACAAGCGGGCTGAACCCCTCTCCACCCTTCCATACTAGCTTTGGCCAGTCGGAGGCTCTATAGGCGAACGTGTCCCGCAGTATCCACTTTTTACCTCTACTTACTTTTTAACCCTAATGTATGGGCTCACAACAATAACTATTAGGCCATTTCCCCACCATAGGAACTCCTCGGCCTATTGACATACATATATGTCCAGAACACCGCTGCTGAAAAACGTATTCTGGTTCCCCGTTCCACTAAACTCCCTCCCTCTTATAGGGATTAAAGCTCCTGAGGAAGCGTCTTAGGACGCGTAACATGTAGAGCAACTGCAAACAAGCTGTTCTTCTGTATAATTGTATCGCTCACTGATGGTTTCGTGTTTTTATCTACTTTAATGTCACAATCTTTCTAAAGAAATTTGAATGATTGTATAGTGACACCATTGGAACCACTTTTGCTACTATTTAAGCGTACTTATACATTAGCCTGTTAAATATTTCTATAGTGTGCCAGGTTGTTATTTCCAAACAATCTGTTTTAGATTTACATTTCCTTTTATTTTTACATTTTTTCTTTTTATATGTTTTTAATAAAAAATTGTTATATCTATCTGACGCCTAAAAAGTCCATCATTCTCCAACATTAATTTGTTGACAAAATACCTAATATTCAATCTGTAAATGTATGTTTT
Source organism: Lithobates sylvaticus (assembly GCA_028564925.1). Lineage (NCBI taxonomy): Eukaryota > Metazoa > Chordata > Amphibia > Anura > Ranidae > Lithobates > Lithobates sylvaticus. Next base: position 270,136,635 of record CM053032.1, read on the forward strand.
GATTCCACAAATGTAAATGGTTTTGCCTCTGGGGAGTTTCACTCACCGAGTAATAGAAATATTGATGTTTCAATTTTTTTCTTGGCAGGGGTTTCCGAGTGTCCTCCCCTTACTCCCTACCTGGCAGCTCAACCCCAAACAGACCCATAGTCTCCCTATCCCGTGATTACGGGTATCGCAGGATTTTTTATTTTTAGGGGGGCAGCCCCTTCATTTTCCATCTTAGATGGTTTGGAGGTCATCTTGGATCTTTTGGGGTAGGGGTTATTCTGGGGTTCAGGAATTTATTTTCTGGTCCCCAGATATTTATTCCCCGCTTTTGTCTTGCCAGTAGTTTTAGTCCTCCATGTTGCTTTGCTTTGGGGGATGTGGGGTCTTCACCTACCAGTGCGCCTGGGCCCCTATTAGGCGATGGCGCCTTGGATGGTGGGTTACCCCCCTTTCTTACCCCCACGCAAATATCAACTCCCTCCCAGCTTAGATCCTCCATCCCCACACTAATTCAATCTGGCGCGGAATAATTTCCGTTTCACTTGGGGATTTGGGGGACCTATTTCCCAGTTGTCTCCCTCTCCATGTCCCCCCCTCACTGTCCAGATCTGGGCAAGGGGGGATGGTTGTGGCTTGGGTGACTTGTGCGGTTGCCTACGCTCCGGGCAGCTCACGACCCTTTCCCATGCAGATCACCCTGCGCAGGTGCACTTCTACATCAGGCGCCTGCGCCACAGACAGACCATTTCTGGCTGGGTTTCTTACATCGCGCATGCGCACATCACTATGCGCGATGTTGCTGGTAGAGGCAGGGACGTCTTCTGACGCCTTATGCGCGGCGCTCCCTGGGATGCGGTTGGCGGCGCGCGCGCGCACCCATCCACATTGTCCATCTCACCTGGATTTTCCCTTCCTATCAGGGATAGGACGCAGCCTAAGAGGCGGGTCCATACATGATGACGCCAGACGCCTCTGCGTCTGACGTCATCTGGGTACACCCACTGGGGCGGGACAGGGGTTTTTCCATCTATAAAAGGACGCTTGAGATGGTATATGGCGTCATTCCGCTCCACAGCATTGTGCTGTGTGAACTGCTCTCCACCTCTGAGACATCTCGGGAGTTTTCTCCTGGAACTTCTCCACCTTGGACCCTTTCTTCATAGACTTCATGGTGAGTTATCTTTATGGGACAAATGTGTGATATCTTGGGGGTTTTTCTTCCCAAGATTGCCACGCTCTCTTTAATTTTAATTAATCCTATCCAGGTGTTTCATACACTCCCCTTTTTTCTCTCCATTGGTGGTTTTAGGTCTCTATGCCATTAGATATATGGAAAAGAAATTTCTTTTCATTCGTACCGTCTTGTAGAGAGTTTGGGAATGCGACCTTTGTCCCTTGCCAGCATTTGGACACCATTTCTTCTCGGAAAGTGAATGGGAGGCAATACTATACATGTGATGCTATATATGACTATGTAAGTGTATTATTCATAGTATAATATTTATACATATTGAGTATTTCTGTATACTCTTATGCAATATATGCCTCTCTACTCTATGTAAAAATGGGGTATGGAAGTTTTTCTTTCTTTATATAATTGACATGTCTTGATATTCTGTAGATGGTGACTATAATTCCCTGAGGAAGATAGGCATACTTTCAGCCATTTGGAAACGCGTCGGAATTCTTCACCTTCACCCTCTTCAGATATGCATATCATTTTGTACTATTTGTCATATTGTTTTTAAAGAACTTTTTCTTAAAATGTCTGTATGCTTTTCAACTTTGTAAAATAAATTCATAAAATTATTTCATGTAGCCTATATGGTTTATCGAGTTGCCGGTATAGTCCCACCTTTAGAGGTTTTTTCCTATACCATATTTTTCTATATTAAAGGGGTTATAAACCCTCGTGTTTTTTTCACCTTAATGCATTAAGGTGAAAAAACACCTAGCAGTCACCGGCCCCCTAGCCCCCGCCCTTTTTCCTTACCTGAGCCCCCCCCCCCCCCCCCCGAATTTCCGTTGGCACTTCCCCGCCGTCCCTCTCTCCACGGGTTCCCAACTCTTGATTGGATAGATTGTTAGCAGCGCAGCCGTTGGCTCCCACTGCTGTCAATCAAATCCAATGACGCGGGGGCACTCTATGGACGCCCACAAGGTAACCCCCTTGGGAGAGCGATTCTCCTAGGGGGTTATCTAATGCAGGGAGGAGCCGCAAGAGCTGCCGTGGGACCCCAGAAATAGATAATCTTATCACTTTTTTTTTTTTTTGTCCATTCAGATTTTTTGAGTCCCTTTTAACCACATTCCAGATATTTAATTCTGGGGAAACCTGTCCCTGTAATGCCCCGTAGACACGGTCAGAATTTCCGACGGAAAATGTCCTATCGGACCATGTTGTCAGAAAATCTGACCGTGTGTGGGCTCCATCTGACTTTGAAAAAATTGAGATCCTGCTCTCAAATTTTCCGACAACAAAGTCCGATAGGACTTTTTTCGATCGTGTGTAGCGAATTCCGACAGACAAAGTGCCACGCATGCTCAGATCACTTTACAAGACCAAAGCTATTGGCTACTAGCCTCTACGTAGTTCCGTCCTACGCAACGAACGTCACCACGTTCAGGATGATCGGATTTTCCGACAACTTTGTCCGACCTTGTGTATGCAACACCAGTGTCGGACAAAATCCGTCTGAAAAAATCCGACGGATTTTGGGGTCGGAATTTCCGACTGTGTGTACGGGGCATTAGACAATGGGAATTTTTCGAAACATCAATTTCGGCAGCGATCGACAGAGCTCCCCAATTATCTGCGCTCAGCAAGCTACACCGTGCCTATAATTCCGTGCGCTAAAGAGGCTAATTTGACTTTATCCCGCCGATGCTTCAATTTCCAGACTTATTTCTACATGATCACTTTACCGACACGTGTAACCAAATAAAGGTCATTCCGGTAATTCTAGTAAACATTGTAATCACAGATGTGGGCGCTCAGCCTCTCTCCACCACCATCTACGCTCTTCGTTAATTTCTTTTTAACTGGAAAGTCAGATAAACAATAAATATTCAGCTCCACCTTAAACCAAAAAATGTCTATGCAGAAAATAATAATAATAATAATAATATCTCTTTCCACAAGCGGTTACATAAGACACATTCGGGATATCGTACGCGGAGTACAGTAGCATCAGGATAAGCGCAGCACTTAATAAAACAGAGGAAGACGGCGTTTATCTTAATTTATTCCGGTGCAATCTGAATCTGCAATATAACGCTGTTGTTGTAGTGGAGCCTTTTTAATTAGTTTAGAGCATTTCTTTCCCCCCGATCAAATTAATTACAAACAGGGCAAGTAAAACCCATTGCAAAGGTGGTGAAATGCTTTCTAAGAGTTTTATTATCAGAGCGGAGAACGGGGGGGCGCGTTATTGGCACTCACTGCGCAAAAAACTGAAAGCACAGCGTGCCGTCCGGCATCAGATAATAAGGAGGCTCCAAATGTTCACTCCTGTTAGGGAAGATAAAGGCTTATAGTTTATGTTCAAAATACAATATATATGTACTGAACATAATAAAATATAAGCCTAGATCTTCCCTAACAGTGCAGCCTCCTTATTATAATAAAAATGATATATATTTATACGCTGTATTACCAAAAGTATTGGGACGTCTGCCATTACACACACATGAATTTTAATGGCATCCCAGTCTGATGCCCCGTACACACGGTTGGATTTTCCGACGGAAAATCGGACCATGTTGTTGGAAATTCCGACCGTGTGTGGGCTCCATCGGACTTTTTCCGTCGGAAGTTTCCGACGGAAAAAGTTTGAGATCCTGCTCTCAAATTTTCCGACAACAAAGTCCTATCGGACTTTTTCCGGATCGTGTGTAGCGAATTCCGACGGACAAAGTGCCACGCGTGCTCAGATCACATTACAAGACCAAAGCTATTGGCTACTAGCCTCTACGTAGTCCCGTTGTATGCAATGAACGTCACCACGTTCAGGATGATCGGATTTTCCGACAACTTTGTCCGATCGTGTGTATGCAACACCAGTGTCGGACAAAATCCGTCGGAAAAAATCAGACGGATTTTGTGGTCGGAGTTTCCGGGGCATTAGTTCGTAGGGTTCAATATTGAGTTGGCCCACCCTTTACAGCTATAACAGCTTCAACTCTTCTGGGAAGGCCGTCCACAAGGTTTAGGAGGGTGTCTATGGGAATGTTTGACCATTCATCCAGAAGAGCATTTGTGAGGTCAGGCACTGATGTTGGGTGAGAAGACCTGTCTCGCAGTCTCCACTCTAATTCATCCCCAAGGTGTTCTATCGGGTTGAGGTGCAGGCCAGTCAAGTACCTCCACCCCAAAAACCTGCCTTTACACGCACATGAATGGCATCCAGTGGCAGCTGGTGGTATATTTATGGGGGGGGGGGGAGGGTGGCAAGCATTCCACCCAATGCAACCCAGTCGGACGGGTCGGTCACAGGCTCCCCCCTCAGTCGGTCCCAAGCCCCGCCCCCCCGGTCGGTCCCAAGCCCCGCACTTACCCCATCTAGGTCACGGGCAGCGATTTCTCCGAATTGCTGTTGTCACACAACTGGGTGGGTTCGGGGGCCAGTCAAGTTCCTCAAACCCAAACTCGCTCATCCATGTCTTTATGGACCTTGCTTTGTGCACTGGTCCAAATCATTTGGTGGAGGGGGGATTATGTTGTGGGGGTTGCTTTTCAGGTTTTGGGCTTGGCCCCTTAGTTCCAGTGAAGAGAACTCTTAAAGAGGAGGGCCCACAAAAAAAAAAATTAAAAGTCAGCAGCTACAAATACTGCAGCTGCTGACTTTTAATAATCGGACACTTACCTGTCCCGGGGTCCAGCGATGCGGGGGAACGAGACCACCCCTCGTTCCCCGCTCCGCTCGCGGCGCCGGCATTTTATAATGTGGGAACCCGGCTGTGGCTTCACAGCCGGGCACCCACTGCGCATGCGCGAGCGGCGCCGTGCGCCATGATTCGACGCTCACTCATCTGGGACACATGACAGGTCCCAGATGACTGTGCGGCGCCTACAGGAAGTGACGTTTAGCCCGGGTAATGAAGGTGGCCGACTACGAGGGACCCCCTAGCAACAGGCATTTAGAGGTGTTATTTTTTTTTTATGATTTTTAAGCCACATTTTTTTTTTTGGTGGCAACACCACTTTAAGGCGTCAGCATACCAAGACATTTTGGACAATTTCATGCTCCCAACTTTGTGGGAACAGTTTGGGGACGGCCCCTTCCTGTTCCAACATGACTGTCCACCAGTGCCCAAAGCAAGGTCCATAGCGTACAAGGAGGGAAAATAAATCAGTCTTGCAGCAGCTAACCTAAAACTTCTATCCTCCATGAGTAATCACCATGAAATCAAACAAGTCCTTTAAGTAGCGTTCGCACTTCTTTATGGAAGTAAAGAGGTACTGTACTCAACCAATTGACCTTACACCATAACACACAGTGTAATAGACTATCCTCACCAGCAATGCACTACTATTTTTCAGGAGGACGACATTTTTTTTCAGTGTATGGTTTAGGCACAATTAACATTCCTAAGTGTTCCCTAAAACATGGCAAATATTCACTCTTTAACCACTTAAGGACCGGAAAGGTTTGGCCACTTAATGACCAGGCCATTTTTTGCGATACGGCACTGCGTCACTTTAACTGACAATTGCGCGGCCGTGCGATGTTGTACCCAAATAAAATAGATATAGTCCTTTTTCCCCCACAAGTAGAGCTTTCTTTTGGTGGTATTTGATCACCTCTGCGTTTTTTATTGTTTGCGCTATAAGCAAAAAAAGAGTGACAATTTTGAAAAAGAAATTATATTTTTTACTTTTTACTAAAATACATATCCAAAATAAAAAATAAAATGTAAAAAAAATAATTTTCATCAGTTTAGGCCAATACATATTTTTCTACATATTTTTGGTATAAAAAAAAAAAATCACAATGAGTGTATATTGATTGGTTTGCGCAAAAGTTAGAGCGTCTACAAAATGTTCAAAAGTTTAAAACAAGTAAATATAATATACCTACCTCTCTATTTACTAATGCTAGATGCATAAGGATTAAAAATAGTTCATGGTGATTGAGAGAGTTCTGCTTTAGGGCAGAGTCCCTACATGCATGGGCGTCCGCACAACTTTTTTATCACATTTTTTATCACATTATAACTTTTTTATCACATTATTATGGTCAGTCTGCAGACGTATTAAGCCCCATACACACGGTCGGACAATCCGCGGACCAGGTCGGTCGGATCCTGTCCGTCATACTTTGTCTGATGTTGGTTTTGCGTACACACGGTCGGACAAAGTTGTCGGAAAATCCGATCATTCTGAACGTGGTGACGTTTGTTGCCTACGACGGGACTACGTAGAGGCTAGTAGCCAATAGCTTTGGTCTTGTAATGTGATCTGAGCATGCGTAGCACTTTGTCCGGTCGGACAACCGTACACACGATCGGATTTGGTGTGATCGGACCGTGTTGTCGGCAAATCTTTCCAGCAGGAGATAAGACTTTGTCCGTCGGACAATCCGACGTACACTGTCCGATGGTGCATACACACGGTCTGATTTTTCAACAACATTGTCCGATCGGACAGAATCCATGAAAAAGTCCGACCGTGTGTATGGGGCTTAACAGTCCCTAGGATAAGTAATAGATAATGGCCAACAGGCCCTCTTACCAGACCCAGCGAAACTACAGCAGTGATCCCTCCGGCTGGACGATCGTTCACTCTGGGTTCCCCGGGGGCGACACTGGTCAGTAGTGTAGCATTTCTGTACCCTGGTAGTGGCTCAGTCTTTCTCTCTCTGGTGGTGCAGAGAGGGCCGGACCGGGATGCAGCACAGCAAAGGTAGGGCAGGCCTGGCCATGACAGTGTGTCTAGGACACACATTTACAATTTTAAGGGGTGTGGCTTAGCGCAGCGGGCCAATCAGGAGACGGGGGGAGTGGCCATATAAAAAGGGGGCGTGGCTAGGACGGACATTCGGCGGGAAGTAACACACGAGGAGGCAGTTTTTTCCCACCCACCCTCCCTAATATAAGGCATTGTTTTGAAGGTTTTAATGTTTTTGTTGTCGTTTCAGGAATCGGAAGCAGAGGGTTCATCATATGAAAAGGGGTGGCGTGTTTGTTCATTGGTCAGTGACGGAGCAGTTATGTAGGTGGTAAGTGTGTGTGGGGGGCTCATCATTAGATGGCCCCTCCGGTTCGTGGGGGGCTCATCATTAGATGGCCCCTCCGGTTCGTGGGGGGCTCATCATTAGATGGCCCCTCCGGTTTGTGGGGGGCTCATCAGTAGATGGCCCCTCCTGCTAGTACATCAAATTATATATTTGATGATTACTCGTGCACTGCGGGATAGGTGTTTGTCTCCGGGCGGCACAGATGGAGGCCAGTTGGTTATGTTGTATCCCGCAGTGCCCCCGGTGGTGTTATATATATATATACAGTTACAGTAGTTATATATATGTTTTATAGTACTTAGCTCCGTCACTGACCAATCAACAGGGTGTAACTGATTGTTTACAGTTCTTGATGTTTGTTTACTGGTTATGTGTTGATATGTTATTTATCACTATGGTTATTTATGTGTGTTTCAGTTATTGGAGTTATGTTTTTAATAAAAGGCTGTTGCGGCCATTTACTCCATAAAAGAAGGTGTGGTCTATTATTTAAGTTAAAGTAAGGGGAAGTATTTGGCTGTATCAGCTGGTGGGTAACATCTAGGCTACACTAGTCATGGGCAGCGTGGCTCTCTCTGGTGGCATTGGGCAATGTGGCTCTCTCTCTGGCTTCCTCCTAGCACACACCTTGTTCTTTGCCCTGAAGAACTCTCTCCCTCAGCTTTTTACCAGGCTGCAGTCTCTCAATCTCTGTCGATCGAGCTGTAGCCTCCTCCCTGTGGAAAATGGGGCCGCCAATCTTTTGGGACTACATGTCCCATGACTCCTAGTCGCCTTTGATTGGCCCTCAGTTATGGCCAATAGGGAAGGAATGGAGCGGGCAGGAAGCTGGACGGGGAACCTGGTGAGAGCCGCCGTCTCTTCTCCCTGACAAGTGAAAGGACCTCTGATAGCCCGCAGCTCGCCTTTCTCCCGTCACAGCACTGCCGAGTTCCCTGCTGGACTGAGCAGGGAAAAGAGCCCAAAGTCACACTACACTGATGGGGGGGCTTGACAGCACCTTAATGGTGTCACCCCACTGGCGGGTGGCACCCGGGTGCTGCACCTCGATTGAGACGCAACTGTGCTGAATTTAAGCTCTGATCCCTGAGTCCGGGGGGGGGGCACGTGACCCCCCCTTGCCCCTACCTGCGGACGCCCATGCCTACATGACATCAAGACTAGTGTGGAATGTTACCAATGGTGTAGAAGGTTCAAGCCAACCCCCCACTCCCCCCCTGTATTACTCTATAAGAAAAGAAAAATGAGGCTGCTGAAGGAAGTTGGAGCTCAGCCTTGTCTTACATCGGTATTTTGACACTTTGTATGAAGGATAAGCATTACTGACTCACCGTTCCCGCACGCCGCTGCCTACACCTTCCCTGCATTATATAAATATGGATCACAGGCTATATATAAAAAGGATATTGTTTTCGGTACACAAGCTATATTCAAGCTCAAAAACTCGGAATTTTCCATCTGGCATGTTTGATTAAATGCCAACTTAACAATATAACACTCATTCTAAACAGGACCTTTTGTACTATTTTAGATATACAGCATGTACAGCTGAACTACAAATATAAATATATTCCTTTGTATCCACAAAGGATATTACTCCACTTTGCCTTTGCAAACCCAAATACAGTGCCTTGAAAAAGTATTCATACCCCAGTGATGTTTTCCCCATATTGTTATGTTACAACCAAAAAAATAAATAACAAATAAATGTATTTTATTGGGATTTTATGTGATAGACCAACAGGGGAGGGCTGGCAGCCTTAGGCCTGGGGGGGGGAAGTCCAGTCAAGTGGCCCATTGAACTACCGAATCAGCTCACCATCCATGCCCAGCTGGTTTTTCAATGCAGCCTCACCAGTGCCCCTCAATGCAGCCTGATCAGTGCCCATCAATGCCGACTCATCAGTGCCCATCAATGCAACCTCACCAGTGTCCATAAATGCAGTCTCACCAGTGCCCATCCAATGCAGCCTGATCACTGGGGCAGGGTAAATGGGGTGTATGGGGGGATGGGGTGTGGGGGTCAGCTGGTGTCAGGGTCTCTTACTTGGCAGCTCAGGTTGCACACCACGGCCAGCGCAAGCCAGCACCCAGCCCCACAGCCCGAGCCAGTCACGGGCACCCTGGTCTCTGAGGGTGGTAGTTTCCTCTGCGCTGCTTGGGAGCTTGAGTGTGGACTACAACTCCCGGAATGCAACAGTGGCCGACCGCCGCAGCTGTAAAAATAGCAGCGGGCGCCAGCCATTTTCAACGTAAGATAGAAGCGGCCTGGGGGGCAATTGCCACTCTGCCCCCCAGCCCAGCCCTCCCCTGTAGACCAACACAAAGTGGCTCATAATTGTGAAGTGGAAGGAAAATGATAAATGGTTTTCAACATTTTCTACAAATAAATATGTGAAAAGTGTGGGGGGGGATTTGTGTCAGGGAATTCCACAAATGCCCCCCCACACTTTTCACATATTTTATTTGTAAAAAATGTTGAAAACCATTTATCATTTTCCTTCCACTTCACAATTATGTGCCACTTTGTGTTGGTCTATCACATAAAATCCCAATAAAATACATTTAAGTTTTTTGGTTGTAACATGACAAAATTTGGAAAATGTCATGGGGTATGAATACTTTTTCAAGGCACTGTATTACCTTGTAAAAGTATCAGTGACATCAGCATTGTGCTGTACATAGCCCGTGCAGAGAGCAGACCTGTGGGAGGGGCCCAGCAGACTCCACCCACTGCAGGCTGCCTGCAGAAAACTACCCAGATAGCAAACAATTGAGCTGCAAGTTTGAAAATAAAAATTTTTTGAAAATGACTTGCTGCAAAATGCAATATGGCCACCTGGGGGCGTTCTGTACACAGAATGTTTATAGAACGCCCCCCAGAAACATAATTTCCTGCTTGTGTGATTGGCTCACTGATTTTCCCAGAAGTCTGCACTAAGATACATGTCAGATTTCAGGTATCCCCTGCAACAAAACGATACATTTTGGTGGGATACTCCCAAAGGGAAATCACGTCAAAAGGGATGCAGACCCTGGCACTTTCCTCATTAGAGCCCTGCAGGTGCAGCAGCTGGTTGATAATTATGAAACCACTCCAATACAGACTCACTTTCCCAGATGGACGCAGACAAACACACAGGGATTTCTTCAGAATAACAATAGGAAGGAATCTGCAACAAAGTTTGTTGAAATCCCTGCAATGTACAGAGATCACCCAGAGGGCAATGTTTTTTTTTCAACCAAAGTGGAGTTACTCTTTAATGTTCCATCCGGGTATTTTTCCAAGGATATAATTCAAAAATGTATCGTCAAGCACAAAGCTGTCAGGATGGCACCTTTGCCAGCGACTGTTTGAATTGCGCCTTCACAGGTGTGGGCCCTTTTACTACACTGTATGGAGTACCCAACGTAGCTGTACCTGGCAGGTGTAGTCATAGACCACCAGCAGGTTCCCATGAAGCACACCCGAACTGGAAGGAGTTGGAAAATGGAACCGTGGAACTCAAGCTTCCCTGGAACTGCGAAGTGCTTGAGGATGGTTGTGACTCCTGGGTTTACCCTGCTCTAGTCACTATGCTAATTGGATGTAGAGATCACCAAATGGCAGCAGACTGGTGGACTGTGGATCACACAGAAGTGGTCAGTAAGTAGGACACCAGCCAGAGGTCAGGCCAGGCAGCAAATACCGGATTACCACGATATTCGTCAGAAATCAGGGAAGACAGCAGACAGATGACCAGGATCTTAGCCAGAGGTCAGGGCAGACAGCAGACACAGATAAACAGGATACTCACCAAAGGTCAGGGCAGGCAGCAGATACAGACTACCAGGATATCCCCTAGAGGTCAGGGAGGACATGGATAACCAGGATACTCACCAGAGGTCAGGGCAGGCAGCAGACACAGATAGTCAGAATCTGAGCCAGAGGTCAGGACAGATAGAAAACACAGATAACTGGGATACTCACCAGAGGCCAGGCCATGCAGCAAATACAGATTAGCAGGATATCCATCAGAGGTCAGGCCAGGCAACAGACACGGGTAACCAAGATACTCACCAGAGGTCAGGGCAGGCAGCAGGCCCGGATCATCAGATTTTGAGCCAGAGGTCAGGGCAGGCAGCAGACACAGATAATCAAAATCTAAGCCAGAGATCAGGGCGGGCAGCAGACACAGATAGTCAGAATCTGAGCCAGAGGTCAGGACAGATAGAAAACACAGATAACTGGGATACTCACCAGAGGTCAGGCCATGCAGTAAATACAGATTAGCAGGATATCCACCAGAGGTCAGGCCAGGCAACAGACACGGGTAACCAAGATACTCACCAGAGGTCAGGGCAGGCAGCAGACACAGATAATCAGAATCTGAGCAAAGGCTGAGGACAGATAGAAAACCCAGATAACCAGGATATTCACCGGAGGCCAGGCCATGCAGCAAATACAGATTAGCAGGATAACCACCAGAGGTCAGGTCAGGCAGTAGACAGGTATAACCAGGATACTCACCAAAGGTCAGGGCAGGCAGCAATTACAGACTACCAGGATATCCCCTAGAGGTCAGGGCCGACATGGATAACCAGGATACTCACCAGATGTCAGCAGACACAGATAATCAGATTTTGAGCCAGAGGTAAAAGCAGGCAGCAGACACAGATAATCAAAATCGGAGCCAGAGGCCAGGACAGATAGAAAACACAAATAACTGGGATACTCACCAGAGGTCAGGCCATGCAGCAAATAAAGATTATCAGGATATCCACCAGAGGACAGGTCAGGCAGCAGATACGGATAACCAGGATATTCATCAGAGGTCAGGGCAGGCAGCATACACACATAACTGGGAGCTTTGCCAGAGGTCAAGACAGATACCAAACACAGATAGCTGGAATACTCATCAGAGGTCAGACCAGGCAGAACATATGGATACTCATCAGAGGTCTTGGTATGATGGAACCTTAGGATTTCCCTTCACTGGAACTAAGGGGCCAAGCCCAACCCCTGAAAAACCACCCCAAACCAAAATACCCCCCCCCCCCCCCCCCCCTTCACCAAATGATTTGAACCAGTGCACAAAGCAAGGTCCATAAAGACATGGAGGAGCGAGTTTGGGGTTGAGGAACTTGACTGGCCCCGAACCCACCCAGTTGTGTGACCACAGCAATTTAATATTCGCTATTGTCTTCCTAATTCTCCTCCCGGACAATCAGGAAGCGGGTGTTGAGACCCGTCACCCGATTGGCCGAGAGGAGAAACGATCCTATTGGCTGCCGTGGAGAAGGAAGACAGAGGAGACGCAGGGGAAGCCACTGTGAAGCATCAGGAGAAGGAGAGGCCGCCCACCGTCCGGAGAAAGCGCTGCCTGTGACCTAGATGGGGTAAGTGCAGGGCTTTGGACCGACCGAGGGGGGTGCCTATGACCGACCTATCCGACCGGGGTTGCATTGGGTGGAATGCTTGCCACCCCCCCCCCCCCCATAAATATACCACCAGCTGCCACTGGATGCCATTCATGTGTGTGGAAAGATAGAGGCTGATTTGGTTTATTGTGTGTGCTGTGCTGTACTCACACAGCACACACGCTCCTGCAAATGCCTGGCTGGCTGCCTTAGATCTCAAGCGTCCCAATACTTTTGGTGATATAGTGTATATGTAAAACCAATAATATCAGAAAAAGAAAAAAATATGTGGCCTCTTTTAAGGAAAAGGAAAATTAGACGTGGGTAGAGGTTTGTACCATCATCCAGGAATCAAGTGGTGTGAAAATTGGGAGTCTAGTCCCCAACTAGGCTACCAAAAAATGGGGGGCAAATGGACTATCGCGGTACAGTAAAAATAATATAACAAAGAAATATATAAAAATTACAGAAGATTTTATTAATGCCGCAGAACAATTAACAAATAAAGCAAAAACACTCTACACAGTATGTCACCACATGTGTGTTCATAATGGTACAATTGATCACAGATATGATTGTCCTCGACTAGTTTCGCGGTCAAACCGCTTCATCTGGAGGTTATCTGTGATTAGATCAAAAAGACAGTGATGTAACAGGTAGAAAAACATATCATACAGCATCAAGTTTTAGCAAGTCTTCAAAGATAAAGTGGGGGAGAGGGGCACAACTGCTTACCCATGCTTTAACGGACATCAAGCGCAGAGTGCTACCACCTGTTTGATGGTCTCCCGCGACAGTTACTCTCTATTCGTCCATATGGAATATGCACATTGCCTCAAACGTTTCCCCCTTCTTTTCCTCCTTTTCCCTCCCCCCCCCCCCTCTCCCTCTTTCCCCCCCCCCCTCCCCTTTTTCCACTTCCCTTCCTCACTTTGTTTCACCACCTTCACTCACCTGCACACAAACCTTAGCTTCTGCACTTCACTAAATCGGTAAAATGACCTGTTCTGACCATAATCATTTTTGCATCAATCTACTCAGATTCCGCCCAGCTTATTTAGTAGCACCCCCAAGCTGTCGCGGGAGACCATCAAACAGGTGGTAGCACTCTGCGCTTGATGTCCGTTAAAGCATGGGTAAGCAGTTGTGCCCCTCTCCCCCACTTTATCTTTGAAGACTTGCTAAAACTTGATGCTGTATGATATGTTTTTCTACCTGTTACATCACTGTCTTTTTGATCTAATCACAGATAACCTCCAGATGAAGCGGTTTGACCGCGAAACTAGTCGAGGACAATCATATCTGTGATCAATTGTACCATTATGAACACACATGTGGTGACATACTGTGTAGAGTGTTTTTGCTTTATTTGTTAATTGTTCTGCGGCATTAATAAAATCTTCTGTAATTTTTATATATTTCTTTGTTATATTATTTTTACTGTACCGCGATAGTCCATTTGCCCCCCATTTTTTGGTAGCCTAGTTGGGGACTAGACTCCCAATTTTCACACCAATATCAGAAAAAGAACACAGAGACACAAACATGATGTAATGTCAATTAACCATTACTATGTAACTATGTAACCATTATATTAAAATTATCTGAGGATTACAAATAATAAATCTAAATCAGATGGGATAGGAGGGTCGGCCTCAGACATTCACCTGTGACCCCAAATCCCCGTTTGTACACAGCGGATGGATCTCACTTCTGCAATAAATATATCGCTAGCGGCAAAAGCTGGAAATTCTGAGACCGAAGAGGAAGATGAGCGAGGGGGGAAGCGTCCTCTGAAGTAACCGGTGAAGACACAATCAATAGGAATATAGCTTCTCAAATCATTTCCAATCGAACGCACTTCAGACAGCCGGCTGAGTACTTCTCCGAGCCGCGGAATGGAATCCACAAAAGTATCATTCTTCTCCAAAAATCGCCCTCGTGCCTCTCTCAGAGGTGAACGCATTTCACCGCCGTTCATACTTGTCCGCCAAAGGTCACGGAAATGGCGATATCGCCGTGTCTTCTGTAAAAGACCTTTTGCACCCTGGACCCTCATTAATCTGCTAAAATTGTGCCTTCCCTTCCTTCAAAACAATAATGACATTTTTGAATTAAGTATTTTTGTTTTCTCGACGCACCTTATTTTAGACCATGTGATGTCATCACTGGGTCTCTGAGCTACTCTATGCAATGCAGGCCAATTATGGCTGGTGGAAGGGGCTGAACACAAAACATCCCAGCACCTGGCCTCAGTACCTCTTTTTAAGTGGTTGTATACCCCCTTTAGCACATTTTGTCCCAGCCCTGCTGCCATGTAAGGTCCGGGCTGCCCTGCTGAGTTAGTGGTGCCCGGACACAGCACAGTACTGCCTATACCCTCACCTGCTGAACGGGTGGGTCCCAGGCTCAGGCTGGGTATGGGCATATTGCCTATACCCTGCCTTTGCAGCTCCATGCAGTCTGGGCCGCCCCGCTGAACCAATGGGGCCCGGGCACAGTACGGACCTACTGCCTATACCCTCCCTTTGCAGCTCCATGCAGTCTGGGCCGCCCCGCTGAACCAATGGGGCCCGGGCACAGTACAGACCTACTGCCTATACCCTCCCTTTGCAGCTTCATGCAGTCTGGGCTGCCCTGCTGAGCCGATGGTGCCCGGGCACAGTACAGACGTACAGCCTATACCCTCCCATTGCAGCTCCATGCAGTCTGGGCCGCCTTGCTGAACCAATGGGGCCCGGGCACAGTACGGACGTACTGCCTATACCCTCCCTTTGCAGCTCCATGCAGTCTGGGCCGCCCTGCTGAACCAATGGGGCCCGGGCACAGTACGGACGTACTGCCTATACCCTCCCTTTGCAGCTCCATGCAGTCTGGGCCGCCCTGCTGAACCAATGGGGCCCGGGCACAGTACAGACGTACGGCCTATACCCTCCCTTTGCAGCTCCATGCAGTCTGGGCCGCCCTGCTGAACCGATGGTGCCTGGGCACAGTACGGACGTACTGCCTATACCCTCCCTTTGCAGCTCCATGCAGTCTGGGCCACCCTGCTGAACCAATGGGGCCCGGGCACAGTACGGACGTACTGCCTATACCCTCCTATTGCAGCTCCATGCAGTCTGGGCCGCCCTGCTGAACCAATGAGGCCCGGACACAGTACGGACGTACGGCCTATACCCTCCCTTTGCAGCTCCATGCAGTCTGGGCCGCCCTGCTGAACCAATGGGGCCCGGGCACAGTACAGACGTACGGCCTATACCCTCCCTTTGCAGCTCCATGCAGTCTGAGCCGCCCTGCTGAACCGATGGTGCCTGGGCACAGTACGGACGTACGGCCTATACCCTCCCTTTGCAGCTCCATGCAGTCTGGGCCACCCTGCTGAACCAATGGGGCCCGGGCACAGTACAGACGTACTGCCTATACCCTCCCTTTGCAGCTCCATGCAGTCTGGGCCGCCCTGCTGAACCGATGGTGCCTGGGCACAGTACGGACGTACTGCCTATACCCTCCCTTTGCAGCTCCATGCAGTCTGGGCCGCCCTGCTGAACCGATGGGGCCCGGGTACAGTACAGACGTACTGCCTATACCCTCCTATTGCAGCTCCATGCAGTCTGGGCCGGCCTGCTGAACCAATGGGGCCCGGGCACAGTACGGACATACTGCCTATACCCTCCCTTTGCAGCTCCATGCAGTCTGGGCTGCCCTGCTGAACCGATGGTGCCTGGGCACAGTACGGACGTACTGCCTATACCCTCCCTTTGCAGCTCCATGCAGTCTGGGCCACCCTGCTGAACCTATGGGGCCCGGGCACAGTACGGACGTACTGCCTATACCCTCCCTTTGCAGCTCCATGCAGTCTGGGCCGCCCTGCTGAACCAATGGGGCCTGGGCACAGTACGGATGTACTGCCTATACCCTAACCTGCTTAACCCTAAGGGTCGGGCTGGGTATGAGCATACTCCGTATAACCCCCTTTTGGAGCTCCATGCAATTTGTCTTCAGTCTTCTTCAAAAAATCATCACCCCACAGCATGGTAATGCTCTGCTCCTCCGCAGTCTGCTAAAAGGCTAAAATGATGATGCTGTGCCAGGCCTGGGCTGCCCTGCTGAGTCAGTGGAGCCCGGGCGTACTGCGTATACCCTCCCATTGCATCTCCATGCAATCTGTCTTCTCCAAAAATGATCATCCCATCCCCCCCCCTCCCAAACCCTTCATAACATTTCATCCCCACCTGTATGCACCCCCCCACCCCCCAAATGTCACTGTAATGGCGAGATTGCCGCTTCCTCCGTAAAAGGCCCTTCTGAATCACAGACCCTCATTAAATTTCAAATTATTCTGTGCTATTCAAATGTCATTTATCTGCCTAGTAATTGTGCTAATCTCTATCTTTGAACCACGCTGCTCGCTCCGAGTGCGAATACAAAAAAAAAAAAAAAAAAAAAGAAAGAAAGAAAAAAAAACAGTTTTTTATTATTACTTTGAAATTGAAGCTGCGCCATAAAAAGCGCACAATGACTACATTAACTTAAACGCTCTCACTTCACACGCTTGATTAAAAGATGTTTAAAGGGACGCTGTGTACAGGCACGGTTCCCGCGGCGGCTGAAGTGACTGGATCTCCTCCCTCCAGCTTCCAGCCGTCTTGCCCTGAGTAATTATTACTCTCCTCGCCGGATCCCCTTCCCATGTACAAAACTCCTCCTTTGCTCCCATTCCTTATTTATAGGCACTAATCCCGAATTTCCCTGGAGAAGGTGTTATGTAAAAATTCCGGCACGCCGGAGAAGACTTGTGTAGCAAGAAGAGTTTAATTGCTAATTGCGGGAAGTTAACCTCTTCAGGGGGGGGAGAGTCGGCTCTTTATAGCGATGGCGGCTTAAGGGCCAAAGGGACATTAAATGCATTGCTGCGTTATTCATTATAAATGGCGCCCCAATGCACCAAGACAATGCATGTGGTGGAGGGGGGGGGGGTATTATGGTGTGGGGTTGTTTTTCAGGGGTTGGGGTTGGCCCCTTAGTTCCAGTGAAGGGAACTCTTAAGGCGTCAGAATACCAAGACATTTTAGACAATTTTATGCTCCCAACTTTGTGGGAACAGTTTGGGGACGGCCCCTTCCTGTTCCAACATGACTGCCCACAGGGCTGGTGCAAGGATTTTTGACACCCTAGGCTAAACCTAGTTTTGCCCCCCCCCCCTGTCTCAGCCCCTGACTCCACCCCATTTGCCCTTCCCATGTATAGCCCACCTTTTTAATGAAGCGCCCATCAAATGCAGCCCACCAGCACCCATCAAATGCAGCCTCACCAGCCCTGATCAATGCAGCCTCACCAGTGCCCATCAATGCAGCCTCACCAGTGCCCATCAATGCAGCCTCACCAGTACCCATCAATGCAGCCTCACCAGTGCCCATTAATGCAGCCTCACCAGTGCCCATCAATTGCAGCCTACCAGGGCCCATCAATGCAGCCTACCAGCGCCCATCAATGCAGCCTACCAGCGCCCATCAATGCAGCCTACCAGCGCCCATCAATGCAGCCTCACCAGTGCCCATCAATGCAGCCTCACCAGTGCCCATTAATGCAGCCTCACCAGTGCCCATCAATTGCAGCCTACCAGCGCCCATCAATGCAGCCTACCAGCGCCCATCAATGCAGCCTACCAGCGCCCATCAATGCAACCAACCAGTGCCCATCAATGAATGCTTGCTTCCATTCATTCAGGAGTCAGGGCGCCTCTGACACTATGTGCGAATGGAGCGGCGGCTGCCTGCCGATGCTGAGACTTAGTTGTTTGCTACAGAGAGAAGAGAGTAGGAACACCAGTGGCCGGGCGCCCTAGACAGCAGTGTGCCCTAGGCGGCTGCCTAGTTATCCTAGTGGTAGCACCGGCCCTGACTGCCCACCAGTGCCCAAAGCAAGGCCCATAAAGACATGGATGAGTGAGTTTGGGGTGGAGGAACTTGACTGGCCTTCACAGAGTCCTGACCTCAACCCAATAGAACACCTTACTGTACTAATACTGTAGCTGCTGACTTTTAATATTAGGACACTTACCTGTCCAGGGAGCCCGCAATGTCGGCACCCCCAGCTGATGTTTCCTTTGGCTATCAGGTGCTGCCATTGCCTGTAAGGGAAACCCACAGCTGGCTCCCCACTGCGCATGCACGAAGCGCCAATGGCCCGGTGGCAGCGGTAGGAGTAGGGGGGCCGCAGCCAGGTCTGTCAAAATCAGGTACCCCGTTCTCCCCCCCGAAAGGTACTAAATATGGCAGATAAGCAGAGCTTACTCTTTTGGGTGGAGCTCCGCTTTAATGTAACTAGGGTGTGTACCAGAATTTTCCTTTTATCAGAAGCGACAAATGGGTATCGAGTGCAGGGCCACCAGTGGAGATCAAAGCCGCATACAGCCTACCTGACCGGGCCCTCCCAGGCAGTTTTTCCCTATACACTTTAACCGCTTACAGACCGGACGTTTTCCCTCCTCCTGACCAGGCCCTTTTTTGCCATTCGGCACTGCGCCGCTTTAACTGGCAATTGCGCCGTCGAGCGACGTTGCACCCAAACTAAATTGACATCCATTTTCCCCCACAAATAGAGCTTTCTTTTGGTGGTATTTAAATCACTTGATTTTTTGGCGCTATAAACAAAAAAAGAGCGACAATTTTGAAAAACAAAAAATATTTTATACTTTTTGCTATAATAAATCCCCCCCCAAAAAAATGTCTTCCTCAGTTTAGGCCGATACGTATTCTTCTACATATTTTTGGTAAAAAAAAATCACTATAAGCGTATATTGATTGGTTTGCGCAAAATTTATAGTGTCTACAAAATAGGGGATATATTTACAGCATTTTTATTTTTATTTTTTTACTAGTAATGGCGGACACGCTTGACACTTTTTTGGGACCATTGACATTTATACAGCGATCGAAGCTAAAAATAGCCACTGATTACTGTATAAATGCAGAGGCGGCTCTAGACTTTGTGAGGCCTTAGGCAAAACTTAGACATGAGGCCCCACTTACGCCACAAAGATGCAGGAGATGGTCAGAGACTGTGCGGACAATGATACAGGACAAGGTCAGAGACTGTGCGGACAATGATACAGGACAAGGTCAGAGACTATTCAGACAATGATACAGGAGACGGTCAGAGACTATTCAGACAATGATACAGGAGACGGTCAGAGACTGCGCGGCCATGATATCAGAATGAGCATAATTGATAAGTGTATTGCTTCTTCATCGTCAGCAGGTTTAGGGAGAGGGTAAATAACACTGCTGTATTACTTAACTGTAATAGAGAAGGTGGTACTGGTACACCATTCTGGGTGTACTGTCTGGCAGAGGAATATGAATCACAAAAATAGCTGCACAGAATTATAAATCTTTTGGTAGAGGAAACATTTCACATATATGTGTGAATATGTGTGTGAATAGATGTTTGCCTGGCGTTAATTTTGAAAGCAGAACTGCAGCAAGATAAATAATTAAAATAATTAAAATTAAAAAGAAAATAATCCCTCCAGTTTGAACGACAGCCAGCCTCATTTAACAGCACTCAACTGGAATGTACATGCCCTCAGCCTGTCATTTAACAAGTAAGGAGGAGGGCACAAAGCTGATCCCATCTAGTGGTGGCTGGTGCTCAAATTTTTTTTGGGTGGGGCGCAAACAAACTGAAAAAAAAACATCAATTGCAGGCTCACTGTGCCCATCAAACACAGCCACTGTGCCCATCAGTTGCAGCCACTGTGCCATCAAACACAGCAACTGTGCCCATCAAATGCAGCCACTGTGCCATCAAACGCAGCCATTGTGCCATTAATTGGCCCCACATCTCTCCATAAAGAGGACCTGTTACATAGATTCCTATTACAAGGGATGTTTACATTCCTTGTAATAGGAATAAAAGTGATCAAAAAAAAATAAAAATTTAAAAAAAGTGTAAAAATAAAAAACCTGTCCCTGGTAGCTCGCGTTTAGAAGCAAACGCACACGTGACTTACGCCCACATATGTAAACCCTGCTCAGACCACACATTTGAGGTATCGCCGCGTGTGTTAGAGCACATGCAACAATTCTAGCACTAGACCTCCTCTGTAACTCTAAACTGGTAACCTGTAAAAAAAATTTAAAACTTCGCCTATGGAGATTTTTAATTACCGAAGTTTGACGCCATTCCATGATTGTGCGCAATTTTAAAGCGTGACATGTTAGGTATCAATTTACTCAGCGTAACATCATCTTTCACATTATATAAAAAAATTGGGCTAACCTTACTGTTTTGTTATTTTTTACTTCACGAAACCGTTTTTTTCCCCAAAAAAAGCATTTGAAAAATTATTGCGCAAATACCGTGTGAGATAAAAAGTTACAATGACCGCTAATTTAATTCCCTAGGGTGTCTGCTAAAAAAATATATATATAATGTTTTGGGGTTCTGAGTAATTTTCGAGCAAAAAATTTATGATTTTTACAAATGCCAGAATAGGCCCGGTATTGAAGTGGTTAAACTCCCAATAATTCATAACATGACCTTGCAGAGATCGATTAATATAATGTTCTTTGACTTGGCACTTGGGGGTGTTTTTAGTTTTTCAATACGGTAATATATATATATATATATATATATATATAATATTATATATATATATATATATATATATATATAATATTATATATATATATATATATATATATATATATATATATATATATATATATATATATATATACACATATACACAATATATTTAAAATTACAGACAGACAGTTATAGAATGAATAGTTAGATTATGATATTCCTATTAACATATAACATATACATATTATTAATATTAACATATAATAGGACAGGATCACAGGAAATACCTGTTCCTGCTCTGCTCCTCGCCTCGGTCAGCACTGCAGGACAGGGAGAAACAACACATGATGTTCTCTTTCTCTCTCTGCCTGCAGTGCAATCTGGGAGTTGTAGTCTCTGCAGAACACACAGGCACCAGACGGCCAAGTTGAAGCCTGTGTGCCTGTGCTCTGTGGGAGAACTACAACTCCCGCCATGCATTGGGGCCGCCAAGGGGAAGGGCTATAGGACGGCGCCGCAGCAGTTGAGCCTGCTATTGGACGCAGGCAGCCTTACCCACGCCCACCACACATCCACCATTGCGTCCGCCGCCGCGGATCTCAGCGGTGGTTCAGCTCAGCCTCAGGCGGATTACCTAGTCACTTTGCACAGAGCGCCCACCGGCCCGCCAGACACAAGTCACACACAACGAACAACATTAGGCAAATTAGGCAATCGCCCGACGGCGAGGCCCTCCTGGGGGCGAGGCCTAAGGCAATCGCCTAATTTGCCTAATTAAAGAGCCGCGCTATAGCCGAAAGACGGCTGCAGCGCGGACGCTCCCTGCCGGGAGGACGTCCCTGGACGTCCTCCTGTTTACTTCCCTAATGCGCGCTCCTGAGAGCGCGCATCGGGGAAGTTCTGTGCTGGCCGTGTCCGTCGGACACAGCGGGTCACAGATCGCTGTAAACGGCCAATCACAGCGGCCGTTTACAGCGAGATCGGCGTGTCCAATGAGAGATGATCTCATATGTAAACATATGAGATCATCTCTCAGCGCCGCTCTCCCTCCTCACACAGAGACAGCGTGTGAGGAGAGAGAGATGAACGGCTGCAGCGGCCGTAAGTAAAAAAAAAAAAAAAAAAAAATATGTGCCATCTGTCCCCGCTGCCATCTGTCCCCATCTGCCATCTGTCCCCACTGCCATCTGTCCCCAGTGCCACCTGTCCCCAGTGCCATCTGTCCCCAGTGCCACTGTCCCCAGTGCCACCTGTCCCCAGTGCCACTGTCCCCAGTGCCACCTGCCCCCAGTGCCATGTCCCAGTGCCATCTGCCCCCAGTGCCATCTGCCACCAGTGCCATTGTGCCATCTGTCATAAGTGCCATCTGTCAGTGCCACGTGTCAGTGCCACGTGTCATCAGTGCCATCAGTGCCACGTGTCATCAGTGCCACATCAGTGCCATCTGTCATCAGTGCCATATCAGTGTCACGTGTCATCAGTGCCACATATTAGTGCCATCTGTCATCAGTGCCACGTATAGTGCCATCTGTCATCAGTGCCACCTGTCAGTGTCACGTGCCATCTGTTATCAGTGTCACGTGTCATCAATGCCACGTATCAGTGCCATCTGTCATCAGTGTCACGTGTCATCAGTGCCACGTATCGTGCCATCTGTCATCAGTGCCACATATTAGTGCCATCTCTCATCAGTGCCACGTATTAGTGCCACATGATATCAGTGCCACGTATAAGTGCCATCTGTCACCAGTGCCACATATTAGTGCCATCTGTCAGTGTCACGTGTCATCAGTGCCCCGTATTAGTGCCATCTGTCATCAGTGTAACGTGTCATCAGTGCCCCGTATTAGTGCCATCTGTCATCAGTGCCACATCAGTGTCACGTGTCATCAGTGCCACGTATCAGTGCCACCTGTCATCAGTGCCACGTCAGTGTCACGTGTCATTGTCCTGGTGCTCCAGGGCCTTCAAAAGTGTAATAGGTAGTCAACAAGTTAGATGTGTAATTTATGCTCCTAGAACACGTGATGGCGCTCCCTTCATTTTGGGCCTCTCTAAGTGGCCAGGCTGTGTAAAAGTCCCACACATGTGGTATCGTAATACTCAGGAGGAGTAGCAGAATTTATTTTGGGGTGTCATTTGTGGTATACGCATGCCATGTGAGAGAAATAACCTATTACAATGACAATTTTGTGGAAAAAAATAAAAAATAAAAAAATATATTCATTTTGCAAAGAATTGTGGGAAAAAAATGACAACATCAAAAAGCTCACCATGCCTCTTACTAAATACCTTGGAATGTCTACTTTCAAAAAAGGGGTCATTTGGGGGGTATTTGTACTTTCCTGGCTTGTTCGCGTCACAAGAAATGAGATAGGCCACCAGTACATCAGATGTGATCAATTTTGTATGATTCGCACCACAGTTGTAGAGTCTGTAACTTTCACAAAGACCAAATAATATCCACTAATTTGGGTTATTTTTTTTTACCAAAGATATGTAGCAGTATAAATTGTGGCCAAATTTATGAAGAAAAATTAATAATTTGCTAAATTTTATCACAGAAACAAAGAAAAATGCGTTTTTTTTTTTTTCAAAATTTTCGGTCTATTTTCATTTATAGCGCAAAAAATAAAAAAAACCAGAGGTGATCAAATACCACCAAAAGAAAGCTCTATTTGTGGGAAAAAAAAGGACAAAAAATTATTTGGGTACAGTATTGCATGACTGAGTAATTGTCATTCAAAGTGTGAGAGCACCGAAAGCTGAAAATTGGTCTGGGCAGGAAGGGTGTTTAAGTGCACAGTAAGCAAGTGGTTATTTAAAAAAATAAATAAAAATCTCCTTTACAACCCCTTTAACAATTTGCATGGGCACCACAAATGTTCGTTGTATTGTTTGTAATATCTTTATCTCCTATAATCATCAACTCCATCTAGTGGCTATCATGCAGTATTTTTTATTTTTTATTAGTGAGGGTTTTCTGGAAAATATGGCCTTATGGCCACTAGGTGGAGCTGACATTCATAGGAGATAATCATATTATAAACAATAGGACAACCATTTATGGGTATGGCACCCGCGCATCAAATGTTTTACACATAGACCCCCCACTAAGTGTTTCCAGAGAACAAAAACTTTTGATAAGCTTGAAGATTGGAGGACAATGGGGGATGGCAAACAATTCTAATGGCAAGATTAGTGGGCAAAAAAAAAAAACCCCCATATAACTCATATAATGTAATTATCAGAGAACGATGGTGACAGCTCCACTTTCATTACGTCTGACTCATAAAAGCGGCATTAATGGCTCGCTCTCTCGCTCTCTCGCTCTCTCGCTCTCTCGCTCTTCTCATTCTTCAGTAACGTCACTTAAACCAAACAAGACGGGCGCAGTGAAGAACACTTTTAATGCTGCTCCTTACACGTCCCCTGATCCCTCTTCATCAACACTTCTGAGTCACGCTTGATGTAAATGCGCTTAATCATTTTTCCCTTTTTACAATATTAACCCTTCAAGATGTAAATGCAATGGAATTGATTATTGCATGTGAGGATTCAATACGATCCCGACAAGAAATGGGCATCAATCACATACACTATGCTTACTAAGCTCAAGTATCTCTCTTTGACCTGACATGTACCTCACTGTCTGATAGAGGGGTGGAGATTAGTCTCAGCGTTTGACAAAGCTATATGAAAAAACACATCCCCGGTATCCCTTTAGACATGCATGCTCCTCCTTGCTGGCCAAAGAGGGGTACTGACTTTATCTGTGCAATCTGTTGATCAGTTCCTTGAATAGACTCTATCACACCTGCTTTTGTAACAAATTGCACAACTAATACTAATGTCTGGGGAAGGGGGGGGGGGCGCATGTATTAGTGGTTCTCAACTCCTGTCCTCAGGGCTGGTGCTCAAAATTTTTGGGGGGGTTGCAAACAAACTGAAAAATTCTGAAAAAAAACCCCATCAATTGCAGCCTCACTGTACCATCAATCGCAGCCACTGTGCCCATAAAATTCAGCCACTGTGCCCATAAAATTCAGCCACTGTGCCCATCAAACGCAGCCACTGTGCCCATCAAACGTAGCCACTGTGCCACTGTGCCCATAAAATTCAGCCACTGTGCCCATAAAATTCAGCCACTGTGCCCATCAATCACAGCCACTGTGCCCATCAAACGCAGCCACTGTACCCATCAATCACAGCCACTGTGCCATCAATGCAGCCACTGTGCCCATCAATCACAGCCACTGTGCCCATCAAACGCAGCCACTGTACCCATCAAACGCAGCCACTGTGCCCATCAAACGCAGCCACTGTGCCCATCAAACGCAGCCACTGTGCCCTACAAACGCAGTCACTGTGCCAATCAAATGCTCCCACTGTGCCATCAAATGCTGCCACTGTGCCATTAAATGCTGCCACTGTGCCATCAAATGCTGCCACTGTTCCCCATCAAATACAGCTACTGTGCCCATCTTATGCAGCCACTGGGCCCCATCATATGCAGCCTCACTGTGCCCCATCATATGCAGCCTCCCTGTGCCCCATCATATGCAGCCTCACTGTGCCCCATCATATGCAGCCTCCCTGTGCCCCATCATATGCAGCCTCACTGTGCCCCATCAAATGCAGCCCTGAGCCTCACTTACTTACCTTACAGGCAGCTCCGCTCGGGCCGTGCGTTCCACAGAGCTGCCGCCGTCACATAACCTCTTAACTTGAACAACAAAGCTCCTGCCCATAGTAATACTACGGGTGGAAGCTGTTCAGAGCTTTGGATTGCGCCGCAAAGCAGGTCAAAAGCCTGCAAATGAAGCGTCTCATCTGCAATCTCATGATTGCATTAACGTGGTGCTTCCCATAGTTCACTGTGTCCGGCGCCCGAACACAGAGCTCTTAAAGAACATTTTTTTCTATTTTTTTTTTTTTTAAAGGGATATTTTAAAAAAATAAAATAAAATTTGTGACTGCTGGGTGGGGGGGCAGCGCCTGTGCACCCCCTATAGATGGGCCGCCATTGGGACCCACTAACAGGCCATATTTTAAGTATTACCTTGGAAAGATGCAGAATTGAAGTCTGCAATTACTGAGCAGCAAATGATAGCACCTGTGATGTATTTCAGTTATCTTGCAAACCTGGCCTGTTAGTGGGCCCTGAGGACAGAAGTTGAGAACCGCTGGTCTAAAGGGATGCTGGGAAAGTGTTCTTTCATATAATGCTTGAGTTCAGAGCAGTGAACATCTTCCTTCATTAGCTGTGCAATCTGTTATAATAGCAGGTGTGATAGAGTTTAATCAAGCAACTGATCGACAGATTGCACAGCTAAAGTCTGTACCACCCATTGGCTAGGAAAGAGGGGCATGCATGTCTAAAGGGATGCTGGGAATGTGTTTTTTTTTTCCATATAACACGCCTCCCATGATTCACTGCCTAGGCCTGGTGACCAATTGTTTGGCCTGAACTCTTTAATATGACAGATGAGGTGACGGTTCACCCAAAGCTCCAACACTTGACATTGTTTGCAGCAGTTGCCACAAAGAAAAGAGACAGTGGTAGCAGCACTTTAAAGGAGAACCTAACTGGGTCTGGGGGTGGGCTTAGGAAAGACGCTGACACTTTGCCTTGAATGGGTAAGCTGACAGGGTGTCTTTAAGAGTTCATTCACGCCAGATGCACTGAAGTGCATTTGTGACCGGATTCCCAATGCATGGCAACCAAAAAAATAATGGTTTCCTATTCATGCAGTTCACACCAGCGCATTGCAGTGCATTTGCCCAGTGTGGGAAAAAAGTACGGTTCAATGGGAACTGCAACCATGGCAGATTGGCAGATGAGACTTTAAGTTCTCCCATTCATAGATCTCTGTGGATGGATGACACAGCCGCGGGGGGCGGAGCCCTGCACAGCTGCACCGACTGGGATGTCATTAAAGTCCATGTGCATGTAAAGGCAGGCGACCCAATACTTCTGATAATATAGTGTATAACAAAAGGAGTCAAATACAGTATATCCTCCAGCTGCTTTTCAGTATCCTCTCCTCACAATGATCGAAGGTTCCAGTTGTAGGATTTAGTAGTGGAGAAAAAAAAAGAGAAGAGCAAGCTCCTCATAGCGTAAAAAATGTTTTATGTTGTTTATTAAAATCTGCGTAGTAGGTTGGCATACATAAAATCCTTAGAATCAGAAAAATACAGGCATTCGCACTGTGTAGTGGAAGCAAGGACCACTTGAAGACGTCACGTTAATGACGAAACGCGTTAAGACAGAATGCACAGTTTGTAACTTATAGTGTAGATGGAATGCACGCTGACCCCAAGCGGCTCCTTGCTTCCATTACACAGTGCGGATACCTTTTTTTTTTTTTGGATCTTAAGCATTTTATGTATACCAACTTACTACAGAGGTTTTAATAAACTACAGCGCCTTGAAAAAGTATTCATACCCCTTGAAATTTTCCAACCATGTTACAACCAAAAATGTAAATGGATATTATTGGGATTTTATGTGATAGACCAACATAAAGTGGCACATAATTGTGAAGTGGATGGAAATGATAAATGGTTTTAATATTATTTTACAAATAAATATGAGAAAAGAGTCAATACTTTGTAGAACTGCCTTTCTCTGCAATTACAGCTACAAGTCTTTTTGGGGATGTCTTTACCAGCTTTGCTCATCTAGAGAGGAACATTTTTGCCCATTCTTCTTTGCAAAATATCTCAAGCTCTGTCAGATTGGATGGAGAGTAGGGATGAGCCGAACACCCCCGGGTTCGGTTCGCACCAGAACCTTCGAACGGACCGAAAGTTCGCGCAAATTTTCGAACCCTATACGTTATAATGGACGCGAACGTTCGAAATCAAAATTGCTAATTACAACGGCCAATATGCATGTTAATGTCATAAAACAGGTTTGGGGACCCGGGTCCTGCCCCAGGGGACATATATCAATGCAAAAAGAACTTTTAAAAACTAACGTTTTTTCGGGAGCAGTCATTTTAATGATGCATAAAGTGAAAAAAAAAAAAAAGTGAAATATTCCTTTAAATATGGTACCTGGGGGGTGTCTAAAGTATGCCTGTGAAGTGGCATGTGTTTCCCGTGTTTAGAACTGTCCTTGCACAAAATGACATTTGTAAAGGAAAAAAAAAGAAGCCATTTAAAACCACTTGCGGCTTTAATGTCATGTCTTGTCCTGGCCATATGGCTGAAAATCCTTGAGAAAAATGGCATGGCTACCCCATCGCCCGCCCCCCCCCCCCCCAGCCCCTTTGGGTCTTGTATGGATATTAAGGGGGACCCCGCACCCAAAATAAAACCCTATACCTACAACCCTATATACTCTGAACAGCAGTATACAGGCGGTGCAAACAAGAGAGGGACTGTAGGTTTGTTCTTAAGTAGAATCTGAACAGGTACATTATGAAGTGTAGCTCTATCCCAAAAAAATCTATTTTTAAGCTTTTTGGAGAACATAGGGAGGGGTTATCACCCCTGTAACATTTGCTGTCTTTGCACATCTGTTCAGAACATTTCACCTTTACTTTCCGTCCCAATGACAAATGTTTTTGGAAAAGTGGGGTTTTAATTGAAACAAGGATCAGTAGAGAGGAGATACCTTTTTCCAAATTAAATCTAACAGGATCGAATTTCCCTTCCTAGGGGCAGATTTCCTCTCACTTCCTGTTTTCTCTTCCGTTTGCAAGTAGGAGTTGTTTGTAAGTTGGATGTTTGAAAGTAGGGGCCTGCCGTATATACTCTGCAGAAATTTGCCCCATTAGATGTTGGTGTAGCCACAAGACTGTAAGCCCTCACAGTTACTCTTGGTGGGCACAGGAATGGGCCCTGCTGTGATGGGCCCTGCTGTGAGTTATTAGATCAAGATTTGTAATTGCATGCACCTGTTGAACAGGGCAGAAAAATTGGGCCTTTGGTGGTGGTGGTGGACGGTGTTGCCACAAGACTGTAAGCCCTCACAGTTACTCTTGGTGGGCACAGGAATGGGCCCTGCTGTGAGGGCCCTGCTGTGAGTTATTAGATCAAGATTTGTAATTGCATGCACCTGTTGAACAGGGCAGAAAAATTGGGCCTTTGGTGGTGGTGGACGGTGTTGCCACAAAGACTGTAAGCCCTCACAGTTACTCTTGGTGGGCACAGGAATGGGCCCTGCTGTGAGTTATTAGATCAAGATTTGTAATTGCATGCACCTGTTGAACAGGGCAGAAAAATTGGGCCTTTGGTGGTGGTGGTGGTGGACGGTGTTGCCACAAGACTGTAAGCCCTCACAGTTACTCTTGGTGGGCGCAGGAATGGGCCCTGCTGTGAGTTATTAGATCAAGATTTGTAATTGCATGCACCTGTTGAACAGGGCAGAAAAATTGGGCCTTTGGTGGTGGTGGTGGTGGACGGTGTTGCCACAAGACTGTAAGCCCTCACAGTTACTCTTGGTGGGCGCAGGAATGGGCCCTGCTGTGAGTTATTAGATCAAGATTTGTAATTGCATGCACCTGTTGTTGAACAGGGCAGAAAAATTGGGCCTTAGGTGGTGGTGGTGGACGGTGTTGCCACAAGACTGTAAGCCCTCACAGTTACTCTTGGTGGGCGCAGGAATGGGCCCTGCTGTGAGTTATTAGATCAAGATTTGTAATTGCATGCACCTGTTGAACAGGGCAGAAAAATTGGGCATTTGGTGGTGGTGGTGGACGGTGTTGCCACAAGACTGTAAGCCCTCACAGTTACTCTTGGTGGGCGCAGGAATGGGCCCTGCTGTGAACTATTAGATCAAGATTTGTAATTACACGACCCTGTTAAACAGGGACTGAAAAATTGGGCCTTAGGCACTGGTGCTGGTGCCACAACACTGCAACCCCTCACAGATACTGTACTCTGAGCACAGCAATGAGACCTGTTGCAAAGCATTGCCTAAAAATTGTAATAACACGCCCCAACAGGGGCTGAAAAATTGTGCCTTAGGCACTGGTGTTGGTGCCACAACACTGCAACCCCTCACAGATACTGTACTTGGAGCACAGCAGTCAGACCTGTTGCGAAGTATTGCTTAAAAAATTGTAATTACACGCCCCTGTTAAACAGGGGCTGAAAAATTGTGCCTTAGGCAACGGTGCTGGTGCCACAACACTGCAACCCCTCACAGATATTGTACTTGGAGCACAGCAGTCAGACCTGTTGCGAAGCATTTTTTAAAAAAAATGTAATTACACGCCCCTGTTATACAGGGGCTGAAAAATTGTGCCTTAGGCACTGGTGTGGTGGCACCCAGAAACAAAAATGTTCTTCCAAGCTATCAAGGAATGGATCATTGAGGAGGAGGAAGAGGATGAGTCAGTGAACATAACAGGACACTCAGCATCAGCATAGGCAGGCTTGAAGGGATGTGACATTATAAATTATTTGTTGATCCAAGACTGATTCATTTTTATTAAGGTCAGTCGATCACCCGAGTCGGTATACAGGCGCACCCTGTGATCGGTGACAAATCCTCCAGCAGCACTGAATGTGCGTTCGGAAAGAACGCTGGATGCAGGACAGGCCAGTAGCTCAATTGCATACTGTGCAAGCTCTGGCCAGTGATCCATCCTCAAGACCCAGTAAGCCAGAGGATTTTCGGTGGGAAAGGTGTCCAAGTCTGACCTTGCCCCTAGGTATTCCTGCACCATGTATATCAGACGCTGGCGATGGTTGCTGGAACCGATCATACCTTGGGGCTGCGGACTAAAAAATTGTCTGAACGCATCGGCCAGACGTCCACCTTCCCCACCGCTCCTTCTGCTACTGACCGAAGCCTCAGCAACTCGTCGTCCAGGACCAGGAGTTTGTAACCTCCCAGTTTCTGGGAACGCGTTGCACAGACCTTTCTGCAAGGCCTCCCTGAGATGTCTCATCCTCTGCTCCCTCTGCAACGGCAAGATAAGGTCCACAACCTTACCCTTGTACCGTGGATCAAGGAGAGTGGCCAGCCAGTAATGGTCCCTCTCCTTGATCCGAAGAATACGAGGATCCTTCCGCAGGCTTTGCAGGATCAGGGAGGCCATGCAGCGTAGGTTAGCTGAGGCATTCGGTCCAGAGTCTTCTGGGTCACTGAGGACGACATGATCGCCAGCCACCTCCTCCCAGCCACGTACAAGTACACTGGTTTGTTGGGACTGTACATCATCCCTAAAAGACTGCTGCTGCTGATGCTGAGTGCCAGGCTCCACCTCCATGCTCACACAATCCTCCTCCTCCTCATCCTCTTCCTCTGTGATGGGTGGGACAGAAGGAACACTGTCTGGATAAAGGGGGCCTTGAGAGGCAAGGAAGTCCTCCTCTTCCTGTCTCTGTTCTGCCTCAAGTGCCCTGTCCATTATCCCACGCAGCGTATGCTCCAACAGGTGGACAAGAGGTACAGTGTCACTGATGCATGCACTGTCACTGCTCACCAACCCCGTGACCTCCTCAAATGGTGAGAGGACAGTGCATGCATCCCTGATCATGCTCCACTGGCGTGGGGGAAAAAAGCCAAGCTCCCCTGACCCTGTCCTGGTGCCGTAGTCGCAAAGGTACTCATTGATGGCCCTCTGCTGCGTGTGCAGTCGCTGCAGCATGGCCAACGTTGAGTTCCACCTGGTGGGCATGTCACATATTAGGCGGTTCTTGGGCAGGTTCAACTCCTTTTGCAGCTCAGCCAGCCGAGCACTGGCATTATACGATCGGCGGAAATGCACACAGACTTTCCTGGCCTGCCTCAGGACATCCTGTAAGCCTGGGTACCTGCCCAAGAACCGCTGCACCACCAGGTTGAGAACGTGAGCCATACAGGGCACATGGGTGAGCTGCCCCTGTCGCAGGGCGGAGAGGAGGTTGGTGCCATTGTCAGAAACCACCATTCCTGGCTTAAGCTGGCCTGGCGTCAACCACCTCTCGGCCTGCCCCTGCAGAGCTGACAGAACCTCTGGCCCAGTGTGGCTCCTGTCCCCCAAACACACCAGTGCAAGCACAGCATGGCATCTTTTTGCCTGCGTACTCGCGTAGCCCCTTGTACGCCTACGGAGCACCGCTGGTTCCGAGGACAGAGCACTCGAAGAGGCCATGGAGGAAGAAGAAGAGGAGGGGGTGGAGGAGAGAGGTGTGTCACAACCAGTAGTAGCATTTTGGAGGCGTGGTGGCGGAACAACCTCCAACACTACTGCACCTTGTCCTGCATCCCTCCCAGCTGCCAATAGAGTGACCCAATGGGCCGTGAAAGGCAGATAACGTCCCTGTCCATGCCTGCTGGACCATGAGTCAGCGGTAATATGCACCTTACCGCTGACCGCCCTGCCCAGCGAGGCATGGACATTGCCTTCCACATGCCGGTAGAGAGACGGAATCGCCTTCCGTGAGAAAAAGTGGCGTTTGGGAACCTGCCACTGAGGAACCGCACATTGAACAAACTCACGGAAGGGGGCCGAGTCTACCAACTGAAAAGGCAGCAGTTGAAGTGCTAGCAATTTAGCCAAGCTAGCATTCAACCGCTGGGCATGTGGATGGCTGGGAGTATACTTCTTTCGACGGTCCAGCAGCTGGGGCAGGGAAATTTGCCTGCTACAATCGGACGTCGGTGTACTGCAAGTACTTGGTTGTGACACACCTAATTCTACACCTTCAGTCCTCTCAGAGCAGCTTTCAGAGAGGACTGAAGATATAGTGGGGATGGAGATCCCAGCTGATGAGGAGCAAGGAGAGGTCCGCTTTGTTCTTTGGTGTGGGTCTTTAATGTGCGATTGCCAACGAGCTGCATGGCAGGTCGACATATGTCTGGTCATGCTTGTGGTGCCCAAGCGGCTGATGTTTTGGCCACGCGAGATACGCTTGAGACAAATACTGCAAATAGCAGTGGTGCGATCTGATGCACTTGTCTCAAAAAAGGCCCACACCAAAGAACTTTTGTGATAACGTGCAGAGGCAGCGCCCTGCACAGGCGGAGCTCTGCGGTGTGATTCAGTTGGTGTGCTGGCCTCTAGCTGGCCTCCGGAGGGCATCCTGCCTCGTTGGACATGTGCCGCCGCATCCTCCTCCTCCTCCTCCTCCTCCTCTCTCCCTTCAGGCATCCACGTGGAGTCAGTGACCTCAGCATCCCCTCCCTCTTCACCACTAGAGCAAACCTGGCAGTAAGCTGCAGCTGGTGGAACATTACTGCCAGATTGCTGTCCTTCAGCATCCCCTCTCTCTGCGCGCACACTACTGCCTTCCTCAAGCTGGGTATCATCATCTGAGCCTTCAAATCGTTGGGCATCCTCCTGGAGCATGTACCCAACACTGTGCCACATCAGTGCTCATCTGTGCCACTTCATCTGTGCCACCTCATCAATGCCCATCGGTGCCACCACATCAGTGCCACCTCATCAGTGCCCATCTGTACCAATCAGTGCCCATCAGTGCCGCCTCATCAGTGCCCATCTGTGCCACATCGATCAGTGCCCATCTGTGCCACCTCAACTGTGCCCATCTGTGCCACCTCAACTGTGCCACCTCAACAGTGTCCATCTGTGCCACAGTACTCAGTACATATCTGTGCAATCAGTGCACATCTGTGCCGACTCATAAGTGCCTATCAGTGCCCACCTGTGCCACCGCATCAGTGCATATCTGTGCCCACCTGTGCCACCTCATTAGTACATATCTGTGCCCACCTGTGCCACCTCATCAGATCACATCTGCGCTGCTTCATCAGTGCACACACCAGCAAAAATGGCTAAAAGATCTTTTTCCGCCGAGGAGGCATACCAAATTCTTTCCACGCCCGACGAGAGCAACGGGGAGCTCTCTATGTCGGATTCCATTTCAAATTCCGGTTCCGAATTATGAGCCAGTCCTCAGTAGCGAAACACTGAGTGACTACTCAGAGGATGAAGTTGCTTGGCCCGCCAAACGAAGGCGTTCTAGTGAGGCAGCCATCCAGCAGCAGTGCAGTGCCACCTACCAGCACCGCAGTGCCACCTACCAGCACCGCAGTGCCACCTACCAGCACCGCAGTGCCACCTACCAGCACCGCAGTGCCACCTACCAGCACCGCAGTGCCACCTACCAGCACCGCAGTGCAAGAAAGTCCAAGTACCAGTGGGGTGTCACCTCAGCCCCAAAGGGTTAGGACCCGATCCAGCCTTCCCTATGCCCTTCAGTACCCTTTGTGGCTTCCTCCTAATTCAGGAGAAGCCAACATTCCCCCTTTCACTGCCCAGCCAGGAGTCCAGGTGGACACGGAGAATTTTACCCCAATCGATTTTTTTCATTTAATTTTTACCGAGGACTTGTTAGGATCAATCGTGGCCCAGTGCAATCTTTATGCCCAGCAATTTATTTTACAAAACCCAACTTCATATTATGCCCGTCCCTATGAATGGAGAGACCTAACGGTGGAGGAGTTCAAGCTTTTTTTAGGCCTCACACTCAATATGGGACGCAAAAAAAAAAAAACAAGTGTGTACCTATTGGTCAACCAACCCCCTCCACCACATGCCGCTCTACTCCGCTGTAATGCCCAGATCCAGGTATCAGATGATACGACAGACTTTACAAAATTCGGCCACTTATAAATAATTTTTCTCAAGCATTCTCCCAGCTGTTTACTCCGGACCAACATATATGTGTGGATGAGTCCCTCATAAAATTTTGCGGCAGGCTTAAAATTAAGCAATATATCCCCAGCAAAAGGGCCCGCTACGGGGTGAAGTTGTATAAATTGTGTGAACGAGCCACAGGGTACACATATTCATTTATAGTGTACGAAGGGAAGGACACCCAGCTGCAGCCCCCTAATTGCCCGGATTACTTAGGATCCAGCGGGAAAGTTGTTTGGGACCTTGCATACCCCCTACTGGATAAAGGCTACCACCTGTATGTAGACAACTTCTACACATCCCTGCCCCTGTTCCACAACCTCCACCGGATGAAGACGCCAGCATGTGGCACTGTAAAGAAGAATCGACAGGGCTTTCCTCAAAGTCTTGTGAACAAGACTTTGAGAAAAGGAGAAGCGGCAAGTTTGCGGAATAAGGAGATTCTGGCAGTGAAGTGGAGGGACAGAAGGGATGTATATATGTTGTCTTCTATCCACAATGATACGTTCGTGGAAATCCCCAGAAGGAGTGGCCCCATAAAGAAACCCAAATGCATTTACGACTATAATTTGTTCATGGGGGGAGTCGACTATAATGATCAAATGATGCAACCGTACCTTGCCATAAGACGGACATGCTACTGGTACAAAAAAGTTGCCATCTATCTTTTTCAATTGGCCTTATACAATACATTTGTACTTTACCGCAAATCCACCCAAAACCCCAAACGCTTCTATGGCTACCAGGAGGAAGTTTTCACCGCCCTTATATTCCCAAACGGCCCACCAGAAAATATCAGATCAGATGTCCTTAGTCGACTCTCCGAGCGCCACTTTCCTGATAAAATCCCTCCCAAACCAACAGGACAAAGACGTCAAAAAAGATGTAAGGTGTGTACCAGAGCAGGAGTCAGAAGAGACACATCTTACTATTGTGCAGAATGTCCTTCCCAACCAGGCCTCTGCATAGATGACTCTTTTCGCCGTTACCATTCTTCAGTAAATTTTTAGTTCCTCCCTTTACACACCGTCACACCCCTTATGCCACTGCCTGCTCTGTAAATGACCCTGGCTTGTTATTTGACCACGCTTCTGCCTGCCGATTCTGTACATACCGCTGCCTGATCTGGAACTGACCCTGGACTGTTTTTCGTCCATGCTTCTGCCTGCCGATTCTGTACCTACCTCTGCCTGATCTGGAACTGACCTTGGACTGTTGGACCATGATATTTGCCTGCCTCTTGGACTGATCTTGTACCCTGCTACTAGACTAGTGGGATTCAACACAGGGGTCTCACATATGTGAGGGGCTCCAGAATAGTTTTTCTGGATGAAGAAAACAATTTTCTTTGTTTTCTCAATCCTAGATTAGGGTCTGGAGGCTCGGAGGCTTCAAAGAGATTTGGGTGGGAGAAGCCTCTACCCCTGTCCCCATTCTGTCCTGAACGAGGCCCTACTTGCACTGCCTGCTGCCTGTAGGACTTACTGCCGTCATGCCTCTGTCTGTCGCACTAACCACACCACATGGACCTGCCTACTACCAGGACCAATATTTTTGGCACTGCTGACAATATCTCTGCACTGACCTTGGACTGTATATGAACAGTATCCCTGCCTGCTGCCTGAAAAATTGTGTTCGCTGTTGCTGACCAAGTCCCTGCCTGCTGCCTGGACCAGTGCTATCCTCCTGTGGACAACTGCGCTACTACAACCACAGGTAAGCTTTTGTTTACCCTTTTCTCAGCATAATGTATTTTGGGGTGTAATTCTTGGTATGTGCATGCTATGTGTCCCTTGAACACCTGACAGTGTTCCTTGCATGTTGGGCCTCTGCATGTGGCCAGGCTGTGTGAAAGTCTCACACATGTGGTATCGCCATACTCAGGAGGAGTAGCAGAATGCATTTTGGGGTGTTATTTTTGCTATGTAAATGCTATGTGTTGGAAATATCTTATAAACCGACAACTTTGTGTAAAAAAAAAAAATGCGTTTTTATTTTTTTCCACATTTTCCAAAAACTTCTGGAAAAAAATGAACCGTTCAAAAGACTCATTATGCCTCATAGATTATACGTTGGGGTGTTAGCTTTCCAAAATGGGGTCATTTTATGGGCGTTTCCATTGTCCTGGTGCTCCAGGGCCTTCAAAAGTGTAATAGGTGGTTGAGAAATGAAATGTGTGATTTATGCTCCTAGAACACCTGATGGTTCTTCCTGCATGTTGGGCCTCTGTATGTGGCCAGGTAGTGAAAAAGTCTCACACATGTGGTATCGTAATACTCAGGAGGAGTGGCAGAATGTATTTTGGGGTGTGATTTGTGGTATGCACATTCCATGTGAGAGAAATAAGCTATTACAATGACAATTTTGTGAAAAAAAATAAAAATTAAATAAAATCTTAATTTTGCAAAGAATTGTGGGAAAAAAATGACAACTTCAAATAACTCACCATGCCCCTTACTAAATACCCTGGAATGTCTACTTTCCAAAAAGGGGTCATTTGGGGGGCTAGACATGGGAACTGTGAAAAAATTTGTTTTGTTTCGTCCCGTTTCGTATATAAAAAAATTCGTAATTCGTGTACGAAATTCCGTTCGAATTCGTACGAAATACGAAATTCGGACGAATCGTAATTTTTTTTACGAATCGTTAGTAAAGTTACGAATCGTTACGAATCGTTAACGCGGCTAATGAATTGTCGGTTCTCATAACACAGAGAACAATTCGAATCCAACTACAAATATCGAATTTCAATTTCAAGTTACGAATCGTTACGAATAGTTACGAATCGTTAGTAAATCCAACTACAAATATCGAATTTCAACTAATATGAAAGAAATTATAATAGCGGATATAACGAATGCTTTGAATGCTTCGAATGAATTTGAGATTCAGTATATCTAATATAGAGAACTGTTCCTGCACAAAGTGTCATTTTTGCAGGAAAAAAAGCTATTTAAAAACACTCGCGGCTAATAAAAAGTCGGCTACGTAACACAGAGAACAGTCATTCATTGATTAAAAAAAAAAAAAAAAAAGCGTGGGGGTCCCCCCAATTCAATAACCAGGCCCTTTAAGTCTGGTATGGATATTAAGGGGGACCCCAGCCAAAAAAAAAAAAAAAAATGGCGTAGGGTCCCCCCCAAATATCCATACCAGACCCTTCAGGTCTGGGATGGATTTTAAGGGGAACCCCGGCCAAAAAAAAAAAAAAAAATGGCGTGGGGTCCCCCTCAAAATCCATACCAGACCCTTTATCCGAGCACGCAACCTGGCAGGCCGCAGGAAAGGAGGGGG
Organism: Lithobates sylvaticus; assembly: GCA_028564925.1. NCBI lineage: Eukaryota > Metazoa > Chordata > Amphibia > Anura > Ranidae > Lithobates > Lithobates sylvaticus. The sequence goes on from CM053032.1 coordinate 270,174,757, forward strand.
GACGAGAGCGCCCCCCCCCCCTCCCGCCTGAACCGTACCAGGCCACATGCCCTCAACATTGGGAGGGTGCTTTGGGGTCCCCCCCAAAGCACCTTGTCCCCATGTTGATGAGGACAAGGGCCTCATCTCCACAACCCTGGCCGGTGGTTGTGGGGGTCTGCGGGTGGGGGGCTTATCGGAATCTGGAAGCCCCCTTTAACAAGGGGACCCCCAGATCCCGCCCCCCCCCCCTGTGTGAAATGGTAAAGGGGTACAAAAGTACCCCTACCATTTCACCAAAAATGTGTCAAAAATGGTAAAAATGACAGGAGACGGTCTTTGACAATTCCTTTATTAAAATCTTCTTTCTTCTTTCTTCATCCTTCGGTTTCTTCATCTTCTCCTTCCGTCATCTTCTTCCATCTTCTTCCATTTTCTTCTTCCTTCGATTCGCTTCTTCTTGCTCCGGTCTTCTCGTCCTTCTCGTCCGGCGTCGGCGTCTGTTCTCGCAGGCCGCTCCTCGCAATGGGAGGCTCCCGCTCTGTGAGGCTTCGCTGCGTCTGACAGGTCTTTTATAATGGAGGGCACCTGGTGACCCCGCCCCCTCTGACGCACGGGGACGTCATGGGGAATTCCCTATGGCTTTCCCCATTACGTCAGAGGGGGCGGGGTTACCAGGTGCGAAGCCTCACAGAGCGGGAGCCTCCCATTGCGCGGAGCGGCCTGCGAGAACAGACGCTGATGCCGGACGAGAAGGACGAGAAGACCAGCGCAAGAAGAAGCGAATCGAAGGAAGAAGAAGAAGATGGAAGAAGATGGAAGAAGATGACGGAAGGAGAAGATGAAGAAACCGAAGGATGAAGAAAGAAGAAAGAAGATTTTAATAAAGGAATTGTCAAAGACCGTCTCCTGTCATTTTTACCATTTTTGCCACTTTTTTGGTGAAATAGTAGGGGTACTTTTGTACCCCCTTACCATTTCACACAGGTGGGGGGGCCGGGATCTGGGGGTCCCCTTGTTAAAGGGGGCTTCCAGATTCCGATAAGCCCCCCGCCCGCAGACCCCCACAACCACCGGCCAGGGTTGTGGGGATGAGGCCCTTGTCCTCATCAACATGGGGACAAGGTGCTTTGGGGGGGACCCCAAAGCACCCTCCCAATGTTGAGGGCATGTGGCCTGGTACGGTTCAGGTGGGAGGGGGGGCCGCTCTCGTCCCCCCCCTCTTTTCCTGCGGCCTGCCAGGTTGCGTGCTCGAATAAAGGGTCTGGTATGGATATTTGGGGGGGACCCCACGCCATTTTTTTTTTTTTGGCTGGGGTCCCCCTTAATATCCATACCAGACCTGAAGGGACTGGTTATTGAATTTGGGGGGACCCCTACGCTTTTTTTTTTTTATATCAATGAATGACTGTTCTCTGTGTTATGGAGCCGACAATTCATTTGCCGGCAATAGCCGCAAGTGATTTTAAATAGCTTTTTTTTCTGCAAAAATGACACTTTGTCATTCGAATTCATTCAAATTCATTTGAATTCATTCGTTATATCTGCTATAATAATTTCGTTCGAATTGAAATTTGATATTGGTAGTTGGATTCGAATAATTTGGAGCTGAAATTCGTAAACGGAATTTTTCCTGCAAAAATGACATTTTGTCATTCGAATTTATTCGAATCCATTCGAATTCATTCGAATCATTCGGCGACGAAATTCGTAAACGGAATTTCATATTCCGTACGGAATTCGTATTCAAAAAAATTTGTACTACGGATTCGTAAATTCGTACGAATTTCGAAACGAATCGCACATGTCTATGGGGGGCATTTGTACTCTCCTGGCTGTACATCAGACATGATCTTTTTTTTATGATTTGCACCATAGCTTGTAGACTCTATAACTTTCACACAGACCACATAATATCCACAAATTTGGGTTATTTTTACCAAAGATATGTAGCAGTATAAATTGTGGCCAAAATTTATGAAGAAAAATTGTTAATTTGCAAAATTTTATCACAGAAACAAAGAAATTCATTTTTTTTCAAAATTTTCAGTCTTTTTTCATTTATAGCGCAAAAAATAAAAAACCCAGAGGTGATCAAATACCCCCAAAAGAAAGCTCTGTTTGTGGGAAAAAAAAAGGACAAAAAAAAAAATCATTTGAGTACAGTGTTGCATGACTGAGTAATTGTCATTCAAAGTGTGAGAGCACTGAAAGCTGAAAATTGGTCTGGTCACCAGGGGGGTTTAAGTGCAAAGTAATCAGGTGGTTAAATAGACTCTGCCTGACCCAAGATAGCCCCCAAAGTCACATGGGGCACCAGCGTCCAGTCGGATAGTTGCCTCCCTATGATTGAGGAAGTCATAGAGGAAGTTCCCTTTTAACTTCCTCCCCCACCTGCATTGCCGCTGCAGTCGAGCGCCACCTGCAGTTGAGTATACAGACAGCCCCTGCCTACATACTTGCAAAATATACTCAGAAACCAGGTTTTTGAAACATGAAAACATATTGATAAAATGACTTACATTAAGCCATTACTTTTTACATGTTTATCTACAAAGCTATAAAAAAAAAAATCTACATTCCTTTTAAGCTCAGCTGCAATAATTCTAGATTGCAGCTGGCTAGTTCTGGCTAGCTGCTACTTTGCCTGCGGTTGCTCTTTAGGTATACCTCCCATTTTTGAGATGGGAATGAGGGCCACCTATAAGCAAAAGTATGCAGGCATAGGACACACCCCTGCCACGCCTCCTTAAAGGGGAATTGTACAAAAAACAAGATTGGTTAAACTCACAAGTGCTTTTTTTTTACCACTACTATTCCTTTATATTGGCTTTTGGAATTTACAAATGCAGCAATTTAGAGATCAGATGAAAGGTTTAGCGCTGGAAAACACTTTTTGATAGATAAAAAGTGCATTTTTTATACATCTATATAGATCAGACCCAAAATGATGGACAAATGAGGAGGAAAGAGGGACAGAGGGACATTGCTCCAAATCAGGGACAGTTGGGAGCTATGCTTTAGGTGAGTTCTTTTGTCTCTTGCACCAGAGAACTCTCCATGATCTGTGTTGCGTGTTATTGTGTGTGGAACACTATTCCAGGACCCGAGACTCCGACAAGAAAGCGGCGGAGCTGACTCTGACAGAATGACTGACATTTGACATGTGGCAATTACAAAACTACCGCTTTGGGGGGAATTTAGCTGAATAAAGCTGTGCTGGGAAGGAGAACGCACAGTAACAATGAGCAATTTGTCTGTCGGAAGAGGATAAGCGCGACGTTTTGTAAAGCCAGTTAAGGATCAGAAGTTTTGCGGTTGTTGTTTGTGAAGTGTAAATGGACCCTCGTGTTTTGGGGCCTCATAGGAGCTTTGTGTCCTGCTATAAACCTTGTTACAGTGCTGTTATCATGAATAGCATCAACATGGGAAGAATTGGAACATATTTTGTAAGCTGAGTCTTCTTGTCCAACCTCACAAATGCTCTTTTGGCTGAATGGGCAGAAATACCCACAGTGTAAGGAAAGCCCGGTCAGCACAGGGATGTGGGTACCTGTTACCCTTCACATAGGGCTTTGGCCAGGTGCACCCCTCTGTATATAGGTGTACATGTTCATCCTTTACGATGTGTGCATGTATGTTTGCACATGGCCAGTGTTCGCAGTACTGGTGCCAAACAGCTATTTCAAACTATTGCTCTCTTAAACTCGTTGCTGGGTGATCACAAGTTGTACCTGTCCTGACCAGACCTCTGTACCTGTAAATAAGCCCCACTGACCCAGCTGCATTCCTGGATTGGTCTCCTGGATTGCTCCTACTTCTATTGACCATGGCTTGATTCCTGAAATTGCCTGCTAAGGTCTTACCACACCTCCTGCACATTGTGAAACCAACCATGGCTTGTCCATCTAGGCTTCTGCCTGCTGAGGTTGTACCACACCTGCACATTGCTGAACCAACCATGCAGGGCCGTTTTTTAAGGCAGGGCAAAAGGTGGCAGCTGCCCTGATGCTCTGTCATTGTTGTGGGGCCCAAAGCAGCTGCCTCATACTTGCCAACTATCCTGGTTTAAATTCCCTCGTCCCTTGAGGTTTTAGTTCTGTGTCCTGAAATCTCAGTGTGAAGTGCTGCTACTAATGCTGCCGAGCTCTGCCCTATTGTTGTGTACAGATGACTCCCACCGGCAGATCCTGTGTTTACATGTAAATTACCGGAATTCATATGTAAATAGTGGCGGCCGGCGGCATTGATATTGTATCATGACCCCCTGAGGTCATATCCACAGTAATATCTAGCAACCAATCAACAAGCAGAAATCATGTGCTGTAACTTATAGCAAATAATCAGTGAGCTTCAATGTGTGCTGTAACCTCTAGAAACCAGTCAGTGAGCGGTAATGATACACTGTAACCTCTGGCAACCAATCGCAATCTCTGCCTGATCTGATTCAGTAAACTGATTTTGAGTCTAGCTGCTATTTATTGCATGTCTCAGAGCAGGTGGAGAGCGAAACTGCATGGGGGGGGAGAAAAGTTTTGCCCAGGGTCCAATCAATATTAAAGATGGCCCTGCAACCATGGCTTGTCCATCAACACTTCCACCTGGTGAGGTTGTACCACACCTTCTGCACATTGCTAAACCAACCATGGCCTATCCATCTACGCTTCTGCCTGCTGAGGTTGTACCCCACCTCGCGCACATTGCTGAACCAACCATCAGCTGTCTGACTACACTTCCACCTGGTGAGGTTGTACCACACCTCCTGCACATTGCTGAACCAATGATAGCTTGCCTGACTACACTTCTGTCTGTCGAGGTTGGACCACACCTCCTGCACATTGAACCAACCATGGCTTGTCCATCTACACTTTTGCCTGCTAAGGTTGTACCACAACTCCCGCAGATTGCTGAACCAACCATCGGCTGTCTGACTACGCTTCAACCTGGTGAGGTTGTACCACACCTCCCGCACATTGCTGAACCAGCCATGGCTTGCCTGACTACACTTCTACCTGCTGAGGTTGGATTGAGGTCGGGCTCAGGTCAGTATAAGGGGGAGCTGCATGCAGATTTTTTACCTTAATGCAGAGAATGCATTAACCACTTCCTGCCCGCACTATAGCCGAAAGATGGCTAAAGCGCTGGCTTAATTTGCCTGGAGGGCGTAAATTGATGTCCTCTCGTGATCGTTCTGCCCACACGCTAATCACAGATCGGGGTAAAGGGCCAATCACAGCAGCCCTTTACCATGTGATCAGCTGTGTCCAATGACCGCTGATCATGGAAGTAAACACAAGCTGGTTATCATCTTTCTTTCCTCACGCTGACAGCATGAGGAGAGAAAAGGAGAGCCGATAACCAGGGACATTGACATTGAGTGCAGTCCCATCAGTGCCCACCAGTGCTGCCAACCATTGACTTCTCATCAGTGCCACCTACCAGTACCCATCAGTGCTGCCTATCGGTGCCCTTCAGTCCTGCCCCTGCAAAGCCCATCAGTGCCACCTATCAGTGCAGTCTTATCAGGGCCACCTATCAGTGCAGCCTTATCAGTGCCGCCTCATCAGTGCCCATAAGTGCCACCTATTAGTGCCGCATGTCAGTGCAGCCTCATCATTGCCCACCAGTGCCACCTATCAGTGCCGCCTCATCATTGCCCACCAGTGCCACCTATCAGTGCCGCCTCATCAGCGCACATCAGTGAAGGAGAAAAATTACCTGTTTGCAAAATTTTATAACAAACTAAAAAAAAATGTTGTTTTCTTTAATTTTTTTGGTCTTTTTTCATTTTTTTAGCAAAAAATAAGAAACCCAGTGGTGATTAAATACCATCAAAAGAAAGCTCTATTTGTGTGAACAAAATTATAAAATTTTCATATGAGTGCAGTGTTGCGTGACCACGCAAAAAACGTTCTGCCTTTTAAACCTCAAGCCTCATGAAAACTGCCACCCAACGCACTTATACAGACTTTTTGCGGGCCGTTTCTGTGGTTGGGTTTCTTACTAAATCTCCGGAGCATTGTTAAAAGATGGAGTCCCTAGAAGTATTTGCTGGATAGAAAAGGTTGGGTAAAGACACAACTGAACCGAGAGAGCAAGAATGTTCACCCGATCTATCAGAGGCTAAACAGGCCAGACGAGGAGTGAAAATAAACCGAGCCACTGAAGCTCACGTTGATTACTTTCTTCCACCTCAGCTCTCTCGGAAAAGAGACAATTTCGTTTTCCTGTTTTGCCCAGAAGTTTGGTGTCGTCTGGTGCGGTCTGCAGGAACTCAAAGGTAAGGTGAACTCTCTGAATCGAGGGCAAAGCTTTTATCTTTCCTTTGTAAATTGCCCGTAGGATGCCGTATAAAGAGCGCCTTGATATTGTCTGGGAAATACTTGTATTGGTCTTTGATTATCTTCATTTGTTCCCATCCTTGTATCTTCTAGAAAACCCTCTCGTTGTTCAGGAACTAAATTTAATTTGTAAACCGTCTGCCTGGCAGTGTAAAGTCTGCGGACAAAACGCCAAGGGAGCGCTACCCTCTCCCGCAGCTCCTCGGAGACGCTCTGCAGTCTTTGCACTTCCCATCATCAAAGACGAGGCAATTACGGTTTGACTCAGAACGCAGTTGAAAGTCGGGAGCTCAAGAAAAGCCGGGCTGGGTCAGTTTAGTCGCGAGTCTGCGGAGAGGATTCGTTGCCCCCTCTCTGACTGTGTGTCTGTTGTATGCTGTTCCAAATTCTTGTAGTATCTTCGGGGTGCCTGACATACTATTCTTTGCCAAAGGAAGCGAGAGAGAAAGTTCGATTTAAAAGGAATCTCTCAAGTATTTACAGTAAGGGGGAATAAGAAAACATGTATAGCTTACCCGTATGCAGCATTTAAAATAGATCTAAACCCAACCACAAAAATCTCATATAAGAAATAAAATGTTCATGTCGTTTCAGAAGTTGGTTTCAATCTCTTCAAAGTTGCAGCTTTCATTAAAAATTATATTTGGTGATCCTGCCTTGGAGGTGCATCTTGTTATAGGGTGACAACGATCGGTCCCTAGCTACCAGTTGTACTTCTGTGTTGTCACCCTGACATGCTCCCCTGGTGGGGATTAGGTGCAGCCATGCCAACACACATGGTGCAGGCATGGTCCACCATTAGAATAGTAGCATACCATGGGCATGGGGCCTCCCAGAGGAACTATGCTGTGACGGACCTAGCCGGGACACGGGCTGTTGGAGGGGACTGAGTGCGAGCCTGTTGCCTTGCGATTATGGGCCCTGGCATTATGGGGAACAGTGCTCTTTGAGCTGCAAGCCTGGGACCCCTGAGCTGGTGATACTTGGATTCAGGTCCATGCTGGCCCCCCAATACACATAGAATCTGTATGTGTATTTGGCATATTAGCAAGAGACGCTAATGTCATGACTCATGAACTCCAGCCACCTGTGTTATGTAATTGAGTATAGTCTGGCTTGTAGAAGTGTTTCACCTATTGTTGTGTGTGCTAATTAACCCTGCAATTGAATGAAGGAGCCCAGTGTTGATTAAGATAATTAGCTCATGCTAATTAGGTTAAGCTTTAGTCATCTAGCTGTATATAAGTGTGACATGTCAAATAAAGATTCATTCCTGATGTAGCCTACACTGGTGTTGTCTGGTGACTGGGTGAGCTAAGGGGGTCTTGGATTGCGTGGTACCGGACAGAGGAAGCAGTTAGGTCCGTCACATATGCTATCCTCCAAGGTCTGGGATCTGGGAAGATGTGGGATTTGTCTGGGTGACCTGTCTCAACTGATACCTATTGACTGTCTTCGGCATACCTGTGCAGGACCTACACCAATGCGCCATGCTTTGCCTTTTGGGCACAAGTTTCCTTCCCAAGTAACTTATCCATATGTAGCACCCTCCTAGTGTAGGGTGCTAGGTAAATGTAGCTTTTGGCTCTTTCTGTAATCAAGAGAGCAGTGATTGTTTGGCCTGGTCTGTTCCGAGCTTCATGGGATGGGAGTATGATTGCTTCCTTCTTTCTCTAGAAGAAGCTCCCAGAGCTTAGGGGGGGGGGGATTCAAATAACCAACCTGAATATTTATCATGCTCCAGGCAATCCCTAGAGAGGGGTGTCCAGAAGGGGGCTGGAGAGGTGATACATACTCTAAAGCAATAGGGAATTGTCCCTTAGTCAGTGGGAAGAATGTTCTTTACATTGATGGTCAGTGAAAAGAATGCTCCTTACATTGGAGGTCAGTGGGAAGAAAGTTCCTTACATTGGAGGTCAGTGGGAAGAATGTTCCTTACATTGGTGATCAGTGAGAAGAATGCTCCTTACATTGGTGATCAGTGGGAAGACTGTCCCTTACATTGGTGATCAGTGGGAAGAATGTCCCTTACATTGGAGATCAGTGGGAAGAAAGTTCCTTACATTGGAGGTCAGTGGGAAGAATGTTTCTTACATTGGTGATCAGTGAGAAGAATGTCCCTTACATTGGTGATCAGTGAGAAGAATGTTCCTTACATTGGTGATCAGTGAGAAGAATGCTCCTTACATTGGTGATCAGTGAGAAGAATGCTCCTTACATTGGTGATCAGTGAGAAGAATGTTCCTTACATTGGTGATCAGTGAGAAGAATGCTTCTTACATTGGAGGTCAGTGGGAAGAATTCCCCTTACATTGGAGGTCAGTGGGAAGAATGCTCCTTACGTTAATGGCCAGCAGGAAGAATGCTCCTTACATTGGTGATCGGTGAGAAGAATGCTCCTTACATTGATGGTCAGTAGGGAAGAATGTTTCTTACATTAGAGGTCAGTGAGAAGAATGTCCCTTACATTGGTGGACAGTGAGAAGAATGCTCCTTACATTGGAGGTCAGTGGGAAGAATGTTCCTTACATTGGTGATCAGTGGGAAGAATGTTCCTTACATTGGTGATCAGTGAGAAGAATGTTCCTTACATTGGTGATCAGTGAGAAGAATGTTCCTTACATTGGTGATCAGTGAGAAGAATGTTCCTTACATTGGTGATCAGTGAGAAGAATGTTCCTTACATTGGTGATCAGTGAGAAGAATGTTCCTTACATTGGTGATCAGTGAGAAGAATGTTCCTTACATTGGTGATCAGTGAGAAGAATGTTCCTTACATTGGTGATCAGTGAGAAGAATGTTCCTTACATTGGTGATCAGTGAGAAGAATGTTCCTTACATTGGTGATCAGTGGGAAGAATGTTCCTTACATTGGTGATCAGTGAGAAGAATGTTCCTTACATTGGTGATCAGTGAGAAGAATGTTCCTTACATTGGTGATCAGTGAGAAGAATGTTCCTTACATTGGTGATCAGTGGGAAGAATGCTCCTTACATTGGTGATCAGTGAGAAGAATGTCCCTTACATTGGTGGACAGTGAGAAGAATGCTCCTTACATTGGAGGTCAGTGGGAAGAATGTTCCTTACATTGGTGATCAGTGGGAAGAATGTTCCTTACATTGGTGATCAGTGAGAAGAATGTTCCTTACATTGGTGATCAGTGAGAAGAATGTTCCTTACATTGGTGATCAGTGAGAAGAATGTTCCTTACATTGGTGATCAGTGAGAAGAATGTTCCTTACATTGGTGATCAGTGAGAAGAATGTTCCTTACATTGGTGGTCAGTGGGAAGAATGTTCCTTACATTGGTGATCAGTGAGAAGAATGTTCCTTACATTGGTGATCAGTGAGAAGAATGTTCCTTACATTGGTGATCAGTGGGAAGAATGTTCCTTACATTGGTGATCAGTGAGAAGAATGTTCCTTACATTGGTGATCAGTGAGAAGAATGCTCCTTACATTGGTGATCAGTGGGAAGAATGCTCCTTACATTGGAGGTCAGTGGGAAGAATTCCCCTTACATTGGTGATCAGTGGGAAGAATGCTCCTTACATTAATGGCCAGTAGGAAGAATGCTCCTTACATTGATTGTCAGTGGGAAGAATGTTCCTTACATTGTTACTCAGTGGGAAGAATGTCCCCTACATTGCTGGACAGTGGGAAGAATGTCCCCTACATTGCTGGACAGTGGGAAGAATGCTTCTTACATTGAAGAAGAGCTAGCAATGGCACACTATGCTCACCAAATAGGCCACCTCACATGTCTCCAAATATCAGATGTGCATGACCCAAGAGAAGGGGACACACCAAATTCTACAAAATAGCCCAGAATACAAAATATGTCACATGTTTATGGTCTAGTCGGCTGCTCACAATGATTCACAGAATGTTCCTGCTTTTTCGCGTTCTTCAGCTCCTCCATAGGTTCAAGCTGGGGCTGTACACATCAGATACCCTTTGTCACGGTTCCTTTCACGAAAATCCTAGAGAATCAATAGCGTAGGCTACAGCATGGCTGCCAAGCTGGCGCCACATTCATGCCCAGATCAGCAATGTGACGGTTGTGGAAATTTGCGTTTGACGAGCGGCTGAAATAAGTGCCTGCTGCAACCAGCTCTTCCGCGGCAGCAACCAGCTTGCCTGAAATAAATGGAGTACGAGCTGCCTCTGGGCATTTCAGCTATGTAACTATGTTCAGATATAACTCGGCGCCATATGCTACCTTGGCACATCCTACTTGCTTTCTGCACGATAATTCCCCCGTCACATTGTTATTTTGTCATTGCGTTTGATGGAATTAAGTTGTTCGAGAAGGGTCACTAATTAACACGGACGTGATTTTTATAAGAAATTTTCGTCCTTGCTGAAATATAAAATGCAATTGAGAACTTGGGCTGCGGAGGTGGTCTGGGGGGGGTGGGGGGGCCCTGCAAGGTGTCCGTCACTGAATGTCTTCCAGGGTTTGTCCTTGATGAACCTAACAGCAGTGCATTCAGAGCTTTCCTTAGTGGACAGCTTTGCCGTAAACGATATTAGCATTCTGGGTGGTGTGGAGTGGGGTGGTGAAACTCTTACATGAGTGGGAAGTTCTTCCTTCCTACCCTAGTCACATGATAAGTGAACGTATAGATGCAACTTTTTTTTTGCTTTGATTGTAGTAGAAACCCCTATCAGGTCCTGCTGGGGAGATTTTATTTCATTTTCTGTACAGAAGATGCAACAGGAAGTGAGCGTAATGCCTCGTACACGCGGTCGGACTTTCCGCCAACAAATTTTGTCCGAAGGGCGTTGGCTCAAACTTGTCTTGCATACACACGGTCACACAAATGTTGGCCAACAATTAGGAACGTAGTGACGTGCTGCGTGTTTTTTCAGCTCTTTCGCGCCACCCTTTGTGCTCCTGCTTTGTTGTAGTCCTTTAATCATTACTGATCTTCAAGTCCCCTGAGGAAGCCATGATTTGGCGAAACATGTTGGGAACAGACACCACAATATGAACATTTATCTAAAACAGTATGACCACATATGGACATGTGTATTTTTACCCCACTCTTTCTACAATGATTATGTTTTATCAATAAAAGTAAATTTTAAATTTTGATTGATATTGTTATTGGCACAGCTATAATCCCTCATCCCTCAATTGTTCTCTACCCTAATCAATGTTTCCACTACAGATTTCTGAAGTCAGAGGGCCAAACATCATTTACCAATGGGCCACATTTGGCATTCGAGCCTCAGGTTGGGCACCATGGTTGTACATCCTTGGGGTTTGGCCTCCTTTGTACATTGTACTGTACATCCTTGGAATTTGGCCTCCGTTGTACTGTACATCCTTGGAGTTTGGCCTCTTTTGTACATCGTTGTACTGTACATCCTTGGAGCTTGGCCTCCTTTGTACATCGTACTGTACATCCTTGGAGTTTGGCTTCGTTTGTACATCGTTGTACTGTACATCCTTGGAGTTTGGCCTCCTTTGTACATCGTGGTACTGTACATCTTCGGAGTTTGGCCTCCTTTGTACATCATTGTACTGTACATCCTTGGAGTTTGGCCTCCTTTGTACATCGTTGTACTGTACATCCTTGGAGTTTGGCCTCCTTTGTACATCATTGTACTGTACATCCTTGGAGTTTGGCCTCCTTTATACATCGTTGTACTGTACACCCTTGGAGTTTGGCTTCGTTTGTACATCGTTGTACTGTACATCCTTGGAGTTTGGCCTCGTTTGTACATCGTTGTACTGTACATCCTTGGAGTTTGGCCTCCTTTGTACATCGTTGTTCTGTGCATCCCTGGAGTTTGACCTCCTTTGTACATCTTTGTACTGTACATCCTTGGAGTTTGGCCTCCTTTGTACCTCGTACTGTACATCCTTGGAGTTTGGCCTCCTTTGTACATCGTTGTACTGTACATCCTTGGAGTTTGGCCTCCTTTGTACATCGTTGTACTGTACATCCTTGGAGTTTGGCCTCCTTTGAACATTGTTGTACTGTACATCCTTGGAGTTTGGCCTCCTTTGCACATCATTATACTGTACATCCTTGGAGTTTGGCCTCCTTTGTACATCATTGTACTGTACATCCTCGGAGTTTGGCCTCTTTTGTACATCATTGTACTGTACATCCTTGGAGTTTGGCCTACTTTATACATCGTTGTACTGTACATCCTTGGAGTTTGGCCTCCTTTGTACATCGTTGTACTGTACATCCTTGGAGTTTGGCCTCCTTTGTACATCATTGTACTGTACATCCTTGGAGTTTGGCCTCCTTTATACATCGTTGTACTGTACACCCTTGGAGTTTGGCTTCGTTTGTACATCGTTGTACTGTACATCCTTGGAGTTTGGCCTCGTTTGTACATCGTTGTACTGTACATCCTTGGAGTTTGGCCTCCTTTGTACATCGTTGTTCTGTGCATCCCTGGAGTTTGACCTCCTTTGTACATCGTTGTACTGTACATCCTTGGAGCTTGGCCTCCTTTGTACATCGTACTGTACATCCTTGGAGTTTGGCTTCGTTTGTACATCGTTGTACTGTACATCCTTGGAGTTTGGCCTCCTTTGTACATCGTGGTACTGTACACCCTTGGAGTTTGGCTTCGTTTGTACATCGTTGTACTGTACATCCTTGGAGTTTGGCCTCCTTTGCACATCATTATACTGTACATCCTTGGAGTTTGGCCTCCTTTGTACATCGTTGTACTGAACATCCTTGGAGTTTGGCCTCCTTTGTACATCATTGTACTGTACATCCTCGGAGTTTGGCCTCCTTTGTACATCATTGTACTGTACATCCTCGGAGTTTGGCCTCCTTTAGACATCATTGTACTGTACATCCTTGGAGTTTGGCCTTCTCTGTACATCGTTGTACATTGCAATGGATGGATCGACATCCCACCTTCCACCAATGACTGTTTTCAGTGTTTATCCAAAACGGAGACAACACTGAATGGTGTTTTTTTTTAATTTCTATATTTTTATATGACAATCCAGCTGACATGCGTTTATGTATAATGCATGTGTTTTCGCTATTTGGGATGACTATCTGCATCAGCAGAAAACACGCTTTGTTATTGGGAATTACCAGTCACAAGCACTCTGTGACATTTCCTATGGATGACAGTCTACTATCGAGGAGTCTAAAAATATACACAAGACGATCACCATCCACTGTATGTTTCTGAACATTCATCATTCAGTCTCCGGAGAGAGGTTTACCAAAAACCTTTTTATTACAATTATATGTGTGGTTATATTTTAGAATGAAAGCACTTTATAGCGCCGAGCATTGTCCTCTAAAGTGGTGCTTTATATGCAGACTTGCAGATCCGGCGTACAATCGTACCTCTATATTGTCTGCTTTATATATAGTTATCTCTGCAATATTGTTGACTTAAAGTTGGCGTTCAATTTCATTATAAGTGGAATGTCTATGTATTTGCGTAATAACATACTTAAAAAGATACATGATATAAATATGTATATATTTTTTTTTATCAGATATTTTAAAAGCCCGGAGATCTGCAGCCTTTTTAAATGTTGTACGTAACCAGTTCCCCTCTACAGCAATTATTAATTTTTTTTTTTTCACATTAAAATCAGCATTTTTGGCTATAAAATTACTTAAAACCCCTAGAACATTATACACTATATTGTCAAAAGTATTGGGACGCCTGCCTTTACATGAACTTTAACCACTTCAGCCCCGGACCAATTAGCAGCCAAAGGACCAGGCCCCTTTTTGCAATTCGGCACTGCGTCGCTTTAACTAACAATTGCGCGGTCATGCGACGTGGCTCCAAAACAAAATTGGCGTTCTCTTTTTTCCACAAATAGAGCTTTCTTTTGGTGGTATTTGATCGCCCCTGCGGTTTTTATTTTTTGCGCTATAAACAAAAATAGAGCGACAATTTTGAAAAAAATGCAATATTTTTTACTTTTTGCTATAATAAATATCCCCAAAAAATATATAAAAAAACATTTTTTTTCCTCAGTTTAGGCCGATACGTATTCTTCTACATATTTTTGGTAAAAAAAATCGCAATTAGCGATTATTGATTAGTTTGCGCAAAAGTTATAGCGTTTACAAAATAGGGGATAGTTTTATGGCATTTTTATTAATATTTTTTTTTTTTGTTAGTAATGGCGGCGATCAGCGATTTTTATTGTGACTGCGACATTTTGGCAGATACATCGGACATTTTTGACACATTTTTGGGACATTTGTCATTTATACAGCAATCACTGCTATTTAAATAGCACTGATTCCTATGTAAATGACAGTTGTAGTTAGGGGGTTAACCACTAGGGGGCGGGGAGGAGTCAGTGTGACGTGTTGTGTTTTTTTTTACAGTAGGGGGGCGTGGCTGTACATCTGACGTCATTGATCGGCGTTCCCGATGACAGGGAACCGCCGATCACTGACAGTCAGTGTAGGAAGCGCGGGGAGAGGTTTGTTTACATAGACCTCTCCCCGTTCTTCAGCTCCGTAACCCGATCGCGGGATACCAGCGGCGATCGGGTCCGCTGGTCCCGCGGCCGTGGTCACGGAGCTCCCGACCGGGTCGCACGCGCGCCGCTGGCGGCGCGCGCGCGCCCCCCGGGCAGGCAAATTAAAGGGGACGTACAGGTACATGCTTTTGCCTGCCCGTGCCATTGTGTTGACGTATATCTACATGAGGCGGTCGGGAAGCGGTTAATGGCAACCCAGTCTTATGCCCCGTACACACGGTCGGATATTCCGATTAGACATGTGCAATTCGTTTCGTTTTTCGTTTTTTTTTTTTTTCGTTATTTTCGTTCATTCGTTTTCGTACGAATGAACGAACAATTCGCTAAAAATTTTAACGAATCGTTCGAATCGAACGAATCCGAAAACAACGACAATCCGAAAAAAAATAATTAGAAACAACGAATGTACGAATGAAGAAAATCCGAAAAACGAAAACAGGAACAACGAAAATGAACAAAAAAATTCATACATTCGTACCTTTTTTTTTTTTTGTTGAATTGGTAATTTTCCGTGTCTCTTACAATGGCGCTGCTTAACGTGCTTCGAATGGATTGAACGAAAAAATTTGTAACTTTTTTTTTCGATTTGTAATTTTTTCGTGTCTCTTAAAATGTAATAATAGCATACACATTACATAAAATTATGAATTATGCTCCGATTACGAATCTACAAATGTTACGAATGTCACGAATGTACGAATAAATACGAATGCGTCCGAATTTCGAATAAATGAATAAACAAAAATTAAACGGAAATACAAATCAACGAAAAAATAACTTTTACGAAAATACGAATTGTTAAGAATACGAACACCGACGACTTACGAATTTACGAATCGTTACGAATCCACGGAAACGAAAAAAACAAAACGAAAATAAACAAATTTTTTTGTTGTGCAAATGTCTAATTCCGATGGAAAAAGTCCGATCGGATTATGTTGTCGGAAAATCCGATCGCGTGTGGGCTCTAGCGGGCTTTTTCCGTCAGAATTTCCAATGGAAAAAATTTGAGAGCAGGATCTCTAATTTTTCGACAACAAAATCCGATCGACTTTTTCCGATCGTGTGTAGGGAATTCCGACGGACAAAGTGCCACGCATGCTCAGATCAAATTACGAGACCAAAGCTATTGGCTACTAGCCTCTACGTAGTTCCTTAGTACTCAATGAACGTCACCACGTTCGGAACGATCAGATTTTCCGACAACTTTGTCCGACCGTGTGTACGCAACACCAGTTTCGGATGGACGGATTTTGTGGTCGGAATTTCCGACCGTGTGTATGGAGGCTTAGTCCGTAGGGTTCAATATTAAGGGTGGCCCACCCTTTGCAGCTATAACCGCTTCAACTCTTCTGGGAAGGCCGTCCATAAGGTTTAGGAGTGTGTCTATGGGAATGTTTGACCATTCTTCCAGAAGCGCATTGGCACTGATGTTGAACGAGAAGGCCTGGCTCACAGTCTCCGCTCTAATTCATCCCAAAGGTTTTCTATGGGGTTGAGGTCAGGACCAGTCAAGTTCCTCCACCCCAAACTCGCTCATCCATGTCTTTATGGACCTTGCTTTGTGCACTGGTGCGCAGTCATGTTGGAAAAGGAAGGGGCCATCCCCAAACTGTTCACACAAAACTGGGAGCATGAAATTGTCCAAAATGTCTTGGTATGCTGACGCCTTAAGAGTTCCCTTCACTGGAACTAAGGGGCCAACCCCTGAAAAACAACCCCCCACCTCCACCAAATAATATGGACTGGTGCACAAAGCAAGGTCTATAAATACATGGATGAGTGACTTTGGGGTGGAGGAACTTGACTGGCCTGCACAGAGTCCTTACCTCAACCTGATAGAACACCTTTGGGATGAATTAGAGCGCAGAATGCAAGCCAGGCCTTCTCGTCTAACATCAAAACCTGACCTCACAAATGCTCTTCTGGAAGAATGGTCAAACATTCCCATAGACACCCTCCTAAACCTTGTGGACGGCCTTCCCAGAAGAGTTGAAGCTGTTATAGCTGAAAAGGGTGGGCCAACTCAATATGGAACCCTACGCACACGGTCGGATATTCCGATGGAAAAAGTCTGATCGGATTATGTTGTCGGAAAATCTGATCGTGTGTGGGCTCTATTGGACTTTTTCCGACGGAAAATTCCGCCGGAAAAAATTTGAGAGCAGGATCTAAAGTTTTCCGACCAAAAAAATCTGATCTGACTTTTTCCGATCGTTTGTAGAGAATTCCGACGGACGAAGTGCCACGCATGCTCAGATCAAGTTATGATCTACGTACTTCCGTCGTACGCAAAGAACGTCACCGCGTTCCGACTCCGATTTTCCGACAACTTTGTCCGACCTTGTGTATGCAACACCAGTTTTGGACAAAATCCGTCTGAAAAAATCTGATGGATTTTGTGGTCGGAATTTCCGACCGTGTGTACGGGGCATAAGACTGGGATGCCATTAAAAATTCATGTGCGTGTAAAGGCAGGCGTCCCTATACAGTGTATATTTTTTTAAAGCAGAGGCCCTGCAGAATAAAAAGATGGCAATTGCAATTTTTTATGTTGAGCAAACTTTGAGCAATTGTTTATGAAATCTATATTTTCGGGAAAAAATACACAAAAATGGATTATATTGCACAAAAACCCAATTGAATTCCCAATTTTTCCGTATATATAATAAAAGATGAGGTAGTGTAGAGTAAATGATACATGTACTGTATGTGCCAAGCCTCAAAACTGCATGCACCCAAAAAATGGGGGAAAAAAACGTGGTACCCATCATTATCAATAATGCCCCGTACACACAAGCGGATTTTCCGTCGGAAAAATCTTGGATGTTTTTTCCGACGGAATTCCGCTCAAGCTTGCCTTGCATACACACGGTCACACAAAAGTTTGCTGAACTTTTCGACCGCCAAGAACCCGGTGACATACAACATTACGACGAGCCGAGAAAATAAAGTTCAATGCTTCCCAGCATGGGTGTCCATGGGTAGGTCACCTGGCATCCTGGGTAAATAACAGTCACTTCCTGTAATCAGCTTAGTGCTTTGTGAAAGCAAAAATCACTTAAGTCCACTACCTGTGTTTGGCCGCTAGATGGCGCCATATACTAAGCTGTATAAATGTCCATAGACTTATAAATGTTAATACAATTCAGTAGGCAAGTATACCTGCGCTACACTTATAAGGAACTAGTACAGTGGAGGTAACTTGGGGGAGGGAGCCTGTGCTATTGTTGAGCTTACGCTTCCTCTACGGGGTTTATTAAGTGAGAATCCCCACCCCTGTGATGTCATTGGCCTTATAAGGAAGCAATAGAGGTAACTCGGGGGAGGGAGCTTATGCTATTTATCAGCTTCGGTTTCCTATTTGCAGTTTATTGAGTCGGAAGTAGCACAATAGAGGTAACTTGGGGGAGGGAGCCTGTGCTATTGTTGAGCTTAGGCTTCCTCTACAGGGATTATTGAGTGAGAATCCCCACCCCTGTGATGTCATTGGCCTTATAAGGAAGCAATAGAGGTAACTCAGGGGAGGGAGCTTATGCTATCTTTCAGCTTCGGTTTCCTATGTGCAGTTTATTGAGTGGGAAGTAGCACAGTAGAGGTAACTTGGGGGAGGGAGCCTGTGCTATTGTTGAGCTTAGGCTTCCTCTACAGGGTTTACTGAGTGAGAATCCCCACCCCTGTGATGTCATTGGCCTTATAAGGAAGCAAAAGAGGTAACTCGGGGGAGGGAGCTTATGTTATCTTTCAGCTTCAGTTTCCTATTTGCAGTTTATTGAGTGGGAAGTAGCACAGTAGAGGTAACTTAGGGGAGGAAGCCTGTGCCAGCTTTCAACTTAGGTTTTCTCTATGGCTGTTTATTGACTGAGAAAATCTCTGCCTCTGTGATGTCATTGGCCTTATAGGAAGCAGTATACTAGAGGTAACTTAGGGAGCCTGTGCTGCCTTTGCACTCCAGTTTCCTCTATGGGGGGGCTGCAGTTGTTTTAAATACTCCCGGAAAATATGATAATTACCCTGTGTAGCAAAAAATAGACTCAGCTGAATCCCAGGTTGAATGAATTTTCTATTATCTCCACCCAGGGCCAAAATTTCCAATTTCTGCACACATACCATCAATATGCTGCAGACAAAAGGCCTTTTTCTAAAGAGACCCATTGAAGTTTTACTAAACCAGAGCAAGGTTATGCGAAGCAGCAAGTACAAACACAAACAGCACCTAGTGGAGGCCAGCGAGGTTACTAAAATCTGTTTTTAGTCTCAGACTTGTTTGCATTTCCCTTTCTTCTGCTTATGTATTTTTTTTAAAGACCTTTTTTTATCTTTTTTTACTTTTTTTTTAATGTTATTGCCTAAAATGTTCGCTGAGCAGCACTAAAATGCGGGGTTTTATTTGCACATCAATGAGGTAGTTACTGCAGAGCCATCTTACTTCGAACAGATATTTTTCTGCCAATCCATCTGTTTCAGCAGAGCGCGGGGATAAGCGGAATTTATAAGCCCCCCCCCCCCCTCTTCCACTCACTCCCCACCCAACCGTTAAAATGCCACATCAATCCCTTCGCTGACACAAAATCTTGTTAGTTGTTTTTGGAAGGCAGTCATAGGGGTCTGTTTAACAAGTCATGTCGGTGTGAAAGAATCAGAGACGGCTGCTCGAGTCAAATACATATTTTTCACCCATTTTCACATTTATTATTTTCTGAAATAAATAAAAACATATCCTTTAAATAAATGGTAAAGAAAAAGAAAAATGGTACAGGTTTAGGCTACTTATAGAGATGATTGGCATACCATAACAAGCAGATAAGGAAACAACTTTTTATCCATGACCGAATTGCAACCTCTGCAGATGCCACCTGGCCAACCAATCTTGCCAAGAAAAGTCCAGTCCAAACAATCCAATTTTCCTACAAGATAAAGGCAACCCCAGGGGTGTCTGTGTACTTAGTGAATAGGTGCCAACTGTTCTGGATTTCCCAGGAAAGTCCCTCAATGTGGTGGTCATGGGATCACAGTGCTGCCATTACTTGAGTTACTGCAACTGCATGTGTAGTAATTTGAAAAGCTGTTCATTTTGCTGGTCTGGGTCACAAGTTGGAGTTGCCGATATAATTAGAGACAAGGTTTTGGTGGGGGGTGTCAGGGAACCTCCGCACCAAGCAGGTGAATCCTGGATCCAATATGCGCATTTGCGCACCTTTTTGCTAACATATGTGCGCATCGGCTCATATGTATAGATGTGCGCATTGGCTCATAGATGTGTGCATTGGCACACATATGTGCGCATTAGCGCACAGATGTGCGCATCGGTACATTTTTGTGGAATGGACATGCGCATTGTGCACATCATTGTGCGCATGCGCGCACGTCTGCGAATCACGGCGCACGGCACCCTATTTAAACGAGCAGCCACTTAGCATCAGTGCTGGATTGTCTCAGCTTGTTCCTGGATACCTTGCTGTTGCCTTGTCTGATTTCACCTGATCTTGAACACCCGGCTCTTCCTGACTACTCTCTTGGATCACCCCTGCAACCTTGTCTGCCTTGTTTACCTGCACCGACCCCGGCTTGAACCTCTAACTTTGGCTTGTCTCCTGATTCTGTACCTCGCTGCCTGACTTGTTGCCGACCTCTGCCTGTCCCCGACCACGAGCCTGCCTGCCGTCTGTGTACTTTTCTGCCAGCCCGTTGCCAACTCCTGCTTGTTCCTGACCTGCTATCTACCTGCCTACAGGCGCCTGCACCCTTCCGCTGCCCTAGCAGTTCCTGTCTCCACCTCCAGGGGTGCTAGGACCAGGACCATGCAAGAGGCCGCCCTCGTCATTTCGGACTCCGCTGTAAGGTACGTGACAGTGGGCCACTCTGGTAAACACAATAGGCCTGTGCTAGACCTGAGGTGGACTTAACTGTGTCCCAGGGACAGGAACTGAAATTTCAGTAAGTATGTTAGTGTAAAAACATGTACATACAACTGACATGTTTGTGTGCGTTTTTGGAAAGATCTTTCATAAGAAATGTTTAGGGGATTTGCACCATTCCATGTCTGCTGATGACAACTGGCCAACCAATCTTGTCAAGAAAAATCCAGTCCAAGCAATAAAATCCTTCTACAACGTAAATGCAACAGCGAGGGGTGACTATGTACGTAGTGTATAGATGGCAACTGTCCTGGATTTTCTGAGAAAGTCCCACATTATGGGGCCATGTCCAGGATCACAGAATTACCATTACTTGAATTACTGCACATGTGCAGTAACTTAAAAATGTGTTTATTTGGTGGTCGTGTCATATATAATTAGAGACATGGTTTTGGTGGGCTGCTCTGGTAAATGGAAGGGTTCTGTGCAGTCACTGGGTGGGCCTTAGATGGACTTAACTGTGTCCCAGGGAGAGGGACTGAAGTGTTCATAAATATGTTGGTCTATAACAGTGGTCTCCAAACTGTTGCCCGGGGGCCAGATGTGGCCCTTTGCTTACCGTTACTGGGCCCTTCGGGCACTATTTCCCCAACTGACACCAATGATGGAGCACCATTGCTCCTACTGACGTGATCAATGGGTCACAATTCTTTCTTTGATACTGACAATTTGGCTTTATTTCTCCCATTAAAAGCAATGATGGGGCAACAGTCTGCCCCCCCCTCCCCCCTAAAGCCTGAAGGACAGTAAACTGTCCCTTTGCTTAGAAAGTTTGGAGACCCCTGGGCTATAAACATGTACTTTCACATGTAACTGAGACATTTTTTGTGTTTTTGGAAACACTTTTGTAAGAGATTTTAAAGTGGTTTGCACCATTTGGCCAACCAATATCAACAAGAAAAATAAAGTCCAAACAATACATTTTCCCTCAAGGATAAAAGGTATCACTGGGGTTGTCTGTCTACTTGGTGTATAAATGCCAACTGTCCTGGATGTGATGGGAAAGATCTTGGGGTCATGCAAAGCGCACCAACTGTCCCGGATTTCGAGGGACTGTCCCTGATTTGGAGCAATGTCCCCCTGTCTCTCATTCCTCCTCATTTGTCCCTCATTTTGGTCAAAAAACAGTGGCGTCTCCAGCTTTCATATTTAGGGGGGGCACATGGGGGGACAGGGACAAAAGTAGGGGGGCAACTATAAAATGCAATTTTACTACGATCAGGGTGGCAGAAAACAAGAGATATATGTCACCAGCATACCAAGAAAATATAAGGGTCCAAAGCAGTGGGAGAACTATCAGGGTTGCAAAGGTTGTCTTGCCACCGGGCCTTGGTGTTCTGCCACTGTGGTGTTCCCCAGCCTCCTCTTGCTGTCCTGCCCCTGCTATTGACAGTGCTGGTCTGGCATCTGTCTCCTTGGCAGCGGCAGCAGTCTATTAGGACCTAGTGCTGGTGACATTATGGGTGCATGCAGTGGAAGGCTGGCACTATTGGTTGTAGAGAGCCGAGCCCCCAGCTGGTCACCTAGCAGCAGTAATGCTGTATAACCTTCTCTGTTGACATGCTGATCGGGATGTGATCCAGGTGATGCTCCCAGTCAGATCTAATAAACACAGTATTTATTAGCATCAAGAGTACAACCACATCCACCGTATGTTCAGCAGCCATGTGGGCTCTATGCCTGTAAGGTGTGGGCTCTATGCCTGTAAGGTGTGGGCTCTATGCCTGTAAGGTGTGGGCTCTATGCCTGTAAGGTGTGGCTCTATGCCTGTAAGGTGTGGGCTCTATGCCTGTAAGGTGTGGGCTCTATGCCTGTAAGGTGTGGGCTCTATGTCTGTAAGGTGTGGGCTCTATGCCTGTAAGGTGTGGGCTCTATGCCTGTAAGGTGTGGGCTCTATGCCTGTAAGGTGTGGGCTCTATGCCTGTAAGGTGTGGGCTCTATGCCTGTAAGGTGTGGGCTTTGATCAATAAAATCACTATGATATTTAACACTAGGATTTGACTAGGAGCATCACCCGGATTGCATCACGATCAGCATGTCAGAGAAGGCTGCACTGCTGCTAAGCAACCTGCAGGGAGGTCAACTGTCTACTCTACAACCATTAGAGATGGGCTCGGGTGTGTTTGAAATCCCAGTTGCCCGATCCCGCCAGGAAGCCGACACTGCACACGGCTAATCACAGGCAGTGAGACATTCCTGATCTGTGCAGCTGCGGACCGGTAAATGTCTCACTGCCTGTGCTTAGCACTGTGCAGTGTGGGCTTCCTGGCGGGATCGGGCATGTGGGATTTTGAACATGCCCTGCCCATCTCTAACAACAAATTGTGCTGGCCCTCCTGTACATCAGCCCCATAAAGTAACCAGCACCGGGTTCCAATATGCCGCTGCTGCCATGGAGACAGAGACCAGCGATGTAAAGAGCAACCCTGGTAGTTCCACCACTGGTCCACACTGGGAGGATTCCCCCATCCACCTATAATGTGTAGATGGGAGAATTGGATCATTTCTCTTTTTTTTCATGCAACCTACTAGTTAAATGAAAAAAGTGATCAATGTATGGGCTGCCTAAGTGCTAAGACCAGCCATAGGCAGGTTAAATCTCAGCTGGTTCAGCAGGAACCATTAATGAGCAGGCTGAATGTACCAAGTTGATCAATCAAATTGGGAACAACCAGCCTGCCAGATACTCTTATAATTATCACTAGTGGTTGCTATAGCCACTAGTGATAATGACTGTGTGTTGGGAGAATACAATTGCTGGGCAGGAAGGATGTTCCCCTGTCACCATTGTCTTGATGGGGGAATCATGCAAGTTTCTTTCCTGTGGATGCAGGAAAGAAATTTGCACAGTCTATTACCTGCCTAACTGAAAGTGAAAGTAAGTTGTGAAGGTCTTGAAAGAACAGGAGAGGGGGAGGGACAGATGGGGGAGAGAAGGGATGGAGATAATGCAGTTAAGTGATTACAGTGTACTGCAGTGCACACACTTACCCACTGGTCTAGGCTAGAAGGATACTCACCCTCTCAATAGAGACTGTGTTACTCCAGCGGTGGACTGAGTAAGATGTGGCACATCCGCTACGAATGCAAACAAAAAGACATTGCCTTTTTGTAAACAAAAAAAAATTTTTTGTTTTTTTTTTGGGGGGGCACATGGTGGGGCACAGCATAATTTTGGGGGGGTCAAAAAAAAAATCAAAACAAAAAAAAATTTCTATTGTTTTTTTTACTTGGTTTTTGTTGTTGGGGGGGTTGTGAGGGTGTGATAAATAACGTGTACTCAGAGTGGTTAGTGGGGTACCCCCAGGCTCTGTCCTGGGACCAATTCTGTTTAATTTTGGGGGGGTCAGGGCCCCCTCTGTCCTGGGACCCACTAGGGGTGCGCGCCCGCAGCATGTGCCAGACCCTGATGCGAGTGCCCGGCGGGCGCGATGAGTGCTGGGCTCCCGTAATCGCTCGTGACGGAGCGAGAACCGGGATGTGTGTGTGAAGATTTCGGTTCTTTCAGGGGAGAGGAGACAGATCGTGTGTTCATACTATGTATCAACACCGATCTCTCTCTCCTCCTAGAAAGTCCCATCCCCTCACAGTTAGAACACAATAGGGAACACAGTTAACCCCTTGATCGCTATCCTAGTGTTAACCCCTTCCCTGCCAGTGACATTTACACAGTAATCAGTGCATTTTTATAGCACCTATAGCTGTAAAATTGTCAATGGTTTCAAAAATGTGTCAAAAGTGTCCGATGTGTCCGCCATAATGTCGCAGTTCTGATTAAAAATTGCAGATCACCACCATTACTAGTAAAAAATAAAAAAATTATAAAAATGCCATAAATCGATTTTGTAGACGCTATAACTTTTGCGTAAACCAATCAATATACTCCTATTGCGATTTATTTATTTTTTACCAAAAATATGTAGAAGAATACATATTGGCCTAAACTGAGGAAAAAATAATTTTTTTAGATAAAAAAATGTGGGATATTTATTATAGCAAAAAGTAAAAGATAGTGTTTTTTCAAAATTGTCGCTCTTCTTTTGTTTATAGCGCAGAATTGTCAGTTAAAGCGAGTGTGCCAAATTGATAAAAATGGCCTGGTCATTGAGCAGTCAAATCTTTCAGGGCTGAAGCGGTTAACATTGAAAAATGTAAGGTAATGCATTTGGCGGGTAAAAATATACGGAACGAATCCGTCGGACAATTCGATCGTGTGTGGGCTCCATCGGACCATTGCTGTCCAAAAATCTGATGCACTTTAGAAATAGAACATTTTTCGGCCGGAACTCCGCCGGACCCAGTTCCTATTGAGAAATCCATTCGTGTGTATGCTAGTCCGACGGACAAAAAAACTGCGCTAGGGCAGCTATTGGCTACTGGCTATGAACTTCCTTATTCTAGTCCGGTCGTACATAAATCATGTTCAAATCCGTCGGACTTTGGTGTGATTGTGTGTGTCCAAGTCCGTTCATTCGGAAAGTCAGACGGAAAAACCGTCGGACCTAGTCCGTCAAAGTCTGGTCGTGTGTACGCGGCATAGAAGGCACCCCTCTTCTCTTTTATACTAATCCCCTTGTAGAGGCTTCCATTTGTGGATCCATGTGTGGATGGACATTTTATAGTTACACAACCCATCACACTGCTATAATCTTTCTTTATATAATTTTTATTAAAGTTTTCAGAAATGGACAAGGTGCAATAGTTACAACAGTAGCCATTAACAGTGGAGGTCGCAGCCTCCCATTAGTATGTCTCATTAACATATACTACATCCATCATTTAGCATTTTGAAGGTTCCACCGATGACTTTTCAGCCATCCCATAGCTATATGGGTCTGGTACAGGGCCGTTTTTAAGGCAGGGCAAAAGGGGCAGCTGCCCTGGGCCCTGTCATTGTTGTGGGGCCCAAAGCAGCTGCCTCATACTTGCCAACTATCCTGGTTTAAATTCCCTTGTCCCTTGAGGTTTTAGTCCTGTGCTGTGTCCCATTATCTCAGTGCTGCTACAAATGCTACCCAGCTCTGTGTTTACATGTAAATTAACGGCATTCATATGTAAAAAGCGGCAGCATTCATATGTAAATAGTGGAGGCCGGCGGCATTGATATGTATATCATGCCCCCCTGAGGTCATATCTACAGCAATCTCGAACAACCAATCAGCAAGCAGAAATCATGAGCTGTAACCTCTAGTAACTAATCAGTGAACCGTAATGTGTGCTGTAACCTCTAGCAACCAGTCAGTGAGCGGTAATGATACACTGTAACCTCTGGGAACCAATCGCAATAGCTGCCTGATCTGATTCAGTAAACTGATTTTTAGCCTAGCTGCTAATTATTTTATGTCTCTGAGAAGGTGGAGAGAAAAACTGCATGGGGGGCCCAAGAAAAGTTTTGTCCAGGGTCCAATCAATATTAAAGACGGCCATGGTCTGGTATTGTGAAATATGCACCCCAGGGTAGTCAAAGTAGCAGATGCCCCTTCTCCATTCCTTGTAACAGAAACAATTACATAACTAAAAAAAAAAAAGAATAGTAACAGTAGTAGAGACTAGTATAGAAAACAAAAGAAGGGAGCAGGAGAGAGGGAGGAGGAAAGAAAGGGAGGGGAGGAGGGGGAGTGCGCTCGTAGGTAGATATGGTCATATCCCCAGTCAGCAAGGGCTTCAGGTAGCTTATCTATTATGGGGGATCTAGTCCCATATAGGGCCTTTCCCTCATCTGAGTATATAAACAAATTCCAGAGAGTCCAAGTCTTCTTGTAGGTTGCTATAATCTTTTTATATGGACTATAAACTGAAGGACTTATGAATAAATGGTTGTGGAATGAATCATTGGCGTTTCCATTATTTTTTATGGGGAAATTCGCTTTGATATACAAGTGCTTTGAATTACAAGCATGTTACGGGAACACATTCAAGGTTTTACTGTAATTCAAAAACAGTATCTGGCATGCAATGCAATTAAAGATTGGATCTCTTTTTGATCTTTAACCGCTTTCCGACCGCCTCACGCAGATATACTGCAGCAGAATGGCACGGGCAGGCAAAATCACGTACCTGTACGTGGCCCTTTAATTGCCTGCCCGTGGGTCGCACGCGCGCCGCCAGCGGCGTGCTCGCGACCCGGTCGGGAGCTCCGTGACCCCGGCCGCGGGACCAGGGGACCCGATCGCCGCTGGTGTCCCGCGATCGGGTCACAGAGCTGAAGAACGGGGAGAGGTCTGTGTAAACAAACCTCTCCCCGCGCTTCCTACACTGCCTGTCATTGATCGGCTGTTCCTGGTCATCGGGAAAGCCGATCAATGATGTCAGACGTCAGCCCCGCCCCCTAATGTAAAAAAACACCCACACGTCACAGCCCATAACCCCTCCCCTCCCCCTAGTGGTTAACTCTTTCACTACAACTGTCATTTATACAGGAATCAATGCATTTAAATAGCATTGATTGCTGTATAAATGACAATGGTCCCAAAAATGTGTCAAAAATGTCCGATGTGTCCGCCATAATGTCGCAGTCACAATAAAAATCGCTGATCGCCGCCATTACTAGTAAAAAAAAAAAATATTAATAAAAATGCTATAAAACTATCCCCTATTTTGTAAACGCTATAACTTTTGCGCAAACCAATCAATAATCGCTAATTGCGATTTTTTTTACCAAAAATATGTAGAAGAATACGTATCGGCCTAAACTGAGGAAAAAAAAAAGTTTTTTTATATATTTTTTGGGGATATTTATTATAGCAAAAAGCAAAAAATATTGCATTGTTTTCAAAATTGTCGCTCTATTTTTGTTTATAGCGCAAAAAATAAAAACCGCAGGGGCGATCAAATACCACCAAAGGAAAGCTCTATTTGTGGGAAAAAAAAGGACGCCAATTTTGTTTGGGAGCCACGTCGCACGACCGCGCAATTGTCAGTTAAAGCGACACAGTGCCGAATCGCAAAAAGGGGCCTGGTCCTTTTGGCTGCCAATTGGTCCGGGGCTGAAGTGGTTAAATAAGATCTAAACTTATACCAGTGGTTGCTAATCCTACAACTCCTGAACATTTTTGCTAATAATCAACCCCAAAATTGGAATAAGGAAGAGCAAAACACCACACTTCAAACAAAACACATTTACAGACACTGTATCTCCTTTTATTTGAAACTTTGTATCTGTTGAACTTGTATCAAAATGAACACCTCCAACAACAGATACAAGTTTAACAGATACAAAGTGTTTTGCGCTACCTTATCACCGTTTTTAGGGTTACATCAGGGCCGGTGCTACCACTAGGCTAACTAGGCAGCCGCCTAGGGTGCACTGCTGCCAAGGGGTGCCCAGGCCACTGGTTTCCCTCTGGGTTTACATGATCTGCAGGCTGCAGCATGTAACTAACTCAGTCCGACCGGTAGTGTAATTAGAGTTTTTAAAGCACAATGCAGAATAATTATAGGTGGCACTGATGAGCTCTGAAAGGTGGCACTGACTGATGGCTGGCACTTACTGATGGTTGGCACTGATGGCTGGCACTAACTGATGGCTGGCACTGATAGGCACTTATACGTGGCACATATGGACACTGATAAGTGGCACTTATAGGCACTGATACGTAGCACTGATACGTGGCACTTATGGGCAATTGCTGGCCTGGTATAATAAATGGCATATAGCATTGCAAAATCCTTCCTTTCCTCTAATCATTCATGTCATTTATCATATACAGTAGTATGCTGCGACGCCCAACTTGGTAAATCTTGCACTCGACCGCAGTAAGCAGCAGCGGACATCTTTTTACACCCAGCCCACTGCTAGCTTACTGCGGCCGGGAGCAGGGTGTACCAAGATGGGCGTCATGATGTTTAAGATCTGAGGGAGACACAGAACGTCACTTCCTTTACTGAATGTGACTTCTCCAGTCTCTGATTTTGATGGAATATGCGGCTGCCACCCTGCACCCCTGCTCCCGCCCAGCTTACCCCTAGTTCCACTGCTGCCAGCCTGTTGACTCACTCTCCGCTCCGCCCACTGACTTCTGGTTCTGCCGCATTCCCAGGTATTGGATTAGGCATCAGGCGCATTTGTGCGAGTAAATGCTCGGTATTAGTCCCGATACTAGTATCGGTATCGGGACAACCCTATACATGTTGATCATATGCCCCCCCCCCATGTATTAATATATAGAGATCATATGCCCCTTATGTATTTATACATAGAGATCATATGCCCCAGGACTGGTCCCTGGAATAGGAGGTACCTTATTTATATAATCAACTAGCGTTCCAATGCTTCTGATAGCATTTCCTGTTGATAAAGTGTGCCTATATTCTTTGCCTGTTTGTTCCTGTTACTGATCTTTGCTACATTACTGGGTCTCCCGACTGTCTTCTGCCTTTCTTGACCTTTGCTACGTTTGTCCTGTCTGCTGCCTGCCCTGATCTTTGCTTCTTTTACCAGATTCTTTTCCTGCCTACTGCCTATCCTGACATTTGTTACATTTCTAAATCTCCCTACTGTCTGTTGCATGTCCTGACCTTTGCTACCTTTAATAATTTCTTCTCCTGTCTGCTGCCTGACCTTTGTTACAATACCAGATCTCTCTATTGTCTGTCTGTTGTCTGTTACATTTGAAATATACTCTCTCCCGTCTACTGCTTGCCCTGACCTTTCCTACATTTAACAGATACTTCTGTCTGCTGCCAACTCAGACCTTTGCTGTGATTAACAAAATATTCTCCTGTCTGCTGCCTGTCCTGACCTTTGCTACCTTTTAATATTTTTTTCTCCTGTCTGCTGCCTGACCTTTGTTACAAAACCAGATCTCTCTATTGCCTGTCTATTGTCTGTTACATTAAAAAGATACTCTCTCCTGTCTACTGCCTGCCCCAAACTTTCCTACGTGTAACAGATACTTCTGTCTGCTGCCTACTCAGACCTTTGCTGTGATTAACAGAATATTCTCCTGTCTGCTGCCTGTCCTAACCTTTGCTACATTTACCAGATTCTTCGCCTGTCCACTGCCTGTCCTTACCTTTGCTATGTTTGTCCTGCCTTCTGCCTGCCCTGATCTTTGCTTCTTATACCAGATTATTTTCCTGCCTACTGCCTATCCTGACATTTGTTACATTTCTGAATCTCCCTACTGTCTGTTGCATGTCCTGACCTTTGCTACCTTTTAATAATTTTTTCCTCCTGTCTGCTGCCTAACCTTTGCTACAATACCAGATCTCCCTATTGTCTATCTATTGTCTGTTACATTTAAAAAAGGTACTTTCTCCTGCCTACTGCCTTCCCTGACCTTTCCTACATTGAACAGATATTTCTGTCTGCTGCCTACTCAGACCTGTGCTGTGATTAACAGAATATTCTCCTGTCTGCTGCCTGTCCTGACTCTTGCTACATTTAACAGATACTTATCCTGTCTACTGCCTGCCCTGACCTTTCCTAAATGTAACATATACTTCTCCTGTCTGCTGCCTGCTCTGAACTTTGCTGTGATTAACAAATATTCTCCTGTCTGCTGCCTGTCCTGATATTTGCTACATTTAACAGATACTTCTCCTGTCTGCTGCCTGCTCTGACCTTTCCTACATTTAATAGATATTTCTCCTGTCTGCTGCCTGCTCTGACCTTTGCTGTGGCTAACATAATATTCTCCTGTCTGCTGCCTGCCCTGACTTTCCTCCATTTAAAATATTCTTCTCCTGTCTGGGGTCTACCCTGACATGTAACATATACTTCTCCTGTTTGCTGCCTGTTCTGACATTTGCTACATTTTAAAATATACTTCTCTTGTCGGCTGCCAGTCCTGACATTTGCTACATTTAACATATACTTCTGCTCTCTGCTACCTGCTATGAACTTTTCTGTGATTAGCAGATTATTCACCTGTCTGCTGACCCCCCCCCCCGACCTATTTTTACATTATTGAATCATCCTACTGTCTGTTGCTTGCCCTGATCTTTTTTTTACATTCAATGGATTTTTCTACTGACTGCTGCCTGCCCTGACTATTGTACATTCAAAGGATACTTCACCTGTCTACTGCCTGCCCTGACCTTTTTTACATGATTGAATCTCCCTACTGTCTGTTGCTTGCCCTGATTGTTTCTGTGTTTATTTGATTCCTCTCCTGTCTACTGCCTGCCCTGACAACTGTACATTTAAAGGGTACTTCTCCCATCTACTGGCTGCCCTGACAATTGTACCTTCAAAGGATACATCTTCTGTCTACTGCCTGTCCTGACAATTGTACCTTAAAAGGGCACTTCTCCTGTCTACTGCCTGCCCTGACCTTTGCTATGCTTAACAGGTTATTTTCCTGTCTGATGACTTTTGTTAGATTACCATATACCTCTACCATCTGCTGACAATCCTGACCTTTGCAACATTCACTGATGATACCTGCTGCCAGCTGACTCTTCCAGTGTGGCTTGATCCACTCATCTCTGTACAGTACATCTATTCTATTCTACTTTGGGTTCTCCAGAGACCTCCTACTTCCAGAGTTTATAGTTTGGTATATTAAGCCCTGAGGGCAACCTAGTTTTTGTAGGCCTGCTTGCTTTAAAGGATGAGGGCTTCTGTAGGTGAAGATGCATTCAACCCGCTTTACTTTGACCGGAGTGTCTGTATGCAGACCTTACATCCCTACTCTATCCAAAAAATAAAGTTTTGTTTTGATATTTAGCTATACTTTATAACAGGAGCTCTGTGATACGACCACTTCACTTGCTGGGGTCCAGCAGCAGACTGCGCCGCTTTTGTGTTTGTTTAGGACCATCAATTTGTCTGCACAGACATGCATGAGAACAATGAATAAGAATGATTTGTGGTAAGACGTTTATGATTGAGATAGACACAACAAAAGCTGTGCGGACAAAAAGGACAACCGAGAGTGCCTGAGCGAAGCAATCACACCTAGAAAAAACAAGAACGGGAACAATACCCACGATGCCGCGACGGCGATGTCTGCATACAAGTGAACACAAAATTACCATCTTTCTGTAAGTCAACTCTGTGATTTGGGAACAAAAACGGTGATGTGAAATATAGGACTTTGATATTCAGACCGGATCCCAAAGAATACAAAGCAAAAAATAAAAAATATAGTCGAAGGTATAATAGATAAAGTAAAACATAAAGTATAACATTAGTGGCACACCTAGTGCATTAAACCTTGCCAGACTTAGAAAATATAAAAGCAAAGTAATTCACACATACAGTGCCTTAAAAAAGTAAAAAATACAAAGTGGCATATAATGTGAAATGGAAGGAAAATGATAAATGGTTTTCAACATTTTTTACAAATAAATATGTGAGAAGTGTGGGGGGCATTTGTATGGCGCCCCCCGGAGTCAATACTTTGTAGAACCCCCTTTCGCTGCAATTACAGCTGCAAGTCTTTTTGGGGATGTCTCTACCAGATTTGCACATGTAGAGAGGGACATTTTTGCCCATTCTTCTTTGCAAAATATCTCAAGTTCTGTCAGAATGGATGGAGAGCGTCTGTGAACAGCAATTTTCAAGTCTTGTCACAGATTCTCAATTGGCTTTAGGTCTGGACTTTGACTGGGCCATTCTAACACATGAATATGCTTTGATCTAAACCATTCCATTGTAGCTCTGGCTGTATGTTTAGGGTCGTTGTCCTGCTGGAAGGTGAACCTCTGCCCCAGTCTCAAGTCTTTTGCAGACTCTTATGCCGTGTACACACGACCGGACCTTTCGATGGACTGAATTCCGTCTGACTTTGATGGACTTTTGACGGACTTCTGTAGAATCGGACTTGTCTACACACAATCACACCAAAGTCCGACGGATTCGACCGTGATGACGTACGACCGGACTAGAATAAGAAAAGATTTGAAACATGTTCTAAGTCCGTCTGATTTTTCGACAGCAAAGGTCTGGTGAAGGCCACACACAATTGTCTGACGGATTTGTTTCGTCGGACCTTTGCTGTTGAAAAGCCCGGCCGTGTGTACATGGCATTACAGGTTTTCTTCTAAATTTGCCCTGTATTTGGCTTCATCCATCTTCCCATGAACTCTGACCAGCTTCCCTGTCCCTGCTGAAGAAAAGCATCCTCACACCATGATGCTGCCACCACCATGTTTCACGGTGGGGATGGTGTGTTCAGGGTGATGTGCAGTGTTAGTTTTCCGCCACACATAGCATTTTGCTATTAGGACAAAACTTTCTTCCACATGTTTGCTGTGTCCCCCACATGGCTTCTCACAAACTGCAAATGGGACTTCTTATGTCTTTCTTTCAACAATGTCTTTCTTCTTGCCACTCTTCCATAAAGGGCAGATTTGTGGAGTGCACGTCTAATAGTTGTCCTGTGGACAGATTCTCCCAGCTGATCTCTGCAGCTCTTCCAGAGTTACCATGCTGTTTCTCTGATTAATGCTCTCCTTGCCTGGCCAGTCAGTTTAGGTGGATGGCCATGTCTTGGTAGGTTTGCAGTTGTGCCATACTCTTTCCATTTTGATGATGGATTAAACAGAGCTCTGTGAGATGTTCAAAGCATGGTATATTTTTTTATAACCTAACCCTGCTTTAAACTTCTCCACAACTTTATCCCTGACCTGTCTGGTGTGTTCCTTGGCCTTCATAATGCTGTTTGTTCACTGAGGTTCTCTAACAAACCTCTGAGGGCTTCCCAGAACAGCTGTATTTATAGGGAGATTCAATTACACTCAGGTGGACTCTATTTACTAATTAGGTGACTTCTAAAGGCAAATGGTTCCACTAGATTCTAGATGCTTGTCACAGCCACAAGGGGTCCAACAGCACAAGGGTCCGAAAAGGGGGTACAATATAATAATATTTGTCCCAACCACAAGGGGGTAAACAACATAAATGTCCAACAAGGGGGTCCAATATATTTATACTTGTCACAGCCACAAGAGAGTCCAACAATGTAAGTGTCCAACAAGGGGGATCTAAAATGATAATACTTGTCACAGCCACAAGGATGTCTAACAGCACAAGTGTCCAAGCCACGGCCGAGCTGCAGCCTCTTCAGCTGGGCCTGCCACTGCAGAGTCCACGTCAGTTGGCACTGAGGCAAGGTAGCTGCTAGCATTCCTCCTTAAAAAATATTAAGTATACAGCAGCACAGGACCACATTGTTTATTTTGTACAGTGCCAGGTTAATTGGTGTTAAAAATAGGGCTGAACCGACTGGAGAGGATGCCAAAGGCATGTTTGACCACCCTTCTGGCATGAGAGATCCTGTAATTAAATATTCTTTGCTCTGGGGTGAGGTTCCTCATAGGAAACAGTTTCATAAGATGTCCCTCCAGAGCAAAGGCCATATCTGCAACAAAAACAAAATTGAGGCCCTCAACAGGTGGCAAGTTTAAGGTGCCATTCTGGAGCCGCTTGAATCTTGAACTCTGTCTGCATAATGACTCCTCCATCAGATTTGCGGCCGTTCTTCCCAACATCAAGATACAAAAACTCATATGTGGCAGACACTATAGCTACCAGGACTATGCTGCAAAAGCCCTTATAATTGAAATAATATGAGCCAGAGTTGGGTGGTGGGACAATCCGGACACGTTTTCCATCAATAGCATCACCACAGTTGGGAAAATCCCACTGATGATGGGACTGGGCTGCAACGTCCTACCATTGCTGTAGGTTGGAAGGAAACTGTGGATTAAAAAAAGAAAAAAGAAATTACTACTTCTGCACATAACATTGCAAGCAGATTTGACACAAACATGCTTAGCCAACATAAGGAGAAAACTTAAATGAGTATCTAAAGACAAAAAGGTAAGGTCTTATCTGATTCATCTCCCCCTCTGGTGGCCCATTAGCAAAATTTTAGGGTGGGGGGGGGGGGTGGGTAGATGTTTTGGACAGGTAACCCTCTCCACTTCCATGAGAGCTGTTTGAATAAATAATTTGGGATTCTTTAGCCAGCCCCATGTTACTTACACTATCGGCAGCCCAGTGGACAGGTAAGAAGTGTCATATTCTAAAAATATAAATCCACACTGTCCAAATTGCAGCACATTTTGACATTCAGAAAATACCTATCAATATAATAGGAGCCAAAACTGTCTGCGTTACAATTTGTAGGTAATCAGGCAGGCCCTTGCACTACATGGTTGGGTGAATTTATACAGAAATGTAAACACAAAAGAGGGATAGCGTGTATGGGTTTGGCAAAGTCTGCAGATAGAGTATTTGTATCTGTTGACTTTGCATGTTTGGGGGGGGGGGAGGGAGGGTTCCAAATTAGTTTGTGCCCCAAAAAATGGTCTCTTGCACTCTGCCTGAATTTGAGGACAACAATAACATTTGTACACCTTTTAGGGGTTGTTTAGGGTAAGCCCCAAAATTTAGCTGACAAAAAACACTGTGAAGTTACTAGGCTAGGTGTGTATGGGCCCAGGATAGCATGCTGGGGAGTAGGGATGGGCCCGGTGTTCGATTCGAACCCATGTTCGAATCGAACATCGGGCGTTCGCCTGTTCGGCGAGCCCAGAACTATTTTGGCCGCTCTCATCAAATTCGTGTGATGCGAGCGGCCCGCAATGCATTGCGCCAGTCGCAGTGCAATGCTGGCTGATGATTGGCCAAGCATGCACTGTGACCCCACATGCTTGGCCAATCACAGCGCCGGCAGCGAGGAGAGCCATAATTGGCTACAGGCAGGATGCATGTAGCCAATTATAGCTCAGGGGCTTTGGTACACGCCCCACGGTATAAGAGGCCGCGGCGGCGGCGGCCTCGCATATTGTGTTTCAGTGTCAGCGTGTCAGTGTGCTGCTGACTGCTGACAATATGTGCTTTATTTCTGGGGATTTGTGTGTGCGTGCTGTTAGTACAGCATTGCAGTATCAAATCTGGGGGGTGTCTATAGGTTGCCTGTGAAGGGGGGCAGGTTTCCTGTGCTTAGAACTGTCCCTGCAAAAAGTTTCATTTTTGCAGGAAAAAAGCTATTTAAAAGCACTCGCGGCTAATGAATTGATGGCTCCCGTAACACAGAGAACTGTCATTCATTGATTAAAAAAAAATAAAGTGGGGGTCCCCCCAAATTCAATAACCAGGCCCTTCAGGTCTGGGATGGATATTAAGGGGGACCCCAGCCAAAAAAAAAAAACAAGGGGACCCCCAGATCCCGGCCCCCCTGTGTGAAATGGTAAGGGGGTACAAAAGTATCCCTACCATTTCACCAAAAAAGTGTCAAAAATTGTAAAAATGACAGGAGACGGTCTTTGACAATTCCTTTATTAAAATCTTCTTTCTTCTTTCTTCATCCTTCGGTTTCTTCATCTTCTCCTTCCGTCAGCTTCTTCCATCTCCTTCCATTTTCTTCTTCCTCCGATCCGCTTCTTCTTGCGCTGGTCTTCTCGTCCTTCTCGTCCGGCATCTTCTTCCATGGCATCGGCGTCGGCGTCGGTGTCTCTTCTTGGGCCACTCCTCGCAATGGGAGGCTCCCGCTATGTGAGG
Organism: Lithobates sylvaticus; assembly: GCA_028564925.1. Taxonomy (NCBI): domain Eukaryota; kingdom Metazoa; phylum Chordata; class Amphibia; order Anura; family Ranidae; genus Lithobates; species Lithobates sylvaticus. The sequence goes on from CM053032.1 coordinate 270,210,964, forward strand.
CTTCGCTGCCTCTGACAGGTCTTTTATAATGGAGGGCACCTGGTGACCCCGCCCCCTCTGACGCACGGGGACGTCATGGGGAATTCCCTATGGCTTTCCCATGACGTCAGAGGGGGGCGGGGTCACCAGGTGCCCTCCGTTATAAAAGACCTGTCAGACGGAGCGAAGCCTCACACAGCGGGAGCCTCCCATTGCGAGGAGCAGCCCGACAGAAGAACAGATGCCGACGCCATGGAAGAAGATGCCGGACGAGAAGGACGAGAAGACCAGCGCAAGAAGAAACGGATCGGAGGAAGAAGAAAATGGAAGAAGATGGAAGAAGATGACGGAAGGAGAAGATGAAGAAACCGAAGGATGAAGAAAGAAGAAAGAAGATTTTAATAAAGGAATTGTCAAAGACCGTCTCCTGTCATTTTTACAATTTTTGACACTTTTTTGGTGAAATGGTAGGGGTACTTTTGTACCCCCTTACCATTTCACACAGAGGGGGGCCGGGATCTGGGGGTCCCCTTGTTAAAGGGGGCTTCCAGATTCCGATAAGCCCCCCGCCCGCAGACCCCCACAACCAACGGCACGGTTGTGGGGACGAGGCCCTTGTCCTCATCAACATGGGGACAAGGTGCTTTGGGGGTCTCAGACCCCCAAAGCATCCTCCCAATGTTGAGGGCATGTGGCCTGGTACGGTTCAGGTGGGAGGGGGGGCGCTCTCGTCCCCCCCCTCTTTTCCTGCGGCCTGCCAGGTTGCGTGCTCAGATAAGGGTCTGGTATGGATTTTGAGGGGGACCCCACGCCATTTTTTTTGGCTGGGGTTCCCCTTAAAATCCATCCCAGACCTCAATAATTTTTTTTATTTTTTATCAATGACTTTTTTTTTATGAATGACTTTTAATGAATGACTGTTCTCTGTTACGTGAGCCGTCAATTCACATTAGCCACGAGTGATTTTAAATAGCTTTCTTTCCTGCAAAAATTACACTTTTTGCAGGGACAGTTCTAAGCACAGGAAACCGGCCCCCCTTCACAGGCAACCTATAGACACCCCCCAGATGTGATACTGCAATGCTGTACTAACAGCACGCACACACAAATCCCCAGAAATAAAGCACATATTGTCAGCAGTCAGCAGCACACTGACACGCTGACACTGAAACACAATATGCGAGGCCGCCGCCGCGGCGGCCTCTTATACCGTGGGGCGTGTACCAAAGCCCCTGAGCTATAATTGGGGACGAGGCCCTTGTCCTCATCAACATGGGGACAAGGTGCTTTGGGGGTCTCAGACCCCCAAAGCATCCTCCCAATGTTGAGGGCATGTGGCCTGGTACGGTTCAGGCGGGAGGGGGGGCCGCTCTCGTCCCCCCCTCTCTTTTCCTGCGGCTTGCCAGGTTGCGTGCTCGGATAAGGGTCTGGTATGGATTTTGAGGGGGACCCTACGCCATTTTTTTTTTTTTTGGGCTGGGGTCCCCCTTAATATCCATCCCAGACCTGAAGGGCCTGGTTATTGAATTTGGGGGGACCCCCACGCTTTTTTTTTTTTATCAATGAATGACAGTTCTCTGTGTTACGGGAGCCATCAATTCATTAGCCGCGAGTGCTTTTAAATAGCTTTTTTCCTGCAAAAATGAAACTTTTTGCAGGGACAGTTCTAAGCACAGGAAACCTGCCCCCCTTCACAGGCAACCTATAGACACCCCCCAGATTTGATACTGCAATGCTGTACTAACAGCACGCACACACAAATCCCCAGAAATAAAGCACATATTGTCAGCAGTCAGCAGCACACTGACACGCTGACACTGAAACACAATATGCGAGGCCGCCGCCGCCGCGGCGGCCTCTTATACCGTGGGGCGTGTACCAAAGCCCCTGAGCTATAATTGGCTACATGCATCCTGCCTGTAGCCAATTATGGCTCTCCTCGCTGCCGGCGCTGTGATTGGCCAAGCATGCGGGGTCACAGTGCATGCTTGGCCAATCATCAGCCAGCATTGCACTGCGACTGGCGCAATGCATTGCGGGCCGCTCGCATCACACGAATTTGATGAGAGCGGCCAAAATAGTTCTGGGCTCGCCGAACAGGCGAACGCCCGATGTTCGATTCGAACATGGGTTTGAATCGAACACCGGGCCCATCCCTACTCCCCAGCATGCTATCCTGGGCCCATACACACCTAGCCTAGTAACTTCACAGTGTTTTTTGTCAGCTAAATTTTGGGGCTTACCCTAAACAACCCCTAAAAGGTGTACAAATGTTATTGTTGTCCTCAAATTCAGGCAGAGTGCAAAAGACCATTTTTTGGGGCACAAACTAATTTGGAACCCTCCCTCCCCCCCCCAAACATGCAAAGTCAACAGATACAAATACTCTATCTGCAGACTTTGCCAAACCCATACACGCTATCCCTCTTTTGTGTTTACATTTCTGTATAAATTCACCCAACCATGTAGTGCAAGGGCCTGCCTGATTACCTACAAATTGTAACGCAGACAGTTTTGGCTCCTATTATATTGATAGGTATTTTCTGAATGTCAAAATGTGCTGCAATTTGGACAGTGTGGATTTATATTTTTAGAATATGACACTTCTTACCTGTCCACTGGGCTGCCGATAGTGCGCCCCTTTACATGCATACTATAGACACCCCCCAGGTACGAAATTTAAAGGAATATTACACTTTTATTGTTTCAATTTAAGCATTATTAAAATCACTGCTCCTGCAAAAACGGCCGTTTTAAAAAAAAATTTTTGCATTGATACATGTCCCCTGGGGCAGGACCCAGGTCCCCAAACACTTTTTATGACAATAACATGCATATTAGCCTTTAAAATTAGCACTTTTGATTTTGAACGTTCGCATCCATTATAACTAATAGGGTTCTAAAGCTCGCACGGACTTTAGGTCCGTTTGCGGGTTCTGGTGAAAGGCGAACGGGGGGGTGTTCGGCTCATCCCTACTGGGGAGGTTAGTTAGAGAAAATATGCATGTAGGCCAACAAAGGAACAGGAAAAGCTTACAGCATGCATGAGGACAAAGAGGACATTCACAGCATATTACAATATTGAAAATGATGTAATCAACAAATTAAGACAATACATTAGCAAACATTAATACATAGAATGTGATCTTAAAGGGAAAAACTTACCCGAATATAGTCCTTCTGCAGTACTTGAATAATGGCTGAGCAGGTGTCTGGAATAATGAGTCCCAGAGCCTGGGGGGAGATCCCAGTGGTAAACTTGAGGTCCTGAAGACTTCTCCCCATCGCCAAGTAATGAAAGGTGGCTATGAGCCTTTGCTTTGGAGTGATGGCAAGCCTCATGCATGTGTCCTGCTTCTTAATATAGGGGGTCACCAATGCCAAAAGTTGGTGAAAGCAGGGGTCCGTCATCTGGAGATAATTCTGAAAATCATCCGGATTATTCTCCTGAAGCTCCTGCAGCAAAGGCATATGACATAATTGGTCACAATTAAGCAACCAATTTTGGGTCCAAGAAATCCTCCTCCTCCTGTTCCTGGACTGGACTTGGGTCAAGGCAAAAAACTCCAAGGCCAATAATAGCACGTTCTCTCCTCCGATCCCGCAACATGGCTGGTTGACAAACGGCCGTTCAGAAACGAACTGAAAAGCACGAATCAACACTCACCAAATTTCTACTAACACGAAATTAGCAGGAGGAGCCCAAAGGGTGGCGCCTGACAATTGAACTTCCTCTTTATCGGCTCGTAGTACGCCTAGTACGTCACTACGTTCGTGTCTGTTGGCCAACAATTGTGTACCATTTGTATGCAAGTCAAGTTCACGGCACACGCCCTTTGGACAAAAGTCTGACGCTCCGTCTGCCAACAATCGGATCGTGTGTATGAGGCTTAAGTCAGGCGTGGGATGATGCATAGCAATCACAACCAGGCTTATACTAGAATTTGAATATTCCTTGTTAAACCATTATAATGTGCAGAAAATTGAGGCTGCCTCTGTAGCATTGCCTGGAGAAGAAATATCATGTAGGAGGATTGATATAAAATGGGTTCATCTGACCAGACTATCAGCCTCGAGTCAGGCCAACTGTATTTATGAAAAGAGCAAGCTTTGATATCACACAATTTTGGAAACCTACAACAGAAAACGTTCCAGCTCGCATTAAACCAGCCGATAAACAACATATTAAAAACAGAGACACTAAGCGTCGTCGATCAATCTCAGCCCGCTGTCTAGGCCCCCCAGGGCCCTTGTAGTGGCAGAATTTTTGCCACCAGAAACCAGCAGAGATTTTAATCCTGTAAACTTTTTTTTTTTGTCACTTTTTAGTCCATCCACGAGAGGGGAAAACATTAAAGTCCAGCTGGGAGGACAATGAAGAGCTGTAAGTGTTGAGCAGCAGGACGAACGGCCAGCGCTGAGCTGTCAATATGGACGTAGCATGGCATCTGTCAGCCGAGAGCGCCAGTTGGCGTACAGAGCGCTGGGGAATGAGCAAATGGATAAGAGCCTGAGAAAAAAAAAAAAATAGCCTCCCCGGAATGAGCAGAGACGGAGATTCGTTTCCAAGACGCCGGAGGAAAAGCAGATCTAGAATGTTATACAATGGTCTTCCCACCGCCAATGTGTCTGCATTAATTATGCCCATTGATAAACAGTTCCACATTGCCAGTGATTAATCAATGCGCTCAGCGGATCTACTTGGAATGCCACTTAGAACGGCTCTCATCATTTCTACTTTTGTTTGAATCGGGCTTAGTTAGAAACATTAGAAGATGAAGAAATTGTGTGATGTTGTATATAGCAACCACATATCTTTTATACAATGGAAGGATGGTCTACCTTCATCTATACAAGACATTTTCCACTGGTGGTCAGCTTTTCTCACCAAACTGCCAATGTACTGTAGGTCATAGTCGTGCGCACAGGGTGTGCCGAGCGTGCCTGGGCACACCCTAATCACCCCATGCAGTGAAGATTCCCCCTGCTTCCCGTATCCCTCCTGCAGTGCTGCTAGCTTCCCTCCTCTCTTCTCAGGAGTGGAGGAAGGGGCTGGTAAATATTTTAATTAACCAACCCCTTCCTTTTCTGAATGAACATAGTGAGTGATCTGTAACGGTTGCTCCTGTCTTCATTCCTAATGGAAGCATAGTAAACTATGGTTGAAGAGGGGGAGGATGGAGCGCCGACGACAGCTAGTGATAAGCGAGTATGGGGGGTCACAGATGGAGTGACACTGAGGGTGGGCGAGAGAGAGTGGGGGCTGAAGAGGAGAAACACTGTGATGTGTTTTTTTGGACAGTTTTTTTCTCAGTCCAGGAGTAACAGTGTGTGCTTGTAAGATGCGGCAGCCGGCTCCATAGAGCAGAAGAGACTCTGATGTAGAGGAGAAAAAAGAGAGAAAGAGCAGCGCCACTCTGAGTGTAGTGGGTCTGATTACAGTGGGAACTGTATGTGAAATTAAAAAGAAAGTATGTTCTCACACTTTGTTTAAAACTATCAGGCACGTAGCGGTATCTTTAGTTTGTCTGAAGTCCTCGGCCGTCCTCCGGTGTCATGGCTATGGTGGGGAAACGCACCCCGGTCCCTTGCGTCTCGTGGTTTCGAGGTGAGTGCGTCCCAGGATAGGCACGTCAGCAGGATTGATGACGTTGGATGCGTGGTTGGAAGTACTCGCGTTCGGATCATGCGTGCTCCTTCATCATATGGTTACTGCAGGCTGCAGACAAAGTGATTGGGCAATCTCTGTCCTCAGTTTCTATGTCTGTCTCAAAAAAAATCAGGGGTTTGTTTAAACCCCTGATATGTCACCAAAGCCCCATAACAGGGCTCCTTAAAAAATAGTAACATTTAATGAAAAATAATATTGTAAAAATTAAAGAAAATAATAAAAATTAAAGACTACAGACACCGTCCACTGCTCTGCTGATATACACCCATGTGTTCCTGTGCTCTGGGGCGCACACCCTAATGCAATAGGCTGCGCACACCAATGCTGTAGGTCATAAGGAAAGCAGAGTGCGCCCTAAAGGGTAAGCTCTGCTTGTTTGCGTCCTCCACTGCCACCTTTGGCACCTTTTGGGGGGGAGCGGGAACCTGATTTTGACAGGTACCCATCCCCACTTCCGGGCGACCTTACCACGGCGAGGTCCCCTAGTTGTTCCGCCCCTCTTCTACATCCCCCCGCTGCCGGGCTATTCACAAAGCACAGCACACTTCATGCATGCGCAGTAGGGAACCAGCTGTGAAGTCGCAAGGCACCACTGCCGGTTTCCCTTACAAGGAATGGCGGTGGCAGCTCCCGAGAGCTGATTGAAAGATCGGCTGGGGTGACAACATCATGGGATCCCAGGACAGGTGGGTGTCCTAATATTAAAAGTCAGCAGCTACAGTATTTGTAGCTGCTGACTTTTAATTCTTTGGTGGGGGGCTGGAGTATTACAAAGTAACAGAAAACCTCCAAATATAGCTCAAAAAAGTTAAAGTAGAACTATAGGCAGGTGGTAATTTTTTTTGGGGAGGCGGCAACCACCCATGCCCCCCCCCCCCCACCCCGTCTGGTTGGGTCCGGAGCACTTACCCCATCTATGGTGGGCAGTGCTTCTCCCGGGCTTCAACAGCAGCTTCCCCTGCTCTCCACAGTCATTACGGGGGCGGCTTCCCCTTCCCCTGCTCTCCATGGGCATCACAGCGGCGGCTTCCCCTTCCCCCTCCTCATGGCCAATTGGGACCTTTCTCCTTTCGGCCAATCAGGAAACGGGTCTCTGACCTGCTTCCTGATTGTCCGGGAGGAGGATCAGTATTCATTCGCTATTGTAACACACCTGGGTGGGCTCGTAGCACAATGCTCTGCGCCCGAGCCCATCCTATTTTGAAGCCTTTTAAGAGCCTCTGGACTCTAATCAGGTGCTTCAAAAAAAACAACTTCCCTGTTGGAAATTATCCATCTGGCGTCCTGCATGGGGACGTCACAACATACAAACAACAGACTTGGGGTGCACACCCTAAAAATGTGTTTACATTCAAGATGGTGTTGCTATAAGACCGACAAACAGAACAAAATAGATTATAGCGCACACATCCAAAAATTACATTAAATCCTGCAAGGGTCCTGACCAGATCCCTTGGGTTGGAGCACCCCATCCCCCCGCCATTACCTCTTATTAGTGTCCACCTGTGTTAGAGGAGGAGTCCTTATAGTTCTCCCATAAAGAGGAGTTTGTCTCCCATGGTTGTGATGCAGGATCTTTCATTCTATGATTAGTGTAGGACCCACTGATAATGGGGTACTTTGACGTAGTGGTGGGCTTAGCACTATATGGCCATATAGTGTGACCAAATCCCCATATTTTTGAATATGTTCAGGTGTTTTAAATAGCCTTGCAGGATTTAATGTCATTTTTGTATGTGTGCGCTATAATCTATTTTGTTCTGTTTGTCTTATAGCAACAGCAACAATCTATTGTGTTCTGCATGGGGACCTGACGCATGGATGGGGGGGGGGGGGGGGGGGGCGGCGCCCAGGCATCCCTAATGGACAAGTTGCCACTAAATAGGCAATGATTTTTTTTTTTTTTTTTGGATAGAGTTATTTTTATGTCATCTGTGTCCCAATGGGGAGATTTCCCTTCACTTCCTGTCCCATAGCCAAAACAGGAAGTGAGAGGAAATCCCTGCAAATTAAAGGGAATCCCAAGGTCACCAGAACTAGTGTCCCCATTGGAAGATTTCCCCTGTATTACTTTTCTGGGGACAACCCAAAATGTGGGATTTTCTTTTACTTTCAGTTTCAATGATAACGGTAAACAGGACAAATAGAGAGGGTGAATCTCTCTAATGGGGACACAGACAGCAATAAAACTGACAGGGGCTCTAATCCCTCTCCACTCCACAAAAAAAGCTCTGGTTTTAGTTGTACTTTAAAAAGGAACAATAGGCCAACAGTCCAACATCCTCTGGGTCTCTCTGGCACCAGAATCTTCTGTCCAGCATCTTCCGCCATCTTGATTGGACAGTGCGGGATGACTTCACTACTGCACAGTGACAGCCCAACCATATGGGGTGGATAGGTGCCACCCCCCCCCCCCCCCCCCATCCATGTTCGCCCAGCCCCCTAATCTACATGCGGGGTGCCAGACGCATGAATTCCAATGGGTTTTTTTTTTTTTTTTTTAGAAGCACTTGATTAGAGCCTGAGGCTCTGATTGGCTTCAAGAAAGGGTGGGCTCGGGGTGCAGAGCACTGCGCCCTGAGCCCGCCAAGTTATCGATAGACAATAGCAAATTAATATTCGCTATTGTCTTCCTGATTCTCCTCCCGGCCAATCAGGAAGCAGGTCCTGAGACCTGTCACCTGATTGGCCGAGAAGAGAAGCGATCCTATTGGCTGCCAAAGAGGAGGAGGGAGGAGACATAGGGGAAGCCGTCGTGAAGCACCAAAAGGAAGAGACGCAGGGTGAAGCTACCGCCAGTCGCCCTGAGGAAGCACTGTCCGAGACCTAGATGGACTAAGTGCGGGGACCGTCCAACCGACTGGGGGGCTGGCGGCGTGTGGACTGTTTGCCGCCCCCCTCCCCACAAGAAAAATACAACCAGCCGCCACTGCTACTGCGTATGCATGGCAATCATTCATCCCAGCACACTGGTACCATGCTGGAAATGTAAACTGAGGTGTGCATGCCACTCCTCCTGTTTAAAATGCTTCCCCTCCTCCCATTACACATGCATCTGTGGGGGGGGGGGGTCTTCTCTGCAAAATCCACTTGCCCCTTGATCCCCTCTCTCCATTTGCAGGATAGGCTGGACACTACAATTGTGCACCCCCCGGTGGCTGCTCTGGGCCAGTCAAACTGAGCGAGTGCACAGTGTGCTCTTACCTTCTCTAGCTGCAGCGGCTGAGCTTAGAAAGAGAAGGATGGAGCACACTGCGCATGCACACATTTTGAACTGCTCTGAGCGGCCACTACTGGGCTCAACTAGGACCATATTTGGTCAATTATGTCAGCCACTATCCCTGTACCTTTATTTACATGGCCTGGGATTACCGGCCAGCAAATAAGTGGGGCCAGGTGATGTCACTGGTTGCTAAGGACAAAGTGGGTGCTGGCACTCTTTGCTGCCTTAACAACCATTGACAGTGGAAGAAAAATGCTGTTATACCTAGTAGAGGAAGCAACACTCCTGCTACATATGAGGTTTGGCAGCTACAAAAGGTTCAACATTCAGATGAATGCCCGAACAAACATGCTTGGGCTGAGCCAGAAGCTCACCCCTGTTATTTGTGAGCAATGTACTGTATACTATTGGCTAGGGAAGTACACATGTTTAGCTATTCCACTTGTTTTAGTGTAGCTCTTGTCAACCACTGGATCCAAGCTTAATTGTAGTTCCATCAATAAGAATCAAGAATAGCCTGAGATATTTGATTTACAGCATTTATACCGCCATCTAGAGTTTCAAGACAGAAATGCATTTCTCATACAAACTAGGAACTAGGACTCGAAAGGGGTAATGCCCATATGGGGAACAGCTATCAAACTTTTCAACATAAAAGGTCAGCAGCACAAGCTAAAAGGAGTACACTGCCAAGGGACACAACTAGAAGCCACACTACAAGAAATAGGAAGACTGTCAAGAATCTGTTTTCTGCAATCGCTTGAAATGCCTGGAGTCCTGTTTGCTACGGAAATCATGGACCAGCTATAACAAAAAATAAGTGTATTCCTATTGCATAAAGACCACTGAATTTTCTAGGAAAGATAGGTAGCATGTGCATGTCCTTGTACTAGTCATCCCGATCTCCAGTAAGGATCAGGAATGAGCTGGACCGTCTCTTAATCATAGTTACATAGTTACATGAGGTTGAAAAAAGACACAAGTCCATCAAGTCCAACCTATGTGTGTGATTATATGTCAGTATTACATTGTATATCCCTGTATGTTGCGGTCGTTCAGGTGCTTATATAATAGTTTCTTGAAACTATCGAAGCTCCCCGCTGAGACCACCGCCTGTGGAAGGGAATTCCACATCCTGGCCGCTCTTACAGTAAAGAACCCTATACGTAGTTTAAAGTTAAACGTCTTTTCTTCTAATTTTAATGAGTGGCCACGAGTCTTGCCTTCCGTGAAAAAGTTTTATCCCTATTGTGGGGTCAACAGTACGGTATTTGTATATTGAAATCATATCCCCTCTCAAGCGTCTCTTCTCCAGAGAGAATAAGTTCAGTGCTCGCAACCTTTCCTCATAACTAATATCCTCCAGACCCTTTATTAGCTTTGTTGCCCTTCTTTGTACTCACTCCATTTCCAGTACATCCTTCCTGAGGACTGGTGCCCAGAACTGGACAGCATACTCCAGGTGTGGCCGGACCAGAGTCTTGTAGAGCGGGAGAATTATCGTTTTATCTCTGGAGTTGATCCCCTTTTTAATGCCAATATTCTGTTTGCTTTGTTAGCAGCAGCTTGGCATCGCTGAGCCTATCATCTACTAGGACCTCCAGGTCCTTTTCCATCCTAGACATGTGACCACTATGACAGCCAATCACAGTGGTCATGTGATCAGGCAGACCTTCCTGCCCCCTGGGCATAATAGCCTGGGAAGGAGCTAAACTCCAAACTTTCTGCACAAAATGCATGTCATGCATCCATTGGGGGCCAGAAGGCAGATGGGGGGGCTCATTTTAGGGGGAGCATGGAGCCTGTAGATAGGCTTTATAAATAGCCAACTACTCCAATATATGTTGGTATCACTCGTATTTAGATAGCTCTATTCCCTGCGCCATGATGGAGCACAGCAGGGGAAATCTTTAGATATCTCAGTGCAAAAAGGAAAGAGAATACATATAGATAATATAATCAGCATGACATCATACGAGGCGCAGAATTTATAGAGAGCCTACACTACATATGAGTTTCTTCGAGCAGCAGGGTGGCTGTATATTACTATCCACTTTTAAAGACCTCTGCACTCCCAGCCAGCATGGCTACACAGATAAGAAATTATTGCATTCCCGGAATATTTGCTGCCTTCTTAGATATTTTTTTTTTTTCTCTTTCATTCCGACTTTCAAGAAAACAAAGAGCGAGGGTGCGGAAAGGCTATTGCAATGGAAAGATGTAATCCAGGAATAGAGTCCCACTTTCCACCTGCTGCTGCAGAAAATTGCTTATAAATCCCCCTTGAAAAGCCAGTCTGGGGCCTCTCAATAGAATCTACAGGATAGATATGGGACAAGCCCAGCCCCCCCACATACAGGCTGCACTTATATATTAAATGGCTCCACTTAAGCTGGTGCACCGCTTACAAGCATTCGGTGATGGGTATTCACAGGTGGGGCCGTACCTGTGGAGCATAGACTTGTAGGTGCCACAATGTAAACGTATGCCAGTTTAAGATCAAACTGCCAGATGGTCCCAGCCATGTGTGGGCAAGAACAAAATATTATTATCTTCATCTTTTATTTCTTATGTAGGTTAGACATGTGCACAATAGAAAAATGTGTTTATTTTCATTTTGTTTCTTTCGTTTCCGTTGATTCGTAACGATTCGTAAATTCGTAAGTCGTCGGTGTTCGTATTTGTAACGATTCGTATTTTCGTAAGAGTTATTTTTTCGTTGAATCGGTTTTCCGTTAGTTTAATTTTCGTTTATTCGAAAATTCGGACGCATTTGTATTTTCGTAGATTTAGTTACATTCGTACTTTCGTTAGATTGATTTATTCGTACTTTCGTAACATTGTTTTCGTAGATTCGTAATCGGAGCATAATTCATAATTTTATGTAATGTGTATGCTATTATTACATTGTAAGAGACACGGAAAATTACGAATCGTAAAAATAAAAGTTACGAATGTACGAATTTTTTCGTTCAATCCATTCGAAGCACGTTAAGCAGCGCCATTGTAAGAGACACGGAAAATTACGAATCGAAAAAAAAAAAAAGTTACGAATGTACAAATTTTTTCGTTTAATCCATTCGAAGCACGTTAGGCAGCGCCATTGTAAGAGACACGGAAAATTACGAAAAAAAAGAAAAGTTACGAATGTACAAATTTTTTCGTTCATTCCATTCGAAGCACGTTAAGCAGCGCCATTTTAAGGGACATGGAAAATTACCAATTTAACAACAAAAAAGAAAGTTACGAATGTACGAATTTTTTTCGTTCATTTTGATTTTCGTTGTTCCTTTTTTCGTTTTTTGGATTTTCTTCTTTCGTAGTTTCGTTGTTTCTAATTTGGTTATTTCGGATTTTCGTTGTTTTTCGAATTCGTTCGATTCGAACATTCTTTATTCGTTAAAATTTTTAGCGAATCGTTCGATCATTCGTACGATAACGAATGAACGAATATAACGAATTTTAACGAATTTTAAACCCCCCTCCTATCCAGACCAATTTTAAGCTTTCAGCGCTGATGCATTTTGAATGACAATTGTGCGGTCATACAACACTGAACCCAAATTAACTTGTTCCCCCCAAATAGAGCTTTCTTTTGGTGGTATTTGATCACCTGTGCGATTTTTATTTTTTGTTAAAAAAAATGTAAAAAGACAGAATTAAAAAAAAAAAAAAATAATTTTTTTTTATTTTGTTATAAAAGTTTAAAACAGGTAATTTTTGTCCGTCATTGATGTACGCTGATGAGGCGGCAGTGATGGGCACTGATAGGTGGCAGTGATGGGCACTGATGGGTGGCAGTGATGGGCACTGATCGGTTACACTGATAGGCAGCACTTCTAGGTGGCACTGATTGGCACCACTGGTGGGCATAGGCAGGTGACACTTGTGGGCATTGATAGGTGGCACTTGCGGGCCATTTCAGGTTGTAATTATGAGACATAATTGCCTCTTCCGTTTCGGGAACGATGTCCCTTTAAGATGAGCCGGTGATCGCCTTTTTTTTTTCTCCTCCGCTGTCAGCGTGAGGAGAAAAAGAAAGCGATCACCGAGCTTTTGTTTTGATCATGTGATCAGCTGTCATTTGCTGACAGCTGATCACATGGTAAGGGGTCGGGACCAGCCCCTTACTCAGATCGGTGATCACCCGAGTCTCAGTGACTCTGTGATTCCGGCGCGCGCAGGGAGCGTGCACAGGGGAGGACGTCATACGACGGCCTCCCGGGAATTCACATCCACGCTGTGGCCGTCATTCTGCCATAGCACGGATGTCAAGTGGTTAATGTAAATTTAAATGTCGTTTTCAATATTTTTTATATTCCTAATAAATATTGATAAATGTAAAGTAATGCACAGGAGTATGCATCATACATACTAGGGGGAGTACAACTGGGGGAATCTCTAGTGGAGAAGGATCTGGGGGTTTTGGTAGATCATAAGCTCAATCAATAATAACATGCAATGCCAAGCTGCGGTTTTCAAATCGAGCAAATTCCTTTCTTGTATTAGGAGAGGTATGGACTGCAGAGAGAGAGATATCACCCCCCCCCCCCCCCATACAAATCATTAATTGGACCTCATCTGGAATATGCAGTTCAGTTTTGGGCACCAGTTCTCAAAAAGGATATCGGTGGAACTGGAGAAAGTGCAGAGAAGGGCAACCAAACTGATAAGAGGCATGGAGGAGCTCAGCTATGAGGAAAGATTAGAGGAACTGAATTTATTCTCTCCAGAGAAGAGGAGAATAAGGGAGATGATCTCCATGTATAAATACATAAGGGGGGATATGATCACCATGTATAAATAGATAAGGGGGGATATGATCACCAAGTATAAATAGATAAGGGGGGATATGATCACCAAGTATAAATACATAATGGGGCATATGATCTCTATGTATAAATACATAAGGGGCATATGATCTCTATATATTAATACATGGGGGGGGGGGCATATGATCAACATGTATAGGGTTGTCCCGATACCGATACTAGTATCGGGACTAATACCGAGCATTTACTCGCACAAATGCGCCTGATGCCTAATCCAATACCTGGGAATGCGGCAGAACCAGATGTCAGTGGGCGGAGCGGAGAGTGAGTCAACAGGCTGGCAGCAGTGGAATTAGGGGTAAGCTGGGCGGGAGCAGGGGTGCAGGGTGGCAGCCGCATATTCCATCAAAATCAGAGACTGGAGAAGTCACATTCAGTAAAGGAAGTGACGTTCTGTGTCTCCCTCGGATGTTAAACATCATGACGCCCATCTTGGTACACCCTGCTCCCGGCCGCAGTAAGCTAGCAGTGGGCTGGGTGTAAAAAGATGTCCGCTGCTGCTTACTGCGGTCGAGTGCAAGATTTACCAAGTTGGGCGTCGCAGCATACTACTGTATATGATAAATGACATGAATGATTAGAGGAAAGGAAGGATTTTGCAATGCTATATGCCATTTATTATACCAGGCCAGCAATTGCCCATAAGTGCCACGTATCAGTGCTACGTATCAGTGCCTATAAGTGCCACTTATCAGTGCCCATATGTGCCACTAGGGATGAGCCGAACACCCCCGGGTTCGGTTCGAACCAGAACCTTCGAACGGACCGAAAGTTCGCGCGAATTTTCGAACCCTATACGTTATAATGGACGCGAACGTTCGAAATCAAAAGTGCTAATTACAACGGCCAATATGCATGTTAATGTCATAAAACAGGTTTGGGGACCCGGGTCCTGCCCCAGGGGACATATATCAATGCAAAAAGAACTTTTAAAAACTAACGTTTTTTCGGGAGCAGTCATTTTAATGATGCATAAAGTGAAAAAAAAAAAGTGACATTTTCCTTTAAATATGGTACCTGGGGGGTGTCCAAAGTATGCCTGTGAAGTGGCATGTGTTTCCCGTGTTTAGAACTGTCCTTGCACAAAATGACATTTGTAAAGGAAAAAAAGAAGCCATTTAAAACCACTTGCGGCTTTAGGTTTGATCTTAAGTAGAATCTGAACAGGTACATTATGAAGTGTAGCTCCATCCCAAAAAAATCTATTTTTAAGCTTTTTGGAGAACATAGGGAGGGGTTATCACCCCTGTAACATTTGCTGTCTTTGCACATCTGTTCAGAACATGTCACCTCACTTTCCGTCCCAATGATAAATGTTTTTGGAAAAGTGGGGTTTTAATTGAAACAAGGATTGGTGATAAAGTATCAGTAGAGAGGAGATACCTTTTTCCCAAATTAAATCTAACAGGATAGAATTTCCCTTCCTAGGGGTAGATTTCCTCTCACTTCCTGTTTTCTCTTTCCATTTGCAAGTAGGAGTCGTTTGTAAGTTGGATGTTTGAAAGTAGGGGCCTGGCGTATATACTCTGCAGAAATTTGCCCTATTAGATGTTGGTGTAGCCACAAGACTGGTGGGCACAGGAATGGGCCCTGCTGTGAGTTAATAGATCAAGATTTGTAATTGCATGCACCTGTTGAACAGGGCAGAAAAATTGGGGGTGGTGGTGGTGGTGGTGGTGGTGGACGGTTTTGCCACAAGACTGTAAGCTCTCACAGTTACTCTTGGTGGGCGCAGGAATGGGCCCTGCTGTGAGTTATTAGATCAAGATTTGTAATTGCAAGCACCTGATGAACAGGGCAGAAAAATTGGGCCTTTGGCGGTGGTGGTGGACGGTGTTGCCACAAGACTGTAGGCCCTCATAGTTACTCTTGGTGGGCGCAGGAATGGGCCCTGCTGTGAACTATTAGATCAAGATTTGTAATTACCCGCCCCTGTTAAACAGGGGCTGAAAAATTGTGCCTTAGGCACTGGTGCTGGTGCCACAACACTGCAACCCCTCACAGAGACTGTACTTGGAGCACAGCAGTCACACGTGTTGCGAAGCATTTTTTTAAAAAATTGTAAGTACACGCCCCTGTTAAACAGGGGCTGAAAAATTGTGCCTTAGGCACTGGTGCTGGTGCCACAACACTGCAACACGGCCCTCACAGAGACTGTACTTGGAGCACAGCAGTCACACGTGTTGCGAAGCATTTTTTTAAAAAATTGTAAGTACACGCCCCTGTTAAACAGGGGCTGAAAAATTGTGCCTTAGGCACTGGTGCTGGTGCCACAACACTGCAACACGGCCCTCACAGAGACTGTACTTGGAGCACAGCAGTCACACGTGTTGCGAAGCATTTTTTTAAAAAATTGTAAGTACACGCCCCTGTTAAACAGGGGCTGAAAAATTGTGCCTTAGGCACTGGTGCTGGTGCCACAACACTGCAACACGGCCCTCACAGAGACTGTACTTGGAGCACAGCAGTCACACGTGTTGCGAAGCATTTTTTTAAAAAATTGTAAGTACACGCCCCTGTTAAACAGGGGCTGAAAAATTGTGCCTTAGGCACTGGTGCTGTGGCATGGATCATTGAGGAGGAGGAAGAGGATAGTCAGTGAACATAAGAGGACAGTCACTCAGCATCAGCATAGGCAGTCTTGAAGGGATGTGACATTAAAAATTATTCGGTTATATCCGCCTCAGGTGCCTGGTAGCTGGTGGTGATCCAAGACTGATTCATTTTGATGAATGTCAGTCGATCAACCGAGGCGGTGGACAGGCGCACCCTATGATCAGTCACAAATCCTCCAGCAGCACTGAATGTGCGTTCGGAAAGAACGCTGGAGGCAGGACAGGCCAGTAGCTCAATTGCATACTGTGCAAGCTCTGGCCAGTGATCCATCCTCAGGACCCAGTAAGCCAGAGGATTTTCGGTGGGAAAGGTGTCCAAGTCTGACCTTGCCCCAAGGTATTCCTGCACCATGTATATCAGACGCTGGCGATGGTTGCTGGAACCGATCATACCTTGGGGCTGCGGACTAAAAAATTGTCTGAACGCATCGGTCAGACGTCCACCTTCCCCACCGCTCCTTCTGCCACTGACCGAAGCCTCAGCAACTCGTCGCCCAGGACCAGGAGTTTGTAGCCTCCCAGTTTCTGGGAACGCGTTGCACAGACCTTTCTGCAAGGCCTCCCTGAGATGTCTCATCCTCTGCTCCCTCTGCGACGGCAAGATAAGGTCCGCAACCTTACCCTTGTACCGCGGATCAAGGAGAGTGGCCAGCCAGTAATGGTCCCTCTCCTTGATCCGAAGAACACGAGGATCCTTCCGCAGGCTTTGCAGGATCAGGGAGGCCATGCAGCGTAGGTTAGCTGAGGCATTCGGTCCGGAGTCTTCTGGGTCACTGAGGATGACATGATCGCCAGCCACCTCCTCCCAGCCACGTACAAGTCCACTGGCTTGTTGGGACTGTACATCATCCCTAAAAGACTGCTGCTGCTGATGCTGAGTGCCAGGCTCCACCTCCATGCTCACACAATCCTCCTCCTCCTCCTCCTCCTCCTCCTCCTCATCCTCTTCCTGTGTGATGGGTGGGACAGAAGGAACACTGTCCGGATAAAGGGGGCCTTGAGAGGCAAGGAAGTCCTCCTCTTCCTGCCTCTGTTCTGCCTCAAGTGCCCTGTCCATTATCCCACGCAGCGTATGCTCCAACAGGTGGACAAGAGGGACAGTGTCACTGATGCATGCACTGTCACTGCTCACCATCCTCGTGGCCTCCTCAAATGGTGAGAGGACAGTGCATGCATCCCTGATCATGCTCCACTGACGTGGGGAAAAAAACCCAAGCTCCCCTGACCCTGTCCTGGTGCCGTAGTCGCAAAGGTACTCATTGATGGCCCTCTGCTGCGTGTGCAGTCGCTGCAGCATGGCCAACGTTGAGTTCCACCTGGTGGGCATGTCAGATATTAGGCGGTTCTTGGGCAGGTTCAGCTCCTTTTGCAGCTCAGTCAGCCGAGCACTGGCATTATAAGATCGGCGGAAATGCACACAGACTTTCCTGGCCTGCCTCAGGACATCCTGTAAGCCTGGGAACCTGCCAAGAACCGCTGCACCACCAGGTTGAGGACGTGAGCCATGCAGGGCACATGGGTGAGCTGCCCCTGTCGCAGGGCGGAGAGGAGGTTGGTGCCATTGTCAGAAACGACCATTCCTGGCTTAAGCTGACGTGGCGTCAACCACCTCTCGGCCTGCCCCTGCAGAGCTGCCAGAACCTCTGGCCCAGTGTGGCTCCTGTCCCCCAAACACACCAGCGCAAGCACGGCATGGCATCTTTTTGCCTGCGTACTTGCGTAGCCCCTTGTACGCCTACGGAGCACCGCTGGTTCCAAGGACAGAGCACTGGAGGAAGAAGAAGAGGAGGGGGTGGAGGAGAGAGGTGTGTCACAACCAGTAGCAGTAGTCGCGTTTTGGAGGCGTGGTGGCGGAACAACCTCCAACACTACTGCACCTTGTCCTGCATCCCTCCCAGCTGCCAATAGAGTGACCCAATGGGCCGTGAAAGAAAGGTACCGTCCCTGTCCATGCCTGCTGGACCATGAGTCAGCGGTAATATGCACCTTACCGCTGACCGCCCTGTCCAGCGAGGCATGGACATTGCCCTCCACATGCCGGTAGAGAGACGGAATCGCCTTCCGCGAGAAAAAGTGGCGTTTGGGAACCTGCCACTGAGGAACCGCACATTGAACAAACTCACGGAAGGGGGCCGAGTCTACCAACTGAAAAGGCAGCAGTTGAAGTGCTAGCAATTTAGCAAGGCTAGCATTCAACCGCTGGGCATGTGGATGGCTGGGAGTGTACTTCTTTCTACGGTCCAGCAGCTGGGGCAGGGAAATTTGCCTGCTGCATTCGGACGTCGGTGTACTGCAAGTACTTGGTTGTGACACACCGAATTCTACACCTTCAGTCCTCTCAGAGCAGCTTTCAGAGAGGACTGAAGGTGTAGTGGGGATGGAGATCCCAGCTGAGGAGGAGCAAGGAGAGGTCCGCTTAGTTCTTTGGTGTGGGTCTTTTATGTGTGCCTGCCAACGAGCTGCATGGCAGGTCGCCATATGTCTGGTCATGCTTGTCGTGCCCAAGCGGCTGATGTTTTGGCCACGCGAGATACGCTTGAGACAAATATTGCAAATAGCAGTGGTGCGATCTGCTGCACTCGTCTCAAAAAAGGCCCACACCAAAGAACTTTTCTGATAACGTGCAGAGGCAGCGCCCTGCACAGGCGGAGCTCTGCGGTGTTGTACAGTTGCTGTGCTGGCCTCTACCTGGCCTCCAGGGGGCATCCTGCCTCGTTGGACATGTGACGCCGCATCCTCCTCCTCCTCGTCCTCCTCCTCATCCTCTCTCCCTTGAGGCACCCACGTGGAGTCAGTGACCTCATCATCCCCTCCCTCTTCACCACTAGAGCAAACCTGGCAGTAAGCTGCAGCTGGTGGAACTGTACTGCCAGATTCCTCAAGCTGGGTATCGTCATCCGAGCCTTCGAATCGTTGGGCATCCTCCTGGAGCATGTACCCAACACTGTGCTCAAAGAGTTCGGGGGACTCCTCAGGAGGACATGGTGGGTCTAGGGAAGGGGTGGCTGATGATGCTCTGTCAGTACCCTGAGCCTGGGTGAGAGAGGATGAGGAGGATGAGGAGGGCTTGGTCATCCATTCTACCAAGCCTTCAGCATGATGCGGCTCCACATGTCCAGCTGCCGAAAACAAAGACGCGCGTGTCCCATGGCCACGTGCTGATGACGATGCACGACCACGTCCACGTCCACGTCCACTAGAAACAGAGACTGTCTGCCCTGTGTTCTTGGCTCTGCACGCTCTGCCTCCCCTTGGCGGTCTTCCAGCCATTGTAGTCGGTAGTCCTGTGGGTGCTGCTGAGAAGAAAATATAGGAGCTCTGTGTGATGCCACTAACACACTAGAAGTCCTATAGGTGCTTCTGCAAAGAAAATATAGGAGCTCTGTGTGATGCCACTAACACACTAGAAGTCCTGTGGGTGCTGCTGAGAAGAAAATATAGGAGCTCTGTGTGATGCCACTAACACACTAGAAGTCCTATGGGTGCTTCTGCAAAGAAAATATAGGAGCTCTGTGTGATGCCACTAACACACTAGAAGTCCTGTGGGTGCTGCTGAGAAGAATATATAGGAGCTCTGTGTGATGCCACTAACACACTAGAAGTCCTGTGGGTGCTGCTGAGAAGAAAATATAGGAGCTCTGTGTGATGCCACTAACACACTAGAAGTCCTATGGGTGCTTCTGCAAAGAAAATATAGGAGCTCTGTGTGATGCCACTAACACACTAGAAGTCCTGTGGGTGCTGCTGAGAAGAAAATATAGGAGCTCTGTGTGATGCCACTAACACACTAGAAGTCCTATAGGTGCTTCTGCAAAGAAAATATAGGAGCTCTGTGTGATGCCACTAACACACTAGAAGTCCTGTGGGTGCTGCTGAGAAGAAAATATAGGAGCTCTGTGTGATGCCACTAACACACTAGAAGTCCTGTGGGTGCTTCTGCAAAGAAAATAGAGGAGCTCTGTGTGATGCCACTAACACACTAGAAGTCCTATAGGTGCTTCTGCAAAGAAAATATAGGAGCTCTGTGTGATGCCACTAACACACTAGAAGTCCTGTGGGTGCTGCTGAGAAGAATATATAGGAGCTCTGTGTGATGCCACTAACACACTAGAAGTCCTATGGGTGCTTCTGCAAAGAAAATAGAGGAGCTCTGTGTGATGCCACTAACACACTAGAAGTCCTGTGGGTGCTTCTGCAAAGAAAATAGAGGAGCTCTGTGTGATGCCACTAACACACTAGAAGTCCTATAGGTGCTTCTGCAAAGAAAATATAGGAGCTCTGTGTGATGCCACTAACACACTAGAAGTCCTGTGGGTGCTGCTGAGAAGAATATATAGGAGCTCTGTGTGATGCCACTAACACACTAGAAGTCCTATGGGTGCTTCTGCAAAGAAAATATAGGAGCTCTGTGTGATGCCACTAACACACTAGAAGTCCTGTGGGTGCTGCTGAGAAGAAAATATAGGAGCTCTGTGTGATGCCACTAACACACTAGAAGTCCTATAGGTGCTTCTGCAAAGAAAATATAGGAGCTCTGTGTGATGCCACTAACACACTAGAAGTCCTGTGGGTGCTGCTGAGAAGAAAATATAGGAGCTCTGTGTGATGCCACTAACACACTAGAAGTCCTGTGGGTGCTTCTGCAAAGAAAATAGAGGAGCTCTGTGTGATGCCACTAACACACTAGAAGTCCTATAGGTGCTTCTGCAAAGAAAATATAGGAGCTCTGTGTGATGCCACTAACACACTAGAAGTCCTGTGGGTGCTGCTGAGAATAATATATAGGAGCTCTGTGTGATGCCACTAACACACTAGAAGTCCTATGGGTGCTTCTGCAAAGAAAATAGAGGAGCTCTGTGTGATGCCACTAACACACTAGAAGTCCTGTGGGTGCTTCTGCAAAGAAAATAGAGGAGCTCTGTGTGATGCCACTAACACACTAGAAGTCCTATAGGTGCTTCTGCAAAGAAAATATAGGAGCTCTGTGTGATGCCACTAACACACTAGAAGTCCTGTGGGTGCTGCTGAGAAGAATATATAGGAGCTCTGTGTGATGCCACTAACACACTAGAAGTCCTATGGGTGCTTCTGCAAAGAAAATAGAGGAGCTCTGTGTGATGCCACTAACACACTAGAAGTCCTGTGGGTGCTTCTGCAAAGAAAATAGAGGAGCTCTGTGTGATGCCACTAACACACTAGAAGTCCTGTGGGTGCTGCTGAGAAGAATATATAGGAGCTCTGTGTGATGCCACTAACACACTAGAAGTCCTATGGGTGCTTCTGCAAAGAAAATAGAGGAGCTCTGTGTGATGCCACTAACACACTAGAAGTCCTGTGGGTGCTTCTGCAAAGAAAATAGAGGAGCTCTGTGTGATGCCACTAACACACTAGAAGTCCTGTGGGTGCTGCTGAGAAGAATATATAGGAGCTCTGTGTGATGCCACTAACACACTAGAAGTCCTGTGGGTGCTTATGCAAAGAAAATAGAGGAGCTCTGTGTGATGGGACTAACACACTTCAAGTCCTATAGGTGCTTCTGGGAAGAAAATATTGCTCTGTGTGTGTAATGGGACTAACACACTTCAAGTCCTATAGGTGCTTCTGGGAAGAAAATATAGCTCTGTGTGTGTAATGGGACTAACACACTTCAAGTCCTATAGGTGCCTCTGGGAACAAAATATAGGAGCTCTGCCTGCCTGCCACGAACACACTACAAGTCCTATAGGTGCTTCTGGGAAGAAAATATAGCTCTGTGTGTGTAATGGGACTAACACACTTCAAGTCCTATAGGTGCTTCTGGGAACAAAGTATAGCTCTTTGTGTGTAATGGGACTAACACACTTCAAGTCCTATAGGTGCTTCTGGGAAGAAAATATAGCTCTGTGTGTGTGATGGGACTAACACACTTCAAGTCCTATAGGTGCTTCTGGGAACAAAATATAGCTCTGTGTGTGTAATGGGACTAACACACTTCAAGTTCTATAGGTGCTTCTGGGAACAAAATATAGCTCTGTGTGTGTGATGGGACTAACACACTTCAAGTCCTATAGGTGCTTCTGGGAAGAAAATATAGCTCTGTGTGTGTAATGGGACTAACACACTACAAGTCCTATAGGTGCTTCTGGGAAGAAAATATAGCTCTGTGTGTGTAATGGGACTAACACACTTCAAGTCCTATAGGTGCTTCTGGGAAGAAAAATATAGCTCTGTGTGTGTGATGGGACTAACACACTTCAAGTCCTATAGGTGCTTCTGGGAAGAAAATATAGCTCTGTGTGTGTAATGGGACTAACACACTTCAAGTCCTATAGGTGCTTCTGGGAAGAAAATATAGCTCTGTGTGTGTAATGGGACTAACACACTTCAAGTCCTATAGGTGCTTCTGGGAACAAAATATAGCTCTGTGTGTGTAATGGGACTAACACACTTCAAGTCCTATAGGTGCTTCTGGGAAGAAAATATAGCTCTGTGTGTGTAATGGGACTAACACACTTCAAGTCCTATAGGTGCTTCTGGGAACAAAGTATAGCTCTTTGTGTGTAATGGGACTAACACACTTCAAGTCCTATAGGTGCTTCTGGGAAGAAAATATAGCTCTGTGTGTGTGATGGGACTAACACACTTCAAGTCCTATAGGTGCTTCTGGGAACAAAATATAGCTCTGTGTGTGTAATGGGACTAACACACTTCAAGTCCTATAGGTGCTTCTGGGAACAAAATATAGCTCTGTGTGTGTGATGGGACTAACACACTTCAAGTCCTATAGGTGCTTCTGGGAAGAAAATATAGCTCTGTGTGTGTAATGGGACTAACACACTTCAAGTCCTATAGGTGCTTCTGGGAAGAAAATATAGCTCTGTGTGTGTAATGGGACTAACACACTTCAAGTCCTATAGGTGCTTCTGGGAAGAAAATATAGCTCTGTGTGTGTAATGGGACTAACACACTTCAAGTCCTATAGGTGCTTCTGGGAAGAAAATATAGCTCTGTGTGTGTAATGGGACTAACACACTTCAAGTCCTATAGGTGCTTCTGGGAAGAAAATATAGCTCTGTGTGTGTAATGGGACTAACACACTTCAAGTCCTATAGGTGCTTCTGGGAAGAAAATATAGCTCTGTGTGTGTAATGGGACTAACACACTTCAAGTCCTATAGGTGCTTCTGGGAACAAAGTATAGCTCTTTGTGTGTAATGGGACTAACACACTTCAAGTCCTATAGGTGCTTCTGGGAAGAAAATATAGCTCTGTGTGTGTGATGGGACTAACACACTTCAAGTCCTATAGGTGCTTCTGGGAACAAAATATAGGAGCTCTGCCTGCCTGCCACGAACACACTACAAGTCCTATAGGTGCTTCTGGTAACAAAATATAGGAGCTCTGCCTGCCTGCCACTAACACACTACAAGTCCTATAGGTGCTTCTGGTAACAAAATATAGGAGCTCTGCCTGCCTGTCACTAACACACTACAAGTCCTATAGGTGCTTCTGGTAACAAAATATAGGAGCTCTGCCTGCCTGTCACTAACACACTACAAGTCCTATAGGTGCTTCTGGTAACAAAATATAGGAGCTCTGCCTGCCTGCCACTAACACACTACAAGTCCTATAGGTGCTTCTGGTAACAAAATATAGGAGCTCTGCCTGCCTGCCACGAGCACACTACAAGCCCCTCTTTGTCAATCAATCTTTGTAACTGAATCTATCTAACTCAATCTCTGCAAGTGAATCTCTCTCTCTATCTATCTAAATGCAGCAGAGTGTCACAGGAACAGCCTGCTCAATCTGCGCCGGAACAGCATGTGACCGGCGCAGACGGCGTGGCGGCGTTTTATAGGGGGGGGCGTGTACTACAGCCCCTGAGCTGTAATTGGCTACAGGCGTCCTGCCTGTAGCCAATTATGGCTCTTCGAGTTTCCGGGGCTGTGATTGGCCAAGCATGCGGGGTCACAGTGCATGCTTGGCCAATCATCAGCCAGCAATGCACTGCGTCGGCCGCGCCGGCCGCAATGCATTGCGGGGCCGCTCGCATCACACGAACGTGATGCGAGCGGCCAAAATAGTTCTGGGCTCGCCGAGCGAGCGAACGCCCGGTGCTCGATGCGAACGTGGGTTCGCATCGAGCACCGGGCCCATCCTTATGTGCCACGTATAAGTGCCTATCAGTGCCAGCCATCAGTTAGTGCCAGCCATCAGTGCCAACCATCAGTAAGTGCCAGCCATCAGTCAGTGCCACCTTTCAGAGCTCATCAGTGCCACCTATAATTATTCTGCATTGTGCTTTAAAAACTCTAATTACACTACCGGTCGGACTGAGTTAGTTACATGCTGCAGCCTGCAGATCATGTAAACCCAGAGGGAAACCAGTGGCCTGGGCACCCCTTGGCAGCAGTGCACCCTAGGCGGCTGCCTAGTTAGCCTAGTGGTAGCACCGGCCCTGATGTAACCCTAAAAACGGTGATAAGGTAGCGCAAAACACTTTGTATCTGTTAAACTTGTATCTGTTGTTGGAAGTGTTCATTTTGATACAAGTTCAACAGATACAAAGTTTCAAATAAAAGGAGATACAGTGTCTGTAAATGTGTTTTGTTTGAAGTGTGGTGTTTTGCTCTTCCTTATTCCAATTTTGGGGTTGATTATTAGCAAAAATGTTCAGGAGTTGTAGGATTAGCAACCACTGGTATAAGTTTAGATCTTATTTAACCACTTCAGCCCGGACCAATTGGCAGCCAAAAGGACCAGGCCCCTTTTTGCGATTCGGCACTGTGTCGCTTTAACTGACAATTGCGCGGTCGTGCGACGTGGCTCCCAAACAAAATTGGCGTCCTTTTTTTCCCACAAATAGAGCTTTCCTTTGATGGTATTTGATCGCCCCTGCGGTTTTTATTTTTTGCGCTATAAACAAAAATAGAGCGACAATTTTGAAAACAATGCAATATTTTTTATTTTTTGCTATAATAAATATCCCCAAAAAATATATAAAAAAACTTTTTTTTTTCCTCAGTTTAGGCCGATACGTATTCTTCTACATATTTTTGGTAAAAAAAATCGCAATTAGCGATTATTGATTGGTTTGCGCAAAAGTTATAGCGTTTACAAAATAGGGGATAGTTTTATAGCATTTTTATTAATATTTTTTTTTTTACTAGTAATGGCGGCGATCAGTGATTTTTATTGTGACTGCGACATTATGGCGGACACATCGGACATTTTTGACACATTTTTGGGACCATTGTCATTTATACAGCAATCAGTGCTATTTAAATGCATTGATTCCTGTATAAATGACAGTTGTAGTGAAAGAGTTAACCACTAGGGGGAGGGGAGGGGTTATGGGCTGTGACGTGTGGGTGTTTTTTTACATTAGGGGCGGGGCTGACGTCTGACATCATTGATCGGCTTTCCCGATGACCGGGAACAGCCGATCAATGACAGGCAGAGTAGGAAGCGCGGGGAGAGGTTTGTTTACACAGACCTCTCCCCGTTCTTCAGCTCTGTGACCCGATCGCGGGACACCAGCGGCGATCGGGTCCGCTGGTCCCGCGGCCGGGGTCACGGAGCTCCCGACCAGGTCGCGAGCACGCCGCTGGCGGCTCGCGCGCGACCCACGGGCAGGCAATTAAAGGGCCAGGGCCGGACTGGGAATGAAAACCAGCCCTGGAAAAAAGTTCATACCAGCCCCACCCCCCCCCCCCCCAGCCCCCTCAATTTATTATCCCAGCCCAACAGCATAACGTCATTATTTTCTTGTTCATAAAAGGGAAAACCAGACATTTTAAAGCACATTTGAAGAGTCCATTATATATAGATAAGACAGATACATGGTACAGTGGCTGCGTTTGTTGGCATAGTGGCAGCATAGTGGCAGCATTTAATGGGCACAGTGGTGGCAATTTATGGGTACGGTGGCTGCATTTAATGTTACAGTGGCTGCTTTTGATGGCACAGTGGCAGGGTTTACTGGGCACAGTGGGGGCAATTTATGGGCACAGTGGCTACGTTTGATGGAGCACAGTGGATGCGTTTGATGGGCACAGGGGTGGGAATTTATGGGTACAGTGGCTGCATTTGATGGCACAATGGCATGCGTTTGATGGGCACAATTTGGCTGCATTTGATGGGCACAGTGGCTGTGTTTGATGGCACAGTGGCAGCGTTTAATGGGCACAGTGGTGGCAATTTATGGGCACAGTGGCATGCGTTTGAGGGCACAGTGGCTGCGTTTGATGGGCACAGTGGTGGCAATTTATGGGCACAGTGGCTACGTTCGATGGCACAGTGGCTGTGTTTGATGGGCACAGTGGTGGCAATTTATGGGCACAGTGGCTGCGTTTGATGGGCACAGTGGCTGCGTTTGATGGGCACAGTGGCTGCGATTGATGGGCACAATGGCTGCGTTTGATGGGCACAGTGGCTGTGTTTGATGGCACAGTGGCAGCGTTTAATGGGCACAGTGGTGGCAATTTATGGGCACAGTGGCATGCTTTTGAGGGCACAGTGGCTGCGTTTGATGGGCACAGTGGTGGCAATTTATGGGCACAGTGGCTACGTTCGATGGCACAGTGGCAGCAATTTATGGGTACAGTGGCTGCGTTTGATGGGCACAATGGCTGCGTTTGATGGGCACAATGGCTGCGTTTGGGCACAGTGGCTGTGTTTGACGGCACAGTGGCAGCGTTTAATGGGCACAGTGGTGGCAATTTTTGGGCACAGTGGCACGCGTTTGAGGGCACAGTGGCTGCGTTTGAGGGCACGGTGGCAATGCGTTTGAGGGCACGGTGGCTATGCGTTTGATGGCACGGTGGCAATGCGTTTGAGGGCACAGTGGCTGCGTTTGAGGGCACAGGGCTGCGTTTGAGGGCACAGTGGCATGCGTTTGAGGGCACAGTGGCTGCGTTTGAGGGCACAGTGGCTACGTTTGATGGGCACAGTGGCTACGTTTGATGGGCACAGTGGCTACGTTTGATGGGCACAGTGGCTACGTTCGAGGGCACAGTGGCTGTGTTTGATGGGCACAGTGGTGGCAATTTATGGGCACAGTGGCTGCGTTTGATGGGCACAGTGGCTGCGCGTTTGATGGGCACAGTGGCTGTGTTTGATGGCACAGTGGCAGCGCTTAATGGGCACAGTGGTGGCAATTTATGGGCACAGTGGCATGCGTTTGAGGGCACAGTGGCTGCATTTGAGGGCACAGTGGCTGCGTTTGAGGGCACGGTGGCAATGCGTTTGAGGGCACGTGGCAGCGTTTGAGGGCACAGTGGCTGCAATTTAGGGCACAGTGGCATGCGTTTGAGGGCACAGTGGCATGCGTTTGAGGGCACAGTGGCTGCGTTTGAGGGCACAGTGAATGCGTTTGATGGCACAGTGGCTACGTTTGATGGGCACAGTGGCTGTGTTTGATGGCACAGTGGCTGCGTTTGAGGGCACAGTGGCATGCAATTTATGGGCACAGTGGCATGCGTTTGAGGGCACAGTGGCTGCGTTTGAGGGCACAGTGGCAATGCGTTTGAGGGCACAGTGGCTGCGTTCGATGGCACAGTGGCTGTGTTTGATGGGCACAGTGGCTGCGTTTGAGGGCACAATGGCTGCGTTTGAGGGCACAGGGCACAGTGGCTGTGTTTGATGGGCACAGTGGCAGCGTTTGGGCACAGTGGCTGCGTTTGATGGGCACATGGCTGCGTTTGATGGGCACAGTGGCATGCGTTTGAGGGCACAGTGGCTGCGTTTGAGGGCACAGTGGCTGCGTTTGAGGGCACGGTGGCAATGCGTTTGAGGGCACGGTGGCATGCGTTTGAGGGCACGGTGGCAATGCGTTTGAGGGCACAGTGGCAATGCGTTTGAGGGCACAGTGGCATGCGTTTGAGGGCACAGTGGCAATGCGTTTGAGGGCACAGTGGCATGCGTTTGAGGGCACAGTGGCAATGCGTTTGAGGGCACAGTGGCATGCGTTTGAGGGCACAGTGGCATGCGTTTGAGGGCACAGTGGCATGCGTTTGAGGGCACAGTGGCATGCGTTTGAGGGCACAGTGGCATGCGTTTGAGGGCACAGTGGCATGCGTTTGAGGGCACAGTGGCATGCGTTTGAGGGCACAGTGGCAATGCGCTTGAGGGCACAGTGTCATGCGTTTGAGGGCACAGTGGCAATGCGTTTGAGGGCACAGTGGCTGCGTTTGAGGGCACAGTGGCAATGCGTTTGAGGGCACAGTGGCTGCGTTTGAGGACACGGTGGCAATTCGTTTGAGGGCACAGTGGCATGCGTTTGAGGGCACAGTGGCATGCGTTTGAGGGCACAGTGGCATGCGTTTGAGGGCACGGGGCAATGCGTTTGAGGGCACGGTGGCAATGCGTTTGAGGGCACAGTGGCATGCGTTTGAGGGCACAGTGGCATGCGTTTGAGGGCACGGTGGCAGTGCGTTTGAGGGCACGGTGGCATGCGTTTGAGGGCACAGTGGCATGCGTTTGAGGGCACGGTGGCATGCGTTTGAGGGCACAGTGGCATGCGTTTGAGGGCACAGTGGCATGCGTTTGAGGGCACAGTGGCATGCGTTTGAGGGCACGGTGGCATGCGTTTGAGGGCACAGTGGCATGCGTTTGAGGGCACAGTGGCATGCGTTTGAGGGCACAGTGGCATGCGTTTGAGGGCACAGTGGCATGCGTTTGAGGGCACAGTGGCATGCGTTTGAAGGCACAGTGGCTGCGTTTGAGGGCACAGTGGCAATGCGTTTGAGGGCACAGTGGCATGCGTTTGAGGGCACAGTGGCATGCGTTTGAGGCACAGTGGCATGCGTTTGAGGGCACAGTGGCATGCGTTTGAGGGCACAGTGGCATGCGTTTGAGGGCACGGTGGCATGCGTTTGTGGGCACAGTGGCGTGCGTTTGAAGGCACGGTGGCATGCGTTTGAGGGCACAGTGGCATGCTTTTAAGGGCACAGTGGCATGCATTTGAGGGCACGGTGGCAATGCGTTTGAAGGCACAGTGGCATGTGTTTGAGGGCACAGTGGCTGCGTTTGAGGGCACAGTGATCCAATTGATGTTTTATTTATTTTCAGTACTATTTTATTAGAGAGAGAGAGAGAGGGAGGGAGAGGGAGAGAGAGAGAGAGAGGAGAGAGAGAGAGAGAGAGAGAGAGAGAGAGAGAGGAGAGGGGGGAGAGAGAGGAGAGAGAGAGAGAGAGAGAGAGAGAGAGAGAGAGAGAGAGAGAGGGAGCAGGCAGAGAGAGAGAGGCCGAGAGTGAGAGAGTGGGCGGGAGAGGGAGGGAGAGGGAGCTGGAGAGTGCGAGAGAGAGAGAGAATGCAGAGAGAGAGGGGGGAGGGGGGGAGGGGGCGGCGGGAGAGAGAGAGAGAGGGGCAGGCACCTTAATTCTTCTGATCCATGAGCGGCCGTCCACTTCTCCTATTCTCCTCGTGCAAAATAGTGGGCGGGCCGAATGGAGGAAGAAATCAGCGGTGCTGCGCTGCCGTGCGTGGCGCCGCACGGGCCGAATGGATGCAAAAATCATGCTCCTCCCTCCCCTCACACAGGCAGAAATATCAGTGTGTGCGGCGCGGATCAGAAGAGGAGATAAAGGCACGCGCGCCGCACACACAGGCTGCATTGAAAAGAGCGGCGGCCGCCTCTGCTGTTTTTTTTTTGCTGCGCTGTCACACTGCCAGCCAATCCCCGAGACTAAAGCGGCCCCACGGCACATAGAGCTGACGGCCTACCGGGAAATTTCCCGGTATCCCGGTAGGGCCCACACACGATCGAATTGTCCGACGGATTCGTTCCGTATATTTTTACCCGCCAAATGCATTACCTTACATTTTTCAATGTTAACCGCTTCAGCCCCGGAAGATTTGACTGCTCAATGACCAGGCCATTTTTAGCGATTCGGCACTGCGTCGATTTAACTGACAATTCTGCGCTATAAACAAAAGAAGAGCGACAATTTTGAAAAAACACTATCTTTTACTTTTTGCTATAATAAATATCCCACATTTTTTTTATCTAAAAAAATAATTTTTTCCTCAGTTTAGGCCAATATGTATTCTTCTACATATTTTTGATAAAAAAAAATTGCAATAATAGTATATTGATTGGTTTGCGCAAAAGTTATAGCGTCTACAAAATAGGGGATCAATTTATGGCATTTTTATAATTTTTTTTTACTAGTAATGGTGGTGACCTGCGATTTTTATCAGAACTGCAACATTATGGTGGCCCCATCGGACACTTGACACATTTTTGAAACCATTGACAATTATACAGCAATCAGTGCTATAAAAATGCACTGATTACTGTGTAAATGTCACTGGCAGGGAAGGGGTTAACACTATATAGCCCCATACACACGGTCGGACAATCCGAGGACCAGGTCCGTCGGATCATGTCCGTCGTACTTTGTCCGATGTTGGTGTTGCGTACACACGGTCGGACAAAGTTGTCGAAAAATCCGATCATTCTGAACGTGGTGACGTTTGTTGCCTACGACGGGACTACGTAGAGGCTAGTAGCCAATAGCTTTGGTCTTGTAATGTGATCTGAGCATGCGTGGCACTTTGTCCGTCAGGAATTCGATACACACGATCGGACTTGGTGTGATCGGACCGTGTTGACGGCAAAGATTTCCAGCAGGAGATAAGACTTTGTCCGTCGGACAAACCGACGAACACTGTCCGATGGTGCATACACACGGTCTGATTTTTCGACAACCTTGTCCGATCGGACAGAATCCATGAAAAAGTCCGACCGTGTGTATGGGGCTTTATAGCGATCAAGGGGTTAACTGTGTTCCCTAGTGTGTGTTCTAACTGTGGGGGGATGGGACTGTCTAGGAGGAGAGAGAGAGATCAGTGTTTATACATAGTATAAACACACGATCTGTCTCCTCTCCCCTGAAAGAACCGAAATCTTCACACACACACAGGTCCCGGTTCTCGCTCCGTCACGAGCGATTACGGGAGCCCAGCACTCATCGCGCCCGCCGGGCACTGGCATCAGGGTCTGGCACATGCTGCGGGCGCGCACCCCTAGTGGCCAAAAGGCAAAGCAACGTAAGGTAATGTAGTTTCGCCCCGCCGTGCCATTCTGCTGCAGTAAGACTGTGGCAGCTGGTCGGCAAGCCGTTAAACTTCATTTGTCAAGCATTAGCCCACTCCATTCATTTGTTCGGGTACTCTTGTAAAGTTTATATATCCTGCTGTGTTGTTATTGCCCTGCATATTTTTGTGTCGTCAGCAAACACTGAGATCGAGCTATTTATACCACCCTCTATATCATTTATAAATAAATTAAACAGAATTGGTCCCAGAACAGAGCCTGGGGGTACCCCACTAACCACTCTGAGTACATGTTATGTATCACAACCCTTTGGACACGACCCCCGTAGACAGTTTTCTATCCAAGAACAAACCTTTAGGTAATGGATGTGTTAGCACTCACAACAGTGGGACGTCATCTTGTAGTGCACCAAGTATTTAAGTATTAACTTAACATGAGAACATTTATCTGAAATGAAGTCCACCAATAGAATGTAGATTAAGAAATAAATGTACATTCCTGATTGGTTCTCATTATGGCTGGCACTAAACAGGAAACGGCATCAGCCACCTACAAAATCTCTTGTGAAATATCCTTCCAAAAACACACAAATGTGTCAGGTGAAAGTACATTTCTACACTTACCGTATTTATCGGCGTATAACACGCACCTTTTCCCCTTAAAATCAGGGTGTTATACGCCGATCCCCCTGCCGTTTCTAACCTCTTTTGCCGTTCTCGGCGGCTTTCGGGTATTTTCGGTCACTCCCGGCTATCTCCGGCCGTTCTCGGCGGCTTTTCGGCCACTCCCGGCTATCTTCGGCCGTTCTCGGCGGCTTTTCGGCCACTCCCGGCTATCTTCGGCCGTTCTCGGCGGCTTTTCGGCCACTCCCGGCTATCTTCGGCCGTTCTCGGCGGCTTTTCGGCCACTCCCGGCTATCTTCGGCCGTTCTCTGCGGCTTTTCGGCCACTCCCGGCTATCTTCGGCCGTTCTCGGCGGCTTTTCGGCCACTCCCAGCTATCTTCGGCCGTTCTCGGCGGCTTTTCGGCCACTCCCGGCTATCTTCGGCCGTTCTCGGCGGCTTTTCGGCCACTCCCGGCTATCTTCGGGCGTTCTCGGCGGCTTTTCGGCCACTCCCGGCTATCTTCGGCCGTTCTCGGCTATTTTCAGCCACACTCGGCCGTCCTCTGCGGCTTTCGGAAAGCCGAAAGCCGCCGAGAACGGGCGAGTGCGGCCGAAAATAGCCGAGAACGGCCGAAGATAGCAGAGAATGGCCGAGTGTGGCCAAAAATAACCGAAAGCCGCCAAGAACGGCCGAGAACTACCGAGCGCCGCCGAGATACACAGGACATCCGCTCTGTATCTCGGTGGCACCATTTTTAAACGAAAAGACACTGACAAGGCTGCAAATGAATGAAAAGGCTGCAATGGAAGGCTGCAAATGACTGACAAGGCTGCAATGGAAGGCTGCAAATGACTGACAAGGCTGCAAATGGCTGATAAGGCTGCAATGCAAGGCTGCAAATGACTGACAAGGCTGCAATGCAAGGCTGCAAATGACTGACAAGGCTGCAAATGACTGACAAGGCTGCAAATGACTGACAAGGCTGCAATGCAAGGCTGCAAATGACACTGACAAGGCTGCATTAATGGGCATTTAAATGTAAGTTTTTTTCCTTAAACTTCCCTCCTAAAAGTTTTTTTCTTTTAAATTCCCTCCTAAACTTGGGGTGCGTGTTATACGCCGATAAATACGGTATATAATGACCAACATTTTATTCCTGTTTTTGGGACACAGTTAAGTCCACCTCAGGCCTACCCAGTGACTGTGATTTAGTAATACCACCTACTCATGACCCAGAATATACAGTCACTAAAATAATGATGACACAGTGATCCCGGAAATGACCCATACCTCCCAACTTTTTGAGATGAGAATGAGGGACACCTATCAGCAAAAGTATGCAGGCATAGGACACACCCCTTGCCATGCCCTCCTAAAGGAGAATTGTACAAAAAAACAAGATTGGTTAAACCCACAAGTGCTTTTTTTTTTACCACTAATATTCCTTTATATTGGCTTTTGGAATTTACAAATGCAGCAATTTAGAAATCAGATGAAAGGCTTAGCACTGGAAAACACTTTTTGATAGATAAAAAGTGCATTTTATATACAACTATATAGATAAGACCAAAATGAGGGACAAATGAGGAGGAAAGAGGGACATTGCTCCAAATCAGGGACAGTCCCTCGAAATCAGGGACAGTTGGGAGCTATGCATGACCCCAAGATGTGGGTCTTTCCCATCACATCCAGGACAGTTGGCATTTATACACCAAGTACACAGACAACCCTGGTGATGCATTTATCCTTGAGGGAAAATGGATTGTTTGGACTTTATTTTTCTTGTTGATATTGGTTGGCCAGTTTTCATCAGGAGACATTAAAATGGTGCAAACCACTTTAAAATCTCTTACAAAAGTGTTTCCAAAAACACAAAAAATGGCTCAGTTACATGTGAAAGTACATGTTTATAGCCCAGGGGTCTGCAAACTTTCTAAGCAAAGGGACAGTTTACTGTCCTTCAGGCTTTAGGGGGGGAGGGGGGCAGACTGTGGCCCCATCATTGCTTTTAATGGGAGAAATAAAGCCAAATTGTCAGTATCAAAGAAAGAATTGTGACCCATTGATCACGTCAGTAGGAGCAATGGTGCACCATCATTGGTGTCAGTTGGGGAAATAGTGCCCGAAGGGCCCAGTAACGGTAAGCAAAGGGCCACATCTGGCCCCCGGGCAGCAGTTTGGAGACCACTGTTATAGACCAACATACTTATGAACACGTCAGTCCCTCTCCCTGGGACACAGTTTAGTCCATCTCAGGCCCACCCAGTGACTGCACAGAACCCTTCCATTTACCAGAGCAGCCCACCAAAACCATCTCTCTAATTATATATGACACGACCACCAAATAAACACCTTTTTAAGTTACTGCACATGTGCAGTAATTCAAGTAATGGTAGCGCTGTGATCCTGGACATGACCCCATAGTGTGTGACTTTCTCAGAAAATCCAGGACAGTTGCCATCTATACACTACGTACATAGTCACCCCTTGTTGTTGCCTTTACGTTGTAGAAGGATTTGATTGCTTGGACTGGATTTTTCTTGACAAGATTGGTTGGCCAGTTGTCATCAGCAGACATGGAATGGTGCAAATCACCTAAGAATTTCTTATGAAGGATCTTTCCAAAAACGCACACAAACATGTTAGTTGCATGTACATGTTTTTACACTAACATACTTACCGAAATTTCAGTTCCTGTCCCTGGGACACAGTTAAGTCCACCTCAGGACCACCCAGTGTCTGGGTGGTCTAGCACAGACCTATCGTGTTTACCAGAGTGGCCCACCAAAACCATGTCTCTAATTATGTGGGGAACCAGGGCCCATCCTAGGGTCACAGACGCCTGGGTGCAGAAATATTTCTGGCGCCCCCCCCCCCGCGTGGGCGTGGTCATCTTACCAACCCCTCCCCTTTACAAATGTTACTATGGCAACGACTCAAACACAGAGATGCTCCCCTAAGAAGTCTTTGTTACCCTGGGATCCTCCCATAATCTTTTAACAATAAAGAAAATACAGGAAGCGTGCACACTAATGAGACATGGAGGGGAGTCTCTCTTCTGTTAGAGAGTCTGTTAGAAAGAGCCCCCAGACATAGTACAGGCGATGGTCAGAGACTGTAGACATGATACAAGAGACGGTCAGAGACTGCAATAATGGTACAGGAGATGGTCAGAGACTGCAGACATAATGCAGGAGATGGTCAGAGACTGCAGACATACTACAGGAGATGGTCAGAGACTGCAGACATAATACAGGAGATGGCCAGAGACTGCAGACATAATACAGGAGATGGCCAGAGACTGCAGACATAATACAGGAGATGATCAGAGACTGCAGACATAATACAGGAGATGGTCAGAGACTGCAGACATGTTACAGGAGATGGTCAGAGACTGCAGACATGTTACAAGAGATGGTCAGAGACTGCAGACATGTTACAAGAGATGGCCAGAGACTGCAGACATGTTACAAGATATGGTCAGAGACTGCAGTTCCTATGGACGTTAGTAGATAATGGCCGATCGGCCCTCTCACCTGACCCAGCGATACAGCAACAACGGTTCCTCTGATCAGGAGACTTCTCACTCTTAATTGCCCGTGGCGACTCTGCTGGGTAGAGCCCAGATCTGTATTTTGGCAATGACTCCATTCCTTTCTCCACCAGGTATGGCGCTAGGCTGTGTGGCTTTCCCTCTGGTGGCGCAGGGCAGCGGGGTTCTCTCTCTGATGGTGTTTCCTCAGCACTGTCCTCTCCCTCTGGAGTCCTGGCTGTACTTCCCTGAAAGCTTTCCTGGGCTCCTGGCTCTCTCTCTCTCTCCCATTCAGCTGAGCATGCTGTGTGGGCTGCAGTTCCCTTGTTACAGTGGGGCTGCCAGTCCTCTGGACTACATGTACAATCCTCTTCTTTGCGCCTTTTTTTTTTCTTCCCTGGCCGATATGAAGGCAGGGGAAGAAACATAGTGTGCCGCTCACTAGTGCAGCAGTGCGCGCGAGGAGGAGAGGGGAAATAAGAGCCTGCGGCTGCAGTGGCGTCACTAGGGTTGGTGTCACCCCTCCACCAACTATAGTCGCCCCTCAGTACAGACCCCCCTCCACTAAGTATAGACCCCCTCCATCAGTGCAGACCCTATTAAGTATAAACCCCTCCCTCAGTACAGACCGCCCATCAGTATAGACCCCCCAGGACAAAACACCCCCTCTATCAGTATAGACCCCCCTACATTAGTACAGACCTCCCTCAGAACAAACCACCCCTCTAGTAGTACAGAACACCCAGAACAAACCACCCCCCTACATTAGTACAGAACCACCCCCCTCCATCAGTAAAGACCCCCTGAACAAACCACCCCCTCCATTAGTACAGATCCCCGCAGAACAAACCACCCCCCCTCTATTAGTACAGAACCACCCCCTCCATTAGTACAGACCCCCCTCAGGACAAACCACCCCCTCCCTTAGTACAGACCCCCCGTAAAAACCACCCCCCTCCATTAGTGCAGACCCCCCGGACAAACCACCCCCCTCCATTAGTGCAGACCCCCCGGACAAACCACCCCCTCTCCATTAGTATAGACCCCCTGGGACAAACCACCCCCCCCCTCCATTAGTACAGACCCCCCAGGACAAACCACCCCCCTACATTAGTATAGACCCCCCAGGACAAACCCCCCTCCATTAGTATAGACCCCCCAGGACAAACCCCCCTCCATTAGTATAGACCCCCAGGACAAACCCCCCTCTCCATTAGTATAGACCCCCCAGGAAAAAAAACCCTCTCTATTAGTATTGACCCCTGACAAACCACCCCCCTCCATTAAGTTAATTAAAAAACACCCAGGCGGCAGCTGGAGAGGAGAGGACATTGTGCAGCCGCGCCGCCTGGGTGTAGAACAGAGCGTGTCAGGCTTGGGCAGCAGGCGGGAGTTACACACAGGAGGAGGAGTGTGTACACACGTCGGACACGGACCACCCCCCCCCCCCCCAGTGACGTCACTGCATGGCTGGTCTCTCTGCACACAGAGACACAGATGCTCCGATCTCCGCTCTCCTCCTCTGACAGGAGGAGGGAGGGGGGATGAGCTTTGGCAAGAAACACATCGGCGGCGGCCGCGGTGACCGGTGGAGAGAGCTGCCTACAGACAAGGAGAGGAGGAGGAGGGAGGGGAGCTCTCTGGCGCTTCAGCGCCCCACCTCTGTGGCACCTGGGTGCACTGCACCCCGTGCACCCCGGCCAGGATCGGCCCTGTGGGGAACTCCCACTTGCAACCCAGACCAGCAAAATGAACAGCTTTTCAAATTATTACACATGTTGCAGTAACTCAAGTAATGGTAGAACTGTGATCCCATGACTACCACATTGAGGGACTTTCCTGGGAAATCCAGAACAGTTGGCATCTATTCACTAAGTACACAGACGCCCCTGGGGTTGCCTTTATCTTGTAGGAGAATTGGATTGTTTGGACTTTTCTTGGCAAGATTGGTTGGCCAGGTGGCATCTGCAGAGGTTGCAATTCGGTCATGGATAAAAAGTGGTTTCCATATCTGCTGGTATGGTATGCCAATCATCTCTATAAGTAGCCTAAACTTGTACCATTTTTCTTTTTCTTTACCATTTATTTAAAGGATATGTTTTTATTTATTTCAGAAAATAATAAATGTGAAAATGGGTGAAAAATATGTATTTGACTCGAGCAGCCGTCTCTGATTCTTTCACACCGACATGACTTGTTAAACAGACCCCTATGACTGCCTTCCAAAAACAACTAACAAGATTTT
Source organism: Lithobates sylvaticus (assembly GCA_028564925.1). Taxonomy (NCBI): domain Eukaryota; kingdom Metazoa; phylum Chordata; class Amphibia; order Anura; family Ranidae; genus Lithobates; species Lithobates sylvaticus. Next base: position 270,248,705 of record CM053032.1, read on the forward strand.
GTGTCAGCGAAGGGATTGATGTGGCATTTTAACGGTTGGGTGGGGAGTGAGTGGAAGAGGGGGGGGGGGGCTTATAAATTCCGCTTATCCCTGCGCTCTGCTGAAACAGATGGATTGGCAGAAAAATATCTGTTCGAAGTAAGATGGCTCTGCAGTAACTACCTCATTGATGTGCAAATAAAACCCCGCATTTTAGTGCTGCTCAGCGAACATTTTAGGCAATAACATTAAAAAAAAGTAAAAAAAGATAAAAAAGGTCTTTAAAAAAAATACATAAGCAGAAGAAAGGGAAATGCAAACAAGTCTGAGACTAAAAACAGATTTTAGTAACCTCGCTGGCCTCCACTAGGTGCTGTTTGTGTTTGTACTTGCTGCTTCGCATAACCTTGCTCTGGTTTAGTAAAACTTCAATGGGTCTCTTTAGAAAAAGGCCTTTTGTCTGCAGCATATTGATGGTATGTGTGCAGAAATTGGAAATTTTGGCCCTGGGTGGAGATAATAGAAAATTCATTCAACCTGGGATTCAGCTGAGTCTATTTTTTGCTACACAGGGTAATTATCATATTTTCCGGGAGTATTTAAAACAACTGCAGCCCCCCCATAGAGGAAACTGGAGTGCAAAGGCAGCACAGGCTCCCTAAGTTACCTCTAGTATACTGCTTCCTATAAGGCCAATGACATCACAGAGGCAGAGATTTTCTCAGTCAATAAACAGCCATAGAGAAAACCTAAGTTGAAAGCTGGCACAGGCTTCCTCCCCTAAGTTACCTCTACTGTGCTACTTCCCACTCAATAAACTGCAAATAGGAAACTGAAGCTGAAAGATAACATAAGCTCCCTCCCCCGAGTTACCTCTTTTGCTTCCTTATAAGGCCAATGACATCACAGGGGTGGGGATTCTCACTCAGTAAACCCTGTAGAGGAAGCCTAAGCTCAACAATAGCACAGGCTCCCTCCCCCAAGTTACCTCTACTGTGCTACTTCCCACTCAATAAACTGCACATAGGAAACCGAAGCTGAAAGATAGCATAAGCTCCCTCCCCTGAGTTACCTCTATTGCTTCCTTATAAGGCCAATGACATCACAGGGGTGGGGATTCTCACTCAATAATCCCTGTAGAGGAAGCCTAAGCTCAACAATAGCACAGGCTCCCTCCCCCAAGTTACCTCTATTGTGCTACTTCCGACTCAATAAACTGCAAATAGGAAACCGAAGCTGATAAATAGCATAAGCTCCCTCCCCCGAGTTACCTCTATTGCTTCCTTATAAGGCCAATGACATCACAGGGGTGGGGATTCTCACTTAATAAACCCCGTAGAGGAAGCGTAAGCTCAACAATAGCACAGGCTCCCTCCCCCAAGTTACCTCCACTGTACTAGTTCCTTATAAGTGTAGCGCAGGTATACTTGCCTACTGAATTGTATTAACATTTATAAGTCTATGGACATTTATACAGCTTAGTATATGGCGCCATCTAGCGGCCAAACACAGGTAGTGGACTTAAGTGATTTTTGCTTTCACAAAGCACTAAGCTGATTACAGGAAGTGACTGTTATTTACATTGGTAGGTTGACCTTTTTACCCAGGATGCCAGGTGACCTACCCATGGACACCCATGCTCGGAAGCATTGAACTTTATTTTCTCGGCTCGTCGTAATGTTGTACGTCACCGGGTTCTTGACGGTCGAAAAGTTCAGCGAACTTTTGTGTGACCGTGTGTATGCAAGGCAAGATTGTGACGGAATTCCGTCGGAAAAAACATCCAAGATTTTTCCGACGGAAAATCCGCTCGTGTGTATGCGGCATTATTGATAATGATGGGTACCACGTTTTTTCCCCCCATTTTTTGGGTGCATGCAGTTTTGAGGCTTGGCACATACAGTACATGTATCATTTACTCTACACTACCTCATCTTTTATTATATATACGGAAAAATTGCAATTCAATTGGGTTTTTGTGCAATATAATCTATTTTTGTGTATTTTTTCCCGAAAATATAGATTTCATAAACAGGTGCGCAAAGTTTGCTCAACATAAAAAATTGCAATTGCCATCTTTTTATTCTGCAGGGCCTCTGCTTTAAAAAAATATACACTGTATAGGGACGCCTGCCTTTACACGGACATGAATTTTTAATGGCATCCCAGTCTTATGCCCCGTACACACGGTCGGAAATTCCGACCACAAAATCCATCAGATTTTTTCAGACGGATTTTGTCCAAAACTGGTGTTGCATACACACGGTCGGACAAAGTTGTCGGAAAATCGGAGTCGGAAGGCGGTGACGTTCTTTGTGTACGACGGGAATACGTAGAGGCTTTGGTCTCATAATTTGATATGAGCATGCGTGGCAATGTGTCCGTCGGAATTCTCTACAAACGATCGGAAAAAGTCAGATCGGATTTTTTTGGTCGAAAAATTTTAGATCCTGCTCTCAAATTTTTTCCGGCGGAATTTTCAGACGGAAAAAGTCCAATAGAGCCCACACACGATCGGATTTTCCGACAACATAATCCGATCAGACTTTTTCCATCGGAATATCCAACCGTGTGTATGGGGCATTAGTCCGTAGGGTTCCATATTGAGTTGGCCCGCCCTTTTCAGCTATAACAGCTTCAACTCTGGGTGTCAAACATTCCCATAGACACCCTCCTAAACCTTGTGGACGGCCTTCCCAGAACAGTTGAAGCTGTTATAGCTGCAAAGGGCGGGCCAACTCAATATTGAACCCTACGGACTAAGCCCCCGTACACACGGTCGGAAATTCCGACCACAAAATCCGTCTGTTTTTTTTCGAACTGGTGTTGTATACACACGGTCGGACAAAGTTGTTGGAAAATCTGATCGTTCCGAACGTGGTGACGTTCGTTGAGTACTATGGAACTACGTAGAGGCTAGTAGCCAATAGCTTTGGTCTCGTAATTTGATCTGAGCATGCGTGGCACTTTGTCCGTCGGAATTCCCTTCACACGATCGGAAAAAGTCAGATCGGATTTTGTTGTCGGAAAATTTTAGATCCTGCTCTCAAATTTTTTCCGTTGGAAATTCCTCGCTGGGGACCCGATGCACGTGCCCGGCGGCCGCGATGTCCGCCGAGCACCCGCGTTTGCCCATTAACTGAGCAGGACGTGGATCTGTGTATGTAAACACACAGATCCACGTCCTGTCACTGGAGAGGAGACCGATCGGTGTCCCTTGTACATAGGGACACCGATCGGTCCCCTCCCCCAGTCAGTCCCCTCCCCCCACAGTTAGAATCACTAACATAGGGAACATATTAACCCCTGCAGCGCCCCCTAGTGTTAACCCCTTCCCCGCCAGTCACATTTATACAGTAATCGATGTATTTTTATAGCACTGATCGCTGTATAAATGTGAATGGTCCCAAAAATGTGTCAAAGGTGTCCGATATGTCCGCCGATTTTTTTTACCAAAAAATATGTAGAAGAATACGTATCGGCCTAAACTGAGGAAAAAAATGTGTTTAAAAAAAAAATTGGATATTTATTTTAATAAAAAGTAAAAAATATTGTCCCTCTTCTTTTGTTTATAGCGCAAGAAAATAAAAACCGCAGAGGTGATCAAATACCACCAAAATAAAGCTCTACCTGTGGGGAAAAAATTGTAAAAATTTTATTTCGGTACAGCGTTGCATGACCGCGCCATTGTCATTCAAAATGCGACAGCGCTGAAAGCTGAAAAATGGCCTGGTCAGGAAGGAGGTGTTCGTGCCTGGTAGGCAAGTGGTTAAAGTTCATGTGCGTGTAAAGGCAGGCGTCCCAATACTTTTGACAATATAGTGTATGATGTTCTAGGGGTTTTAAGTAATTTTATAGGCAAAAATTAAATAATTGCTGTAGAGAGGAACTGTTTAAGTACAACATTTAAAAAGGCTGCAGATCTCCGGTCTTTTAAAATATCTGATAAAAAATATATATATATAAATATTTATACCATGTATCTTTTTAAGTATGTTATTACGCAAATACATAGACATTCCACTTATAATGAAATTGAACGCCAACTTTAAGTCAACAATATTGCCGAGATAACTATATATAAAGCAGACAATATAGAGGTAAGATTGTACGCCGGATCTGCAAGTCTGCATATAAAGCACCACTTTAGAGGACAATGCTCGGTGCTCTAAAGTGCTTTCATTCTAAAATATAACCACACATATAATTGTAATAAAAAGGTTTTTGGTAAACCTCTCTCCGGAGACTGAATCATGAATGTTCAGAAACATACAGTGGATGGTGATCGTCTTGTGTATATTTTTAGACTCCTCGATAGTAGACTGTCATCCATAGGAAATGTCAGAGTGCTTGTGACTGGTAATTCCCAATAACAAAGCGTGTTTTCTGCTGATGCAGATAGTCATCCCAAATAGCGAAACACATGCATTATACATAAACGCATGTCAGCTGGATTGTCATATAAAAATATAGAAATTAAAAAAAACACCATTCAGTGTTGTCTCCGTTTTGGATAAACACTGAAAACAGTCATTGGTGGAAGGTGGGATGTCGATCCATCCATTGCAATGTACAACGATGTACAGAGAAGGCCAAACTCCAAGAATGTACAGTACAACGATGTACAGAGAAGGCCAAACTCCAAGGATGTACAGTACAACGATGTACAAAGGAGGCCAAACTCCAAGGATGTACAGTACAATGATGTACAAAGGAGGCCAAACTCCAAGGATGTACAGTACAACGATGTACAAAGGAGGCCAAACTCCAAGGATGTACAGTACAATGATGTACAAAGAAGGCCAAACTCCAAGGATGTACAGTACAACGATGTACAAAGGAGGCCAAACTCCCCGGATGTACAGTACAATGATGTATAAAGGAGGCCAAACTCCAAGGATGTACAGTACAACGATGTACAAAGGAAGCCAAACTCTAAAGCCCCATACACACGGTCGGACAATCCGCGGACCAGGTCCGTCGGACCATGTCCGTCATACTTTGTCCGATGTTGGTTTTGCGTACACACGGTCGGACAAAGTTGTCGGAAAATCCGATCATTCTGAACGTGGTGACGTTTGTTGCCTACGACGGGACTACGTAGAGGCTAGTAGCCAATAGCTTTGGTCTTGTAATGTGATCTGAGCACGCGTGGCACTTTGTCCGGTCGGACAACCGTACACACGATCGGATTTGGTGTGATCGGACCGTGTTGACGGCAAATCTTTCCAGCAGGAGATAAGACTTTGTCCGTCGGACAAACCGACGTACACTGTCCGATGGTGCATACACACGGTCTGATTTTTCAACAACATTGTCCGATCGGACAGAATCCATGAAAAAGTCCGACCGTGTGTATGGGGCTTTAGGATGTACAGTACAATGATGTATAAAGGAGGCCAAACTCCAAGGATGTACAGTACAATGATGTACAAAGGAGGCCAAACTCCAAGAATGTACAGTACAACGATGTACAAAGGAAGCCAAACTCTAAGGATGTACAGTACAATGATGTATAAAGGAGGCCAAACTTTAAGGATGTACAGTACAACGATGTACAAAGGAGGCCAAACTCCAAGGATGTACAGTACAATGATGTACAAAGGAGGCCAAACTCTAAGGATGTACAGTACAATGATGTATAAAGGAGGCCAAACTCCAAGGATGTACAGTACAACGATGTACAAAGGAGTCCCAACTCCAAGGATGTACAGTACAACGATGTACAAAGGAGGCCAAACTCTAAGGATGTACAGTACAACAATGTATAAAGGAGGCCAAACTCCAAGGATGTACAGTACAACGATGTACAAAGGAGGCCAAACTCCAAAGATGTACAGTACAACAATGTACAAAGGAGGCCAAACTCCAAGGATGTACAGTACAATGATGTACAAAGGAGTCCAAACTCCAAGGATGTACAGTACAACGATGTACAAATGAGGCCAAACTCCAAGGATGTACAGTACAACGATGTAACAAAGGAGGCCAAACTCCAAAGATGTACAGTACAACGATGTACAAAGGAGTCCAAACTCCAAGGATGTACAGTACAATGATGTACAAAGGAGTCCAAACTCCAAGGATGTACAGTACAATGCCCTATTTTTTGGAGTTGAGTGAAATGTGTTCCTCCATATTTGCTAAATATTTACGTCCTTTGTCCTGAAGAAGCCACACCGGCAAAACATGTCGATAAAATTGGGACGTGATATGAATATGTATTTGATTACAGTATCTCTCTGTCAATGTTAGGCAGTGTGTATATACCTATGACAACGAATAATACTGTGGTCTTTACGTTTTTATAATTCTGTTTAATAAATCATTATAGTTTTTTACATAGTAGATTTGAGTAGTTTTTCTAAGACTTTGTACCTTTTAAAGTCCCATATCTCCAAATTTTCCTATTCTATAATTCAGGGAAAACTTTTACTCACTAGTTTGGAGCTGATCTTTGTCCATTTCGATTACAGTACAATATTGTACAAAGGAGGCCAAACTCCAAGGATGTACAGTACAACAATGTACAAAGGAGGCCAAACTCCAAGGATGTAAAGTACAACGATGTACAAAGGAGGCCAAACTCCAAGGATGTACAGTACAACGATGTACAAAGGAGGCCAAACTCTGAGGATGTACAGTACAATGATGTACAAAGGAAGCCAAACTCCAAGGATGTACAGTACAAAGGAGGCCAAACTCCAAGGATGTACAGTACAACGATGTACAAAGGAAGCCAAACTCCAAGGATGTACAGTACAATGATGTACAAAGGAGGCCAAACTCCAAGGATGTACAGTACAACAATGTACAAAGGAGGCCAAACTCCAAGGATGTACAGTACAACGATGTACAAAGGAGGCCAAACTCTGAGTATGTACAACCATGGTGCCCAACCTGAGGCTCGAATGCATAATGTGGCCCTTTAGTAAATGATGTGCGGCCCTCAGACTTCAGCAATCTGTAGTGGGAACATTGATTAAGGTAGAGAACAATTGATGGATGAAGGGATTATAGCTGTGTCAGTAACAATATCAATCAAAATGTAAAATTTACAACCTTTTTTGATACAGAGTTAAAACATTGTCATTATAGAAAGAGTGGGGTAAAAATACACATGTCCATATGTGGTCATACTGATTTAGATAAATGTTCTTATTGTGGTGTCTGTTCCTGACATGTTTCGCCAATCATGGCTTCCTCAGGGCACTTGAAGATCAGTAATGATTAAAGGACTACAACAAAGCAGGAGCCCAAAGGGTGGCGCAAAAGAGCTGAAAAAACATGCAGCACGTCACTACGTTCGTAATTGTTGGCCAACATTTGTGTGACCGTGTGTATGCAAGACAAGTTTGCACCAACGCCCTTCGGACAAAATTCCACGGATTTGTTGGCGGAAAGTCCGACCGCGTGTACGAGGCATTACGCTCACTTCCTGTTGCATCTTCTGTACAGGAAATTAAATAAAATCTCCCCAGCAGGACCTGATAGGGGTTTCTACTACAATCAAAGCAAAAAAAAAGTTGCATCTATACGTTCACTTATCATGTGACCAGGGTAGGAAGGAAGAACTTCCCACTCATGTTAGAGTTTCACCACCCCACTCCACACCACCCAGAATGCAAATATCCTTTACGGCAAAGCTGTCCACTGAGGAAAGCTCTGAATGCACTGCTGTTGGGTTCATCAAGGACAAACCCTGGAAGACATTCAGTGACGGACACCTTGCAGGCCCCCCCCAGACCACCTCCCCAGCCCAAGTTCTCAATTGCATTTTATATTTCAGCAAGGACGAAAATTTCCTATAAAAATCACGTCCGTGTTAATTAGTGACCCTTCTCGAACAACTTAATTCCATCAAACGCAATGACAAAATAACAATGTGACGGGGGAATTATCGTGCAGAAAGCAAGCAGGATGTGCCAAGGTAGCATATGGCGCCGAGTTATATCTGAACATAGTTACATAGCTGAAATGCCCAGAGGCAGCTCGTACTCCATTTATTTCAGGCAAGCTGGTTGCTGCCGCGGAAGAGCTGGTTGCAGCAAGCACTTATTTCAGCCGCTCATCAAACGCAAATTTCCACAACCGTCACATTGCTGATCTGGGCATGAATGTGGCGCCAGCTTGGCAGCCATGCTGTAGCCTACGCTATTGATTCTCTAGGATTTTCGTGAAGGAACCATGACAAAGGGTATCTGATGTGTACAGCCCCAGCTTGAACCTATGGAGGAGCTGAAGAACGCGAAAAAGGCAAGCATGAACATTCTGTGAATCATTGTGAGCAGCCGACTAGACCATAAACATGGGACATATATTTTGTATTCTAGGCTATTTTGTAGAATTTGGTGTGTCCCCTTCTCTGGAGTCATGCACATCTGATATTTGGAGACATTTGAGGTGGTCTATGTGGTGAGAATAGTGTGCCATTGCTAGCTCTTCTTCAATGTAAGAAGCATTCTTCCCACTGTCCACCAATGTAGGGGACATTCTTCTCACTGACCACCAATGTAAGGAACATTCTTCTCACTGATCACCAATGTAAGGAACATTCTTCCCACTGACCTCCAATGTAAGGAACTTTCTTCCCACTGACCTCCAATGTAAGGAGCATTCTTTTCACTGATCACCAATGTAAGGAACATTCTTCCCACTGACCTCCAATGTAAGGAACTTTCTTCCCACTGACCTCCAATGTAAGGAACATTCTTTTCACTGACCATCAATGTAAAGAACATTCTTCCCACTGACTAAGGGACAATTCCCTATTGCTTTAGACTATGTATCACCTCTCCAGCCCCCTTCTGGACACCCCTCTCTAGGGATTGCCTGGACCATGATAAATATTCAGGTTGGTTATTTGAATCCCCCCCCCCCCCCCCCCCCCCCCACCTAAGCTCTGGGAGCTTCTTCTAGAGAAAGAAGGAAGCAATCATACTCCCATCCCATGAAGCTCGGAACAGACCAGGCCAAACAATCACTGCTCTCTTGATTACAGAAAGAGCCAAAAGCTACATTTACCTAGCACCCTACACTAGGAGGGTGCTACATATGGATAAGTTACTTGGGAAGGAAACTTGTGCCCAAAAGGCAAAGCATGGCGCATTGGTGTAGGTCCTGCACAGGTATGCCGAAGACAGTCAATAGGTATCAGTTGAGACAGGTCACCCAGACAGATCCCCCATCTTCCCAGATCCCAGACCTTGGAGGATAGCATAGTTCCTCTGGGAGGCCCCATGCTCATGGTATGCTACTATTCTAATGGTGGACCATGCCTGCACAATGTGTGTTGGCATGGCTGCACCTAATCCCCACCAGGGGAGCATGTCAGGGTGACAACACAGAAGTACAACTGGTAGCTAGGGACCGATCGTTGTCACCCTATAACAAGATGTACCTCCAAGGCAGGATCACCAAATATAATTTTTAAAGAAAGCTGCAACTTTGAAGAGATTGAAACCAACTTCTGAGACGACATGAACACTTTATTTCTTATATGAGATTTTTGTAGTTGGCTTTAGATCTATTTTAAATGCTGCATACGGGTAAGCTATACATGTCTTCGTATTCCCCCTTACTGTAAATACTTGAGAGATTCCTTTTAAATCGAACTTTCTCTCTCACTTCCTTTGGCAAAGAATAGTATGTCAGGCACCCCGAAGATACTACAAGAATTTGGAACAGCATACAACAGACACACAGTCAGAGAGGGGGCACCGAATCCTCTCCGCAGACTCGCGACTAAACTGACCCAGCCCGGCTTTTCTTGAGCTCCCGACTTTCAACTGCGTTCGGAGTCAAACCGTAATTGCCTCGTCTTTGATGATGGGAAGTGCAAAGAGTGCAGAGCGTCTCCGAGGAGCTGCGGGAGAGGGTAGCGCTCCCTTGGCGTTTTGTCCGCAGACTTTACACTGCCAGGCAGACGGTTTACAAATTAAATTTAGTTCCTGAACAACGAGAGGGTTTTCTAGAAGATACAAGGATGAAGATAATCAAAGACCAATACAAGTATTTCCCAGACAATATCAAGGCGCTCTTTATACGGCATCCTACGGGCAATTTACAAAGGAAAGATAAAAGCTTTGCCCTCGATTCAGAGAGTTCACCTTACCTTTGAGTTCCTGCAGACCGCGCCAGACGACACCAAACTTCTGGGCAAAACAGGAAAACGAAATTGTCTCTTTTCCGAGAGAGCTGAGGTGGAAGAAAGTAATCAACGTGAGCTTCAGTGGCTCGGTTTATTTTCACTCCTCGTCTGGCCTGTTTAGCCTCTGATAGATCGGGTGAACATTCTTGCTCTCTCGGTTCAGTTGTGTCTTTACCCAACCTTTTCTATCCAGCAAATACTTCTAGGGACTCCATCTTTTAACAATGCTCTGGAGATTTAGTAAGAAACCCAACCACAGAAACGGCCCGAAAAAGACTGTATAAGTGCGTTGGGTGGCAGTTTTCATGAGGCTTGAGGTTTAAAAGGCAGAACGTTTTTTTGCGTGGTCACGCAACACTGCACTCATATATGAAAATTTTATAATTTTGTTCACACAAATAGAGCTTTCTTTTGATGGTATTTAATCACCACTGGGTTTCTTATTTTTTGCTAAACAAATGAAAAAAGACCAAAAAAAAAAAAAAAGAAAACAATTTTTTTTAAAGTTTGTTATAAAATTTAGCAAACAGGTCATTTTTCTCCTTCACTGATGTGCTCTGATGAGGCGGCACTGATGGGCACTGATGGGTGGCACTGGTGAGGAGGCACTGATGAGGCGGCACTGATAGGTGGCACTGATGGGCACTGATGAGGCGGCACTGATAAGGCTGCACTGACAGGTGGCCCTGATAAGGCTGCACTGATAGGTGGCACTGATAGGTGGCACTGATGGGCTCTGCAGGGGCAGGACTGAAGGGCACTTATAGGCAGCACTGATGGGTACTGATAGGTGGCACTGATGAGGAGTCAATGATTGGCAGCACTGGTGGGCACTGATGGGACTGCACTGATAATCAGGACACTGATTATCAGAGTCGATGTCCCTGGTTATCGGCTCTCCTTTTCTCTCCTCATGCTGTCAGCGTGAGGAAAGAAAGACGATAACCAGCTTGTGTTTACTTCCATGATCAGCGGTCATTGGACACAGCTGATCATGTGGTAAAGGGCTGCTGTGATTGCCCCTTTACCCAGATCTGTGATTAGCGCGTGGGCAGAGCGATCACGAGAGGACATCAATTTACGCCCTCCAGGCAAATTAAGCCTGCGCTTTAGCCATCTTTCGGCTATAGTGCGGGCAGGAAGTGGTTAATGCATTATCTGCATTAAGGTAAAAAATCTGCATGCAGCTCCCCCCTATACTGACCTGAGCCCGACCTCAATCCAACCTCAGCAGGTAGAAGTGTAGTCAGGCAAGCCATGGCTGGTTCAGCAATGTGCGGGACGTGTAGTACAACCTCGGCAGACACAGGTGTAGTCAAGCAAGCTATCATTGATTCAGAAATGTGTGGGAGGTGTGGTACAACCTCACCAGGTTGAAGCGTAGTCAGGCAGCCGATGGTTGGTTCAGCAATCTGCGGGAGCTGTGGTACAACCTTAGCAGGCAAAAGTGTAGATGGACAAGCCATGGTTGGTGCAATGTGCAGGAGGTGGGGTACAACCTGGACAGACAGAAGTGTAGTCAGGCAAGCTATCATTGGTTCAGCAATGTGCAGGAGGTGTGGTACATCCTCGACAGACAGAAGTGTAGTCAGGCAAGCTATCATTGGTTCAGCAATGTGCAGGAGGTGTGGTACAACCTCACCAGGTGGAAGTGTAGTCAGACAGCCGATGGTTGGTTCAGCAATGTGCGCGAGGTGGGGTACAACCTCAGCAGGCAGAAGCGTAGATGGATAGGCCATGGTTGGTTCAGCAATGTACAGAAGGTGTGGTACAACCTCACCAGGTGGAAGTGTTGATGGACAAGCCATGGTTGCAGGGCCGTCTTTAATATTGATTGGACCCTGGGCAAAACTTTTCTCCCCCCCATGCAGTTTCGCTCTCCACCTGCTCTGAGACATACAATAAATAGCAGCTAGACTCAAAATCAGTTTACTGAATCAGATCAGGCAGAGATTGCCATTGGTTGCCAGAGGTTACAGTGTATCATTACCGCTCACTGACTGGTTGCTAGAGGTTACAGCACACATTGCAGCTCACTGATTAGTTGCTAGAAGTTACAGCACGTGATTTATGCTTGTTGATTGGTTGCTAGAGATTACTGTGGATATGGCCTCAGGGGGTCACGATACAATATCAATGCCGCCGGCCACCACTATTTACATATGAATTTCGGTAATTTACATGTAAACACAGGGTCTGCCGGTGGGAGTCATCTGTACACAACAATAGGGCAGAGCTGGGCAGCATTAGTAGCAGCACTTCACACTGAGATTTCAGGACACAGCACAGGACTAAAACCTCAAGGGATGAGGGAATTTAAACCAGGATAGTTGGCAAGTATGAGGCAGCTGCTTTGGGCCCCACAACAATGACAAAGCATCAGGGCAGCTGCCCATTTTGCCCTGCCTTAAAAAACGGCCCTGTATGGTTGGTTCAACAATGTGCAGGTGTGGTACAACCTCAGCAGGCAGAAGCGTAGATGGACAAGCCATGGTTGGTTCAGCAATGTGCAGGAGGTGTGGTATGACCTTAGCAGGCAATTTCAGGAATCAAGCCATGGTCAATAGAAGTAGGAGCAATCCAGGAGACCAATCCAGGAATGCAGCTGGGTCAGTGGGACTTATTTACAGGTACAGAGGTCGGGTCAGGACAGGTACAACTTGTGATCACCCAGCAAGGAGTTTAAGAGAGCAATAGTTTGAAATAGCTGTTTGGCACCAGTACTGCGAACACTGGCCATGTGCAAACATACATGCACACATCGTAAAGGATGAACATGTACACCTATATACAGAGGGGTGCACCTGGCCAAAGCCCTATGTGAAGGGTAACAGGTACCCACATCCCTGTGCTGACCGGGCTTTCCTTACACTGTGGGTATTTCTGCCCATTCAGCCAAAAGAGCGTTTGTGAGGTTGGACAAGAAGACTCAGCTTACAAAATATGTTCCAATTCTTCCCATGTTGATGCTATTCACGATAACAGCACTGTAACAAGGTTTATAGCAGGACACAAAGCTCCTATGAGGCCCCAAAACACGAGGGTCCATTTACACTTCACAAACAACAACCGCAAAACTTCTGATCCTTAACTGGCTTTACAAAACGTCGCGCTTATCCTCTTCCGACAGACAAATTGCTCATTGTTACTGTGCGTTCTCCTTCCCAGCACAGCTTTATTCAGCTAAATTCCCCCCAAAGCGGTACTTTTGTAATTGCCACATGTCAAATGTCAGTCATTCTGTCAGAGTCAGCTCCGCCGCTTCCTTGTCGGAGTCTCTGGTCCTGCAATAGTGTTCCACACACAATAACACGCAACACAGATCACGGAGAGTGGAGGATGATGGAACGTCATTTACGTTCTCTGGTGCAAGAGACAAAAGTACTTACCTAAAGCATAGCTCCCAACTGTCCCTGATTTGGAGCAATGTCCCTCTGTCCCTCTTTCCTCCTCATTTATCCCTCATTTTGGTCTGATCTATATAGATGTATAAAAAATGCACTTTTTATCTATCAAAAAGTGTTTTCCAGAGCTAAACCTTTCATCTGATCTCTAAATTGCTGCATTTGTAAATTCCAAAAGCCAATATAAAGGAATAGTAGTGGTAAAAAAAAGCACTTGTGAGTTTAACCAATCTTGTTTTTTGTACAATTCCCCTTTAAGGAGGCGTGACAAGGGGTGTGTCCTATGCCTGCATACTTTTGCTGATAGGTGGCCCTCATTCCCATCTCAAAGTTGGGAGGTATACCTAAAGAGCAACCGCAGGCAAAGTAGCAGCTAGCCAGAACTAGCCAGCTGCAATCTAGAATTATTGCAGCTGAGCTTAAAAGGAATGTAGATTTTTTTTATAGCTTTGTAGATAAACATGTAAAAAGTAATGGCTTAACCACTTCAATACCAGGCACTTAGACACCTTCCCGCCCAAGCCAATTTTCAGCTTTCAGCGATGTCGCAATTTGAATGACAATTGCGCGGTCATGCTACACTGTACCCAAACAAATTTTTTATCATTTTGTTCCAACAAATAGAGCTTTCTTTTGGTGGTATTTGATCACCTCTTTGATTTTTATTTTTTGCGCAACAAACAAAAAAAGACCGAAAATTTTGCAAAAAAACACGTTTTTCTTTGTCACTGTTAATTTTTTTTGTAAATAAGTGCGTTTTCTTCTTCAATGACGGGCACTGATAAGGCGGCACTAATGGCACTGATAAGGCGGCACTGATGGGCACCGATGAGGTGACACCAATGAGGTGGCACTGATGAGGTGGCACTGATGATGGGCACTGATAGGCGGCACTGATGGGCACTGATAGGTGGCACTGATGGGCATTGATAGGTGGCACTGGTATGCGCACTGATGGGCACTCAGGTGGCACTGATGGGCACTCATAGGCGGCACTGATGGGGCACTCATAGGCGGCACTGACGGGTACTTATGGGTGGCACTGATGCACACATATAGGTGGCACTGATAGGTGGCATGGATGGGCACTGATAGGTGGGCATGGGTGGGCACGGATGGGCACTGATAGGTGGCACTGATGGACGCTGATGAGTGGCACTGATGACACTGATGGGTGGCATTGCTGGGCATCCCTTTTTTAAACTTTTTTTTAAATTAAATATGATGTGCCAATCAGTGCCCATCTGTGGGCACTGATTGGCATATTTTTTGCATTTTTTTTAACATGTGGATGGCCATGGGGGATGTACCTGGCCATCCACATGCTGGGGGCTTCCCTGGTGGTCCTGGGGCTTCCCTGGTGATCTAGTGTGGGCATCTGAGGGGGAGCTGCGCTGATAAACAATCAGCGCATACCCCCCCTGTCAGGAGAGCCGCCGATCGGCAGACGCGAGTGAGGAAAAGCCGATCAACGGCTCTTCCTTTGTACATCGTGATTAGCCGTGATTGGACACGGCTGATCACGTGGTAAAGAGCCTCCGCCGGAGGCTCTTTACCGAGATCAGTGTAGCGGACACACCGCTCCACCGATCGCCGCGATGCGCGCCCCTACGGGCGCCCGGCGGCTGTTATCCTGAAGGACGTCATATGACGCCCAGTCAGGATAACGAAACCACTTCCCGGACGTCAATCTGCTATTGACCGGGCGGGAAGTGGTTAATGTAAGTAATTTTATCAATATGTTTTCATGTTTCAAAAACCTGGTTTCTGAGTATATTTTGCAAGTATGTAGGCAGGGGCAGTCTGTATACTCAACTGCAGGTGGCGCTCGACTGCAGCGACAATGCAGGTGGGGGAGGAAGTCAAAAGGGAACTTACTTCCTCTATCATAGGGAGGCAACTATCCGATTGGACGCTGGTGCCCCATGTGACTTTGGGGGCTATCTTGGGTCAGGCAGAGTCTATTTAAGACTCTGGCTCCTGGGCTTGGCACACTTTATGTAAGTGGATAGCGCAGGGAAAGGATCCCCATCTGTCAGGGATAGTACTAGAGATAGGGAAAGGTTCAAGAGGAGAAGGTACAGTGCAGGGGCCATGTCTACCTTCCAGGAAGCCTTCCCTTTCAGGTGTGACCAGCTAGGACACATCCCTGTCCTCGTGGCAGATGCTGTCGGCATCTTCCATTCTGAATCCCATGGGTCCACCGCCGTCTCAGTGACCAACGGGTCCTGTTATATTTGCTGAACTTTTTCTACAATATACTGTTATGCCGCGTACACACGGTCGGAATTTCCGATGGAAACAGTCCGATGGGAGCTTCAACGGATTTTCCGACCGTGTGTATGCCCATCGGTCTTTTTCTGTCGGAATTTCCGACGGACTTTGGATTGAGAACCTGTTCTCAATTTTTCCGGCAGAAAACCTTTCTATCGGATTTTCCGATCGTGTGTATGCAATTCCGACACGCAAAATTCCGACGCATGCTCGGAAACAATTTGACGCATGCTCGGAAGCATTAAACTTCCCTTTTATAGTGCCGTCGAACGTGTTTTATGCCGCTGTGTTACAGACCATCGGAATTTGGTGTGACCGTGTGTAGGCAAGACAGTTTGAGCGAAATTCCGTCGGAATTCCGACGGGAAAACCATCAGAGCTTTTTCCGACGAGAATTCCGACCGTGTGTACGCGGCATAACTGTTTTCTGCCCACCGTACAATGCTGTATCTACCCACAAGTATGTTTGTACGTGAAGATCTTCATATTACATATTCATAGATGTCAACCGTACTGGATTTGCTGCTTGGTGTCCTGTCCCACTGATGCTGTGTCCCAAACCATGTCTCAAAATCCCAGCATCAATCTAATCTACTCGACTCATAGACTTGTATTGTCAAAAGGAGCAATAAAGCACAACCATTATGTACTTCTGCAGAACAGAAAGCAGGGTATGAACAGGGACGGCCCGTCCATTAGGGGCACCCGGGCACCGCCCCTTCCCTCCAGAACACCCCCCCCATATATGCAATGGATAGATTCATGCATAGCATGAATCTATCCCCGGCCACCGTGGCCACCCCCTATTCATGTGTCCGGGTGCATTAATTACAGCAGCTGTCTTTTTTAAGCCCCTGATCAGAGCCAGAGGCTCTAATAGGCTTCAAAATAGGGTGGGCTCGGGTCGCAGAGGGTGCACTCCGATCCCACCCAGGTGTGTTGCAACAGCGAATGAATGTTCGCTGTTGCAACACTGATCCTCCTCCCGGCCAATCGGGAAACGGGTATGAAACCCGTTTCCCGATTGGCCAAAACATCAGGTGATCCTATTGGATGCCTGGCGCCGGCAGGGAGGAGCAGAGACGCACAGCGGAAGCTGTTCAAGGAGAGGACACCGGAGCAACTTTCCCCAAGCCTGCCACATTTAAGGACAGGAACAGTTACGAATTTACGAATGTGCGAATTTACGAATTTACATATTTTCGAATATTCGAATTTACGAATATTTCGAAAAATTAGTTAAACGGGTTTTTGTTAATTCGGATATTTCTAATACACTTGGCGGCATCACCAGACTCCGTGTGAGCTCTCTTCTCCTGCGGGTAGTGAGCCAAGGCCACCCCTACACCCCTATCTTGGTAAATTTACCATAGTATATTTCATCCTATAGCAGCTTGCAAGCAGACAGACTCCGCCTATCTTACACCAAGCCCCACCCCTCAGGAGCAAAAGACAAGAAACAATCCCAGAAAATAATGGTAAGTGAGTCCACATTACGGACACTGCGATGGTCACTCAGTGTATTTCGGGACATGGAAGACACAATTCAAAAGGAAACTTTTAAGGGTCTTGTTTCTCGTGCCCAACAATTTCCTGTTATCTTTCAGGGCAGAAATGAGAGACATTTCGAACGATTATGTGTTTGGCGCTTGTTCTCCGACTGCAATCATCACAGCACATGTTCTAGGGAATGGTTGTTGGCTGGAGGAGGCTCATCGAAATGGCACTCAGCTGGCACCAAGAGGACAATTCATTGCCTCCAAGTCTTACTGATATGCAGCTCGCCACCATTGTGCCCGCACAGATAACTGCTCTTCCCTGACATCAGACAAGTGACTGATCACTATTCCATAGCTCATATTTTTTCCCCAGTTTGCACAATGATAAATAGTGGAACTTCAGCAAATATATCTTCCACTAAAGCAGAATTTCACTCTCTCAAATCATCACTGACTATTTTTATTCCTTGTGCTACTAACATTAGTAAATAGATAGGAAGGTATATTATATTTGCTTGTTTTAAACTTTTTTTTACATTTCTTCAATGGCTTCCTGGTTTCTGGCCTAGGCCAAAATGATGTCATACATCCCAGGAGTCTTCATGGGGGAGGGGGGGGGGGTTCTCAGTTAACTACTTGCCGACCACTCTATAGCTGAAAGACGGTTACAGCGCGGTTGTCCAGTTCAGGGAGGGCATCTATTGATGTCCTTCTAGAACTTTGCCCCCCTGTGCACCATCGGGTCTTGCATCGGGCGCACTCTGTGATTGAGGTAAAGGGCCAATCACAGCGCCCTTTACCATGTTATCAGCTGTGTTCAATCTCAGGTGATGCCATGGAAACAAATGTCGGTTATCGCCATTTCCTTTCCTCAGCGCTGTCACTGTGTGAGGATAGGAAGGCGAATAACTGGCTATCCTGTGATAGGGCACATTTACACTGGCAATCAGGGCACTGATGATCAGTGCAGCCCCACCAGTGCCAAACAGTGTCCATCAGTGCAGCATATCAGTGCCCATCAGTACCGCCTTATGAGTGCAGCCTCATCAGTGCCCATCAGTGTCGCCTCATCAGTGCCCATCAGTGTCACCTCATCAGTGCCCATCAGTGCAGCCTCATCAGTGCCCATCAGTGTCGCCTCATCAGTGCCCATCAGTGTCACCTCATCAGTGCCCATCAGTGCAGCCTCATCAGTGCCTATCAGTGCAGCCTCATCAGTGCAGCCTCATCAGTGCAGCCTCATCAGTGCAGCCTCATCAGCACACATAAGTGCTGCCTCATTAGTGCAGCCTCATCAGTGCAGCCTCATTAGTGTCCATCAGTGCAGTCCCATTAGTGCTCATCAGTGCAGCCTCATCAGTGCCTATCAGTGCAGCCCCATTAGTGCTCATCAGTGCAGCCTCATCAGTGCCCATCAGTGCAGCCTCATTAGTGTCCATCAGTGCAGTCCCATTAGTGTCCATCAGTGCAGCACATCAGTTCCCATCAGTGCCACCTTACATAGTTACATAGACATAGTAGGTGAGGTTGAAAAAAGTCCATCAAGTCCAACCTATGTGTGTGATTATATGTCAGTATTACATTGTATATCCCTGTATGTTGCGGTCGTTCAGGTGCTTCTCTAATCGTTTTTTGAAACTATCGATGCTCCCCGCTGAGACCACCGCCTGTGGTAGGGAATTCCACATCCTTGCAGCTCTTACAGTAAATAACCCTCTACGTAGTTTAAGGTTAAACATCTTTTCTTCTCATTTTAATGAGTGGCCACGAGTCTTGTTAAACTCCCTTCTGCGAAAAAGTTTTATCCCTATTGTGGGGTCACCAGTATGGTATTTATAAATTGAAATCATATCCCCTCTCAAGCGTCTCTTCTCCAGAGAGAATAAGTTCAGTGCTCACAACCTTTCCTCATAACTAACATCCTCCAGACCCTTTATTAGCTTTGTTGCCCTTCTTTGTACTCGCTCCATTTCCAGTACATCCTTCTTGTAAAATGTAAGATCTGAGGTCTTTTGGTTTACATTCCTTGTAATAGGAATAAAAGTGACCCAACATTTTTTTTTGTAAAAGGACAGTGTCAAAATAAAAACTAAAAAGTAAAATAAATAAGAAAAAAAAAATTATTTAAAGCGCCCCGTCCCGCCGAGCTCTAACTCAAAACTGGTAATCTGTAGACATATTTAAACGTTGCCAATGGAGATTTTTAAGTGCCAAAGTTTGGCGCCATTCCACGAGCGGGCGCAATTTTGAAGCCTGACATGTTGGGTATCAATTTACTGGGCTTAACATTATCTTTCACAATATAGAAAAAAAAATTGCGCTTATAAGACTGCTGCACAAATATGGTGTGACATAAAGTATTGCAATAACCGCCATTTTATTCTCTAGGGTGTCTGAAAAAAAAATATAATGTTTGGGGGTTCTAAGTAATTTTCTAGCAAAAAAAAAAACCTGATTTTAACTTGTAAGCAACAAAATCTCAAAAAGAGGCTCGGTCCTTAAGTGGTTAAATTGCGTGACTTCAGGGTGTTGGAAGATGTCCCCTGTAGCAGCTGGTTGAGTATGGCTGCCCTCCCTGATATTATTGATAGGTGCACTTCAACCGCTTCCCGACCGGCGCACGACGATCTACGTCGACAGATTGGCACGGACAAGCATAAGGGCGTACAGGTACGTCCCCTTTAAGATGCCGCCAAGCCATCGAGCGCGTGCCGCCGCGTGCTCGCGCCGGTCGGGACCCCTGTGAGGCCGGTCGCGGGTCCCGCGGACTCGATCGCCGTGGGGATACCCGCGATCGTCTCACGGGAAGGCTAAACGGGGAGATGCGGAAATAAACAGCATCTCCCCGTTCTGCCTAGCAACTAGTGACGCCGATCTCTGCACCCTGTGATTGGAGCAGAGATCAGCATTCACTTGCTGACAGCCACGCCCCCCCCCCACAGTTAGAAATACGCCTCTAGGAACATGCAACCCCTACACTGCCACCTAGTGGTTAACCCCTTCACTGCCAGTGTCATTTATACAGGAATCAATGCATTTAAATAGCACTGATTGCTGTATAAATGACAATGGTCCCAAAAATGTGTCAAAAATGTCCGATGTGTCCGCCATAATGTCGCAGTCACAATAAAAATCGCTGATCGCCGCCATTACTAGTAAAAAAAAATTATTAATATAAATGCTATAAAACTATCCCCTATTTTGTAAACGCTATAACTTCTGCGCAAACCAATCAATAATCGTTTATTGCGATTTTTTACCAAAAATATGTAGAGGAATACGTTTCGGCCTAAACTGAGGGAAAAAAAATCTTTTTTTATATAATTTTGGGGGATATTTATTATAGCAAAAAGTAAAAAAGAATGCGTTTTTTTTTAAATTGTCGCTCTTTTTTTGTTTATAGCGCAAAAAATAAAAACCGCAGGGGCGATCAAATAGCACCAAAAGAAAGCTCTATTTGTGGGAAAAAAAGGACGTCACTTTTGTTTGGGAGCCACGTCGCACGACCGCGCACATTGTCAGTTAAAGCGACGCAGTGCCGAATCGCAAAAAGGGGCCTGGTCCTTTGGCTGCAAATTGGTCCGGTCTGAAAATGGTTAAGTAGATTCAATTTTTATTCTCTAAAACTCTCCCCCTGTATATCATCTAAATTGAGGACTAACTCCGCCGCGTTCGTTTCTCACGCCTCTCACTAGAGACTTAACCAAAGGCGACACCTCCTTCCAGGCCCTGTCAGGCGGAATTACGGCACCAAAATGCAGATCTGATTTGCAACAAGAACAGAAAAGTCAATGACCCCTCTAAATCCGGTGACGCCCCCCCCCCCCCCCTTTTCCCTTCTGCTTTAACGCTGCAACTTTTCCCACCACCATATCTGATAGAAAAATAACATTTTCTTTCCTACAAAGCTGTCATCTCGGCGCCGCTCCCCTCTCACCCGACACGTTCGCGTTTCTGGGTCAGTGATTCTTTTTTTTTTTCCGCAGGCCTAATCTGCGCTGACAAAGCTGCCACACGTTTTTTTGTTTTGTTGAGAACGGGAAGATCACAGACCGTAGATGGAGGCCCCCCCCCGAGACAGGTGAGGAAACATTAGCCGTGCACCGGGCGAGCGGTGGGCCTAATTATCATGCTACCTGTCCGGGAAATTTAAAGGAGAATAAATAAGGCGTTTTTCAAAATAATTGTTTGTGAGATACGAGAGGCCGATCGCTGCTGAAAATTGGTTTTCTTCTTTTTTTTTTCTTTGAAAACAAAGCTGTCATTTTTGTTTCCTAAGAAGCGCCTTTCTTTTCAGCGCAGAGAGTCTCATAATAACATTTTTGTCATATCTAGAAACGCAGCGTGCGTGCGTAGAATGGTTTCCGCGATCGTAAGATTCCTGAATATAAGACGACCAGGAGCTGAGTTCTGACAGTGGCGCCTTTCAGATTTTAAAGTCTGATTTTTTTTTTTTTTTATCGCAGTGGGATTCAAAGTGATATGTCTGGTCTAGGGATGCACTGATACCATTTTTTTTTTTTACTACGAGTACCGATACTTTTTTTTTTAGTACTCTCCGATACCAATTACCGATACCGACCGCAACTGTTTTGTTTTTTGTCAGCAATGGTACAAAGCATTGAAAAGTTATTTACAAATTAAATAAATAGATTTTTTTTTTTTTCCGATAGAAAGGTTTTCCGTCGGAAAAATTAAGAACAGGTTCTCAATCCAAAGTCCGTCGGAAATTCCGACAGAAAAAGACCGTTGGGCATACACACGGTCGGAAAATCCGATGAAAAGCTCCCATCGGACTGTTTTCATCGGAAATTCCGACCGTGCATAACAAAGCAAACAAAAAAAAAAGTTTTAATTGTTTATCGTTTTTAAAAATAGATGTGAACAAAAGAAAAAATAATAATTAAATGGAGGAGAATAGGGAGTTAATTAAGGCTGATTAGAGTAAATTAAGGGTTATTAAGGGGTTAAACAGAGGAACATTTGTTCATCCCTAATCCCTTAATCTGCAGATGAAGAAACAGAAATATACAAAAAGAAACAATGTTTCTTTTTATTTTAGTGTTTTCAGGGCTGAGCAATGTTGGTAATAAACTGCTTCTTTTTTTTTTTTTGGCAGCTCCAATTACCGCACTTCTTTAAACACTTTCAGACCGGACCATTTTGCTGGCTTAAGACCAGAGCACTTTTTTGCGATTTGGCACTGCGTCGCTTTTACTTGACAATTGCGCGGTCGTGCGACATGGCTCCCAAACAAAATTGACGTCCTTTTTTTCCCACAAATAGAGCTTTCTTTTGGTGGTATTTTATCGTCCCTTCGGTTTTTATTTTTTACGCTATAAACAAAAAAAAAAAGCGTCAATTTTGAAAAAAGCGCATTGTTTTTTACTTTTTGCTATAATAAATATCCCCCAAAAATATATAAAAAACATTTTTTTCCTCAGTTTAGGCCGATACGTATTCTTCTACATATTTTTGGTAAAAAAAATTTGCAATAAGCGATTATTTATTGGTTTGCGCAAAAGTTATAGTGTTTAAAAATAGGGGATAGTTTTATAGCATTTTTATTAATATTTTTTTTTTACAAGTAATGGCGGCGATTAGCGATTGTTATTGTGACTGCTACATTATGGCGGACACATTGGACATTTTTGACACATATTGTCATTTATACAGCAATCAGTGCTCTTTAAATGCACTGATTCCTATGTAAATGACACTGAACCAGGGGGGTGGCAGTGTAGGGGTTAAGTGTTCCTAGCGGCATGTTACTAACTGCGGGGGGGCGTGGCTGTGTTTTAGTGAACACTGATCTCTGCTCCAATCACAGGGAGCAGAGATCAGTGTCACTTGTTGCTAGGCAGAACATGGAGATGCTGTTTACGTCCGCATCTCCCCGTTCAGCCTTCCCGTGAGACGATAGCGGGTATTACCGCGGCGATCGAGTCCGCGGGTCCTGCGACCAGACTCATGGGGGTCCCGACCGGCGCGCGCGCGATGGCGCGGCGGCATTCTTGCAGTAAAATACCTGTACGCCCTTATGTCTGTCCGTGCCATTCTGCTGACGTACATCGTCGTGCGCCGGTCGGGAGACGGTTAATTTAGCGCATTTTCAATGTGAAATGTGTAAAATAGTTTTAATTGTTTTAATTGTTTAATTGTTTATCATTTTTAAAAATAGACGTGAAAAAAAGAAAAAAAAGCAGGAAAATAATAATTAAATGGAGGAGAATAGGGAGTTAATTGTGGCTGATTAGAGTAAATTATGGGTTATTAAGGGGGTTAAACAGAGGAACATTTGTTCATCCCTTTGATCTGCAGATGAAGAAACAGAAATATACAAAAAGAAACAATGTTTCTATTTATTTTAGTGTTTCAGGGCTGAGCAATGTTGTTAATAAACATTTTTTTTTTGGCAGCTCCAATTACCGGACTTCTTTAACACGGGGAGATCCACTGACAGCTCAAAGAACGGAGCCTGAAAGTATCGGTTTCAGGTATCGGTGCATTTGCAAATGTGCAAATACTAGACATGTGCAATTCGTTTAGTTTTTTCTTCGTTTTTCGTTTTTTTTCGTTATATTCGTTATCGTACGAATGAACGAGCGATTCGCTAAAAATTTTAACGAATAACGAATCGTTCGAATCGAACGAATACGAAAAACAACGAAAATCCGAAATAACCAAATTAGAAACAACGAAACTACGAAAGAAGAAAATCCGAAAAACAGGAACAACGAAAATCAAAATGAACGAAAAAATTCGTACATTCGTAACTTTTTTTTTGTTGTTGAATTGGTAATTTTCCGTGTCTCTTACAATGGCGCTGCTTAACGTGCTTCAAATGGATTGAACGAAAAAATTCGTACATTCGTAACTTTTTTTTTTCGATTTGTAATTTTCCGTGTCTCTTAAAATGTAATAATAGCATACACATTACATAACATTATGAATTATGCTCCGATTACGAATCTCCGAAAACAATGTTACGAAAGTACGAATGTAACTAAATCTACGAAAATACGAATGCGTCCGAATTTCGAATAAACGAAAATTAAACTAACAGAAAAACGAATCAACGAAAAAATAACTCTTACGAAAATACGAATCGTTATAAATACGAACACCGACGACTTACGAATTTACGAATCGTTACGAATCAACGGAAACGAAGAAAGGAAACGAAAATAAACACATTTTTCTGTTGTGCACATGTCTAGCAAATACTCGGTATCGGCACCAATACCGATACTAGTATCAGTGCAACCCTAGTCTGGTCTTGTGCTTTTAAAGTATACAGTATGTACAGACCCTCTGCGTTACTGCACGCTTTACTGTAAAACACAGCACATGTATACAAAAAATGCACCGCAATTTTTTCCATATGGCACCCCAACACACTTGGCAACAGATGTGGCAAAAAATAATATTGATCGCACCATTCTCTGGCAGCGCAACACGCGTTTGTGCACTGCAACGTGTGTTGCTACAGCGCCATAGTGTGTCAAAGCGGATATCCACACTATATTGTCAAAAGTATTGGGCCGCCTTTACACGCACATAGCATCCCAGTCTTATTCTGTAGGGTTCAATATTGAGTTGGCCCACCCTTTGCAGTTATAAAAGCTTCAACTCTTCTGGGAAGGCCATCCACAAGGTTTAGGAGTGTGTCTGTGGGAATGTTTGACCATTTTTCCCCGAAGCGTATTTGTGAGGTTGGGCACTGATGTTGGACGAGAAGGCCTGGCTCGCAGGCTCCGCTCTAATTCATCCCAAAGGTGTTCTATCAGGTTGAGGTCAGGACTCTGTGCAGGACAGTCAAGTTCCTCCACCCCAAACTTACTCATCCACGTCGACATCTCCAAGCAGGACCATAGTATCGCCTGCGTACAGCATCAGTCTTTCTTGTCTGTCTCCGTAACGGGAGCCGGTGATACCCGGGTGGTCTCTGATTTCGATTGCCAGGGGCTCTATGGCTAGTGCAAAGAGCAAGGGTGACAGTGGACACTCCTGTCTCGTGCCCCTATCCAGGGCGAAGGCGTGTGACATACTGACGTCCGGATAGCCGCCTGCGGGTGGCAGTAGAGCGGGCGTACCCAGGAAATGTATGGAACTGCTGAAGAATCCCCCACAGATACTCCCACTCGATGCTATCGAAGGCCTTCATAGTGAGAGCAGGGCCCTGTCTTACGTTATCTGCCGGGGATTGCTGTATGGGTCATCTTGGTATGACTGGATACATCTAATAACTTTTTAAAGTAAAAATATAGCAAAATCTATCTAGAATTCAAAAGCTGTCACCACCACCCCTGGCTTACAAGCATCCCCTTGGGTTATTTTAAAAGATTAAGGAGAAATTGTACTTCAGAGAAAGATTTTATAGATCAAGCAGCTACGTTTCAAGAAGATTCTACACCAGGAAATGTCCAAAAAGTTTGATAGAAGGAGCATATAACAAGGCTAGATGAATATCACAAGCTACCTGTTTACAGCCTACCAGGACCAACAAGGGAGAGGCTCTCTGTTGCACACCAAATGTTATTAACCACCTTAAAGCCCCATACACACGGTCGGATTATACGATGGATTCTGTCCTATCGGACATTGTTGTCGGAAATTCCGACCGTGTGTATGCACCATCGGACAGTGTACGTCGGATTGTCCGACGGACAAAGTCCTATCTCCTGCTGGATAGATTTTTCGACAACAAAGTCCAATCACACCAATTCCGATCGTGTGTAGCGAATTCCGACGGACAAAGTGCCACGCATGCTCAGATCACATTACAAGACCAAAGCTATTGGCTACTAGCCTCTACGTAGTTCCGTCGTACGCAACGAACGTCACCACGTTCAGAATGATCGGATTTTCCGACAACTTTGTCCGACCGTGTGTATGCAACACCAGTGTCGGACTAAATCCGTCGGACCAAATCCGATGGATTTGGTGGTCGGATTTTCCGACCGTGTGTATGGGGCATAAGACCAGCCTCGTTTTGGATTTTAGGTGTTTACATGTTTAAAACAGGTTTTTTTGCTAGAAAAAAAAACTTAGAACCCCAAAACATTATATATTGTTTTTTTTTTTTTCTAACACCCTAGAGAATAAAATGCCGGTCGTTGCAATACTTTTTTTTCACACTGTATTTGCGCAGCAGTCTTACAAGCACACTTTTTTTTTGGAAAAAAATTCACTTTTTTGAATAAAAAAATAAGAAAACAGTAAAGTTAGTCGCATTTTTTTATATATTGTGAAAGATAATGTTACGCCGAGTAAATTGATACCTAACATGTCACGCTTCAAAATTGCGACCGCTCGTGGAATGGCATCAAACTTTTACCCTCAAAAATCTCCATAGGCGACATTTAAAAAATTCTACAGGTTGCACGTTTTGCGTTACAGAGGAGGTCTACGGCTAGAATTATTGCTCTCGCTCTACCGATCGCGGCGATACATCACATGTGTGGTTTGACCACCGTTTTCATATGCGGGCGCTACTCACGTATCCGTGAACCCCAATGATTAAGCCACTTCGGTGAAACATGTCTGGGTATGGTTACATGGCAACTGTGAGGAGCATTTAACATTCAACGTTCCAGTTACTGGGTGTGCTGTGCCGTGTGAAGTGAAAGAGAAAGGAGACAGCGTGGAGGGTGAGACATATTGGTATTAACGCCGGGTCTGCCGAGACCATAATATATCGGGTCACCACTGCTGGGTCCTTGTTTCCTGTTGAAAAGATTATGAAAAGATTATGCTGAAGTGCCTTATTTTTATATGAAGGATGTGAGTACAATGGTTGAGGAATTTTGTATGCTGTTGAAATAAATGGTTTACTCTACTTCACTATTGGAAGCATCTCTTTTTTCCTTATATGTGGAGTGCAATTATCTAACATTCTGTCTGGATCCATCTGTGACCCATGTGGAGCTATTAAGCGAGTTGGCCGAGCATGAGAGTGCAAGGCATATACTGCTGATGAGTGCGTTTCCTTAGGGTGCGGTAGCACTGAACACAGGTGGTGTGGTGGAAGTTATATTTTTTCAAGTCACTTCAAGAATTTTGTTTAAAGACACTTCAAAACTTTATTTGCTTCAGGATTTTTCATTCACTTTTTTGTCACTTTTTGAAACATTATCACTACAAGTAACAGTTTATGGACTTTTGTTTGGATTTGTTTTCCTTTTTTGGACACCTGCAAAAAATATATAATCACACTTCACTTTAATTTTTCACTTTATGTATATAGGTGATTAATTGTGTTGTTGTTTTTTTTTTTTTTTTTTTAGCACTGTTTATACATATTTTTCAGTATTGTTTACACAGGTTAAATATTTAGTTTATTCACAGACACTGTGATTATTAGCGCTACTGTTTTATTCATTTAAAATCACTTTACGCTACTCACGTATGCGTTCGCTTCTGCGTGCAAGCTCGTCGGGATGGGGCGCTTAAAATTTTATTTTTTTTTCTTATTTATTTTTCTTGATTTTATTTATTTTTACACTGTTTTTTAAAAAAAAAAAAAATGGCTCACTTTTATTCGTGTTTCAAGGAATGTAAACGTCCCTTGTAATAGAAAAAAAGCATGACAGGTCCTCTTAAATATGAGATCTGGGGTCAAAAAGTCCTCAGATCTCATATTTGGACTTAAATGCATGTAAAATGTGCCTTTAAGACGTATGGGCGGAAGTGACGTTTTGACGTTGCTTCCGCCCTGCTATGGTATAGAGACGGGTGGCGGCCATCTTAGCCTCACTCGTCTCTATACCCAGCCATGGAGAGGTCCCGATCACCTCCGCCGCTGCCGACGGCTCCGGTAAGCGGCGGAAGGTGCGGGAGAGCGGCGGGAGGGGGGGCACCTCTCCCGCCGCCGATAACTGGAGTCCGCCGCGATGACCACCATTATCGGAATTACGACCGGCGCCTGAAGAGATGGATATCCGAGATATCCCTCTTCAAAATCAGGACATATATAGTCGTGCGCCGGTCGTAAAGTGGTTAAAGATATAGCATTCAGCATAAGGAAATTAGAAATGGTATATACTCGCAGCTGATACATTTTTCACCACTTGCTTACTGGTGTATATATAAAAGCGTCCTGTCAACAAGGTGTTGTTACAAGTCTTAGTTAATTATTATTTTTGCCAGCGTTTGGCAGTTTTGTAAAAGTGATCCAGGTGGTGCTGCGTAGAGCCCCCCCCCCCCCCCCAACTGATGCCTGCAGTGGTTCCTGGGCTCTCCTTTTCATCTGGAGAGCCCAAGACTGCTTCCCACAGAGGAGATGGAGGAACACACATTCCCTGATTTTCTCTGTGATGAATTTCAGAGATATCATTCCCTGGATATTACAGTCAGATAAGCAGCTAAGCAAGCATGATCTGCTAACAAAGACCTCTGAAGTTTTCATAAACTGTCATGTGCCCAAAGCTATCACAACATTTGGTGTCCTCAAAAACAGGAGATAGATACAAAATAGCATTGTTTATAACCATTGATCAGATGGAAGATAGAGAGATACAAAGTAACATTGTTTATAAACATTGATTAGACAGGTGATAGAGATATACAAAGTAATGGTGTTTATAAACATTGATCAGCAAGGAGATACAGAGATATAAAGTAATATTGTTTATAATCATTGATCAGATAGGAGATTGATAAATACAAAGTAACATTGTTTATAAACATTGACCAGACAGGAGATACAGAGATATAAAGTAATATTGTTTATAATCATTGATCAGACAGGAGATAGAGAGATACAATGTAACATTGTTTATAATCATTGGTCAGATATGAGATAGAGAGATACAAAGTAACATTGTTTATAAACATTGATCAGACAGGAGATAATGTTACATTGTATCTCTATATCTCCTGTCTGATCAATGTTTATAAACAATGTTACTTTGTATCTCTCTATCTCATATCTGATCAATGATTATATAACAGAGAGATACAAAGTAACATTGTTTATAAACATTGATCTTGTAGGCCCCCTTGTGATAGCAATAAATTAAAATTAAAAAAAAAAAGCGTAAAAAATATATTTAAGTTAAATAATTAAAAAATAGTAAAAGTACCCCCATCCCCCCATGCATACACGCAAATGCAATTGCACACATAGGTCAGGCACACATTTGTAAACAGAAATTGCACAACACATGGGAGGTTTATCCTCATGAACGCTGGAGAAAGAGCAATAATTCTAGTGCCCTAATTTGTGATTAAATCTAAATTGTTCGCCTGTAAAGACTTTTAAAGCGTCACTTATGGACAATGTTAGATACCGTCGTTTGCAGCCATTTCATGGGTGTGCGTAATTTTAAATTTTTTCCCATGTTTGGAATTTATTTACTAAATGCACCACCATCTTTTATATTTTACCCACAAAAAAAGGTGTTATGTTGTGTTTGTGTGCACTAAAATTCCTTTTTAGTGTAATTTTTTCAAAAAATTTGCGTTTGATAAGTGGCAGAAAAAACTGCAAAAGGCACTAACATATTCACAAGGGTTTCTGCTTTCAGAAAATGTATAATGTTTGGAGGGTCAAAATAATTTTCTAGCAAAAAAAAAAAAAAAAAAAAAATGCTGATTTTGACATGTGTGTGAAAAATTTCAAGAACATCGTAACCAACCCAAAATGACTTTCCATGGAGCAAAGGCTTTAAAGAATATATGAAAATCAAAGCCAAAAACCTCTCTAAAATGATCTAATATCATCAACAGAACTCACATAGTGACATCACAAAGTAATGGTACCTGTGACAGACCTAGCCGGGACAGAGGCTGTTGGAGGGGACTGAATGCGAGCCTATTGCCTTGTGATTACGGCCCTGGCATTTGGGGGAACGGTGCTCTTTGTGAGCTGTATGCCTGGGGACCGCTCAGCTGGTTTTACTTGGATTTAGGTCCATGCTGGCCCCCCAAGACGCATAGACTGGATATATATGTATATATAATGTGTGTTGTCCCATGCATTATGGGACACACACTGTCAGATGCTACTCCAGCCAGCCTGTCTGTTGCCTTGTGTAATGTAGATGAGGCTGGTCTGGCTTGTAAGGAGTATTCCACACAATGTTGTTGTGCTAATGTCATGAACTCAAGCCACCTGTCTGTTGTGTTAATTTTTATGGTAATATGGTAATGTCTATTGAATAGTCATTCAAATGAGCTGGGAGCCTTAGAGTCTTGCCCTGAGGGGTCTTCTCTCAGTCAACTAGTCTGGGTCAATGATTAGATAATTAGCTCATGCTAATTATGTTAGGTACTAGTCACATCGGCTGCTTAAAGGGATTAGTTAATTAGTTTATGTTAAGTTGTTACAAGTGTATTGTTAGAGTAATATGAGCAGGAGGGGGGGATCTCCTCTTCTACTGTATATAAATGCCAGTTTTAGTTTTGTAATAAATCAGTCCATGTTGGCACTAAGCAAGTGTCGTCTTGTTTGGTGCTTGGGAGCGGTTGGAATATCTGATATCCGTATCCAGACCGGAAGGAAGTGGTATATGACGAACGCACTCAAGCGGAGTGTAGGGACGTTCCGTCACAGTACCATCTGGCCATTAAAAACCTTTGTGAACTGTGCTTCCCCGTACATTTACCTATTAAATTGCCCGTGCGGATTACGATACCTGGATGGGACAGCTCTAACATTTCACCTGAGGATGACTACACATAGGTCTAAGATAAAACCTGGTTTCAAAGAACATGGCATTTTAAGACATTATGCCATTTTTTTGATCAATAATTTGCTTTTGGATTGCATAATTAAATAAATTCTGTATGAGACCATTCAATGACAGATACAAGAAGTTGTGCCAAAGAGAAGCTTTCCATTGAAGGATCAAGGACGAAGACTTGAAGTGCAGAAGAAAAGTAGCACCAAAAGTTATGAATTTGATGAGGCAGTTAGGTGGAAGATATAGAAATTTCTATATCTAAAGTTTGACCATACTATATATCTAATTCCATTGGTCATGTGTATTCTTCTTGAATCTCAGTGTGTTTTCTGTATTTCTTCCAGATCTGTGCAGTAATCCAGTGTGAGACTTCCTGTAATAAAGACCGGTCACTGCTGCTGCTCTCTCTCCTGTTGGAGGGTTGCTTGTCTTGTCTCTACCCCCCTCCTGTAGTTTTCTGTAATAGGTGGATCCTGCTGAGCCCCTCCCACAACTTGTCTCTCTGCACAGTAATGATGTCACTGCTACATTTACAAAAAGAATATCCAGAGTTGCAAAGGCATTTGGTGCACACAAAAGTGGATTTATATCCTTTGTGGCTTTTCAGGAATATATTTAAATGAATGTTTCTGTGCCCGTAGTTTAGCTTTAACCGCTTCCCGACCGCCTCCTGTAGATATACGTCTACAGAATGAAACGGCGGCACGCTCGCGACCCGGTCGGGAGCTCCGTGACCACGGCCGCAGGTCCAGCGGACCCGATTGCCGCTGGTGTCCCGCGATCGGGTCACAGAGCTGAAGAACGGGGAGAGGTCTGTGTAAACAAACCTCTCCCCGCGATTCCTACACTGCCTGTCATTGATCGGCTGTTCCCTGTCATCGGGAAAGCCGATCAATGACGTCAGACGTACAGCCACGCCCCCTACTGTAAAAAAAAAAAAAAAACACGTGACACTAACTCCTCCCCGCCCCCTAGTGGTTAACTCATTCACTACCACTGTCATTTACATAGGAATCAGTGCATTTAAATAGCACTGATTTCTATATAAATGACAATGGTACCAAAAATGTGTCAAAAATGTGTCAAAAATGTGTCAAAAATGTCCGATGTGTCCACCATAATGTCGCAGTCACAATAAACATCACTGATCGCCGCCATTACTAGTAAAAAAAAAAAATATTAATAAAAATGCTATAAAAACTATCCCCTATTTTGTAAACGCTATAACTTTTGCGCAAACAAATCAATAATCGCTAATTGTGATTTTTTTTTTTTACCCAAAAATATGTAGAAGAATACGTATCGGCCCAAACTGAGGAAAAAAAATGTTTTTTTATATATTTTTTGGGGGAGATTTATTATAGTAAAAAGTAAAAAATATTAATTTTTTTTCAAAATTGTCGCTCTATTTTTGTTTATAGCGCAAAAAATAAAAACCGCAGGGGTGATAAAATACCACCAAAAGAAAGCTCTATTTGTGGGAAAAAAAGGACGCCAATTTTGTTTGGGAGCCACGTTGCACGACCGCGCAATTGTCAGTTAAAGCGATGCAGTGCCGAATCGCAAAAAGGGGCCTGGTCCCTATGGCTGCAAATTGGTCCGGGGCTGAAGTGGTTAATGAAATAATAGACATTTTTAATTTTTTTTTGTTCTTACTTATTTTGAATTCCAACTCAGCCACAAAAACATCCTTTTTTTTAGGCGTTTCACTATTTTTCATATTTACACGGAACCCAGTAAAACATTATTTAATCAGGTTCTCTCATTGAATACATACATGCAGTGTCATTGTCTTGTTAGGAGAATGCATCCATTAAACATTCATTCATCGCGGTAACCACTCAAACTCTTCACCCGTTCTCTCTTTTTACGTCTTCTTTATTCATGGCTGTCTATAAACTACATTCCACTGTCATCATATAATTAGGTTTGTCCATTCATCCCATACACACGGTATTCACTTGTTATGTGACCTCATCCTTTGTATATATCATCCAATGGCACCTAGCATTGTAAACTCCACAATTTACGCTTCATCCTCATAACCGCTACTGACCCCCTTTTTTTCTTTGCTATTATATGTTTCCTTACTTTTACAAACAATTGGCATTTTCACACTCCGCTTATTTATTCCCATTAAACCATTTTTTGAATACAGTGAAACCTCGGATTGTGAGTAACGCGGTATACGGTGTTTCGCAAATACAAGCTATTTTTTTAAAATCCTGACTGCACCCCTGCATTTGGCCAGAAATGCGGGGGGCGCCAGTGATGCTCGGAGACGCTTGTGACTCTTGTAACTGCACAAACAATAAAAAAAAAGGGCACAAATGCCTAGTGCAGTGATGGCGAACCTTTTTGAGCCCGAGTGCCCAAACTGAAATAAATACGTTGGTTTTGTGTTGAAAAGTGCCAACACGGCAAATCGCGAGAGAGGGATTGTGTGAGCGAAAGAGGGGTTGTGTGAGCGAAAGAGGGGGGGGGGTGACAGAGAGAGAGGGGTGTGAGAAAGATGCTGAGAGGGAGGGGGGCTGAGAGAGGGGGGGCAGAGAGAGAGGGATGTGAGAGATATGCTGAGAGAGGGGGGGGAACATAGAGAGGAAGGGAGGCTAAGAGAATGGGAGGGGGGCAGAGAGCGAGGGGTGTGAGAGAGATGCTGAGAGAGAGGGGGAATGGAGATAGGGAGAGGGGCTGAGAGAGAGGGGGGGGGCAGAAAAAGAGGGGTGTGAGATGCTGAGAGAGAGGGGAACAGAGAGAGAGGGTTGCAAGAGATATGCTGAGAGAGAGAGAGATGGAACAGAGAGAGGGAGGTGGGCTGAGAAGAGGGGGACAGAGAGAGAGAAGGGGGACAGAGCGAGAGAAGAGGGAACAGAGAGAGGGGGGAGAGAGAGAGGGGGGGGAACAGAGAAAGAGAAGGGGGACAGAGAGAGAGAGAGAGAGAGAGAGAAGGGGGAGAGAGAGAGAGAGAGAGAAGAGGGAAAGAGATGCTGAGAGAGGGGGGACAGAGAGAGAGAGAGAGAAGGGGAAACAGAGAGAGAAGAGGGACAGAGAGAAAGGGGTACGAGAGGGATGAGTTGGAAGAGAGGGGAAACAGAGAGAGAAGAGGGACAGAGAGAAAGGGGTGCGAGAGGGATGCTGAGAGAGGGTTGAGCTGGAAGAGAGGGGAACAGAGAGGGAGGGGTGGGGGCCGAGAGAGAGGGGGACCCAGAGGGGGGGGGCGGAAAAGGGGGGGCTGAGAGGAGAGAGAGACCTCTAGCTCTGTCCTGTACCCTCTTGCGTGCCCACAGAGATGGCTCTGTGTGCCAGCTGTGGCACGTGTGCCGTTGGTTCGCCATCACTGGCCTAGTGCATTACCAACAGCAGGATGTTTATTGAAGGATGAAAAAATATAAATTATGCTCAGAAAACCATTGTGAATGACAGCGTAGTATAAAAAAAAACAAGGAACTGAAAGCAAGCCTATCAAGAGAACTTGTTTCAAACCAGTTTCAAATGGATGATGTCAACAGCTGGCACATTTTTGAGGGACAAGCACCCTTCTTCAGAGCAGAACTGAAGTCCTGCTCTGAAAAAGAGGGCTTCTACCCTGAAACGCGTCAGTGGTGACATCATCCATTCGAACCTGAGGAGTTGTATGGGATTGCTTATTGTTACAACACTGTCATTCACAATGGTTTTGTGAGTATAGTTTATATCTTTTATCTTACAATAAAGTGCTGGAGATAATGCCGGCATACCTGGTACAAGGGGTGGGCAGATTGGGCGGCTGCCCTGGGCGCAGCGCGTGTTGTAGAGATGGGGCGCTGCAAGTTTCTTCTACTATAAGGCTGACAGGAGTAGTGACAGCAGCATCACTACTTCTGTCAGCCCAGCACTGGAAGCGGCAAGGAGAGGAGTGAGCTGGGAGGAGGTGCAGGCTGTGCTCTCTCTCTCCTCCTCATAAGCTCACACGTAATGAAGGGTAGGGAAATTTAGCATCTTCACCCTGGGCACAGGATAATCTTGTCTCGGCACTGAATACCACTATGCCAATTTCTTCCCCAGGCCCTCTGCCACTTACAGTGGTTCTTGTAATCGGCATCACTTGGGTTGTAGAGTGTCACATACCTGTATGAGGAGCCCAAGATAACGAAGGTGGCCTCTTGCACAGTTCCTGTCTGAGCACCGCTGAAAGTTGGGACAAGAGCTGCAAGCACAATACAAGGGTGGGGGTGCCAGGAAGAAAACATGTACGGAGCTGAAAAGAAATGTAAGCACAGGGCATACATGACGGGGTGGAAGGAACTACCAGACTGAAATAGGTTAAAGAGGGGTTGGGTCTGTTTAGACCAAATAAACTGTCCCTTAGACATGTGCAATTCGTTTTGTTTCTTTTCGTTCTTCGTTTTTTTTCGTTATTTTCGTTCATTCGCTAACGTACGAATGAACGAACGATTCACTAAAAATTTTAACGAATAACGAATCGTTCGAATCTAACGAATCCGAAAATAACGAAAACCAGAAAAAAACAAATTAGAAACAACGAATGTACGAATGAAGAAAATCCGAAAAACGAAAACAAGAACAACGAAAATTAAAATGAATGAAAAAATTCGTACATTCGTAACTTTTTTTTTTGTTGTATTGGTAATTTTCCGTGTCCCTTACCATGGTGCCGCTTAACGTGCTTCGAATAGATTGAACGAAAAAATTCGTACATTCGTAACTTTTTTTTTTTTTTCGAATCGTAATTTTCCGTGTCTCTTACAATGGCGTTGCTTAACGTGCTTTCGAATGGATTGAACGAAAAAATTCGTACATTCATAACTTTTTTTTTCGATTCGTAATTTTCCGTGTCTCTTAAAATGTAATAATAGCATACACATTACATAACATTATGAATTATGCTCCGATTACGAATCTACGAATGTTACGAATGTTACGAATGTACGAATAAATACGAATGCGTCCGAATTTCGAATAAACGAATAAACGAAAATTAAACGGAAAAATGAATCAATGAAAAAATAACTTACGAAAATACGAATCGTTACGAATACGAACACCGACGACTTACGAATTTACGAATCGTTACAAATCAACGGAAACGAAAAAAACGAAACGAAAATAAACAAATTTTTTTGTTGTGCACATGTCTACTGTCCCTTACCTGATTGGTGGGGTTTAGTGCAGGATAGGGAAGAGCTGGATAATTAGTGAAGGGAGGAACGAGGAGGCATCAGTTGCAGGTGGAAAGTCGGTGGTGGAATGTCCCGCCCTCCCACCCTAGTGGATACGTTTGGAGGTACTTCGTGCAGAAGGTGTCGTGATTGGGGTCCTTGATGAGGGTTACAAAAAATTAGGTATTTTATAAAACGGTGGTACCCATCTCAGATATGGAGTCCTCCTGGTTTGTCTAGTTCAGTCTAGACTAACGGGTAGTAAGGTGGTAGGGGTCTGTGGTCAGTTAGTAAGTCCTCGAGGTGGTGTTCGCGGCTGGGGACAGAATCTAACTTAGAGGTCACACAGGTTCCAAAAGTTTGGAAGATGGTGTCGTCAAGGATCCTCAATCATGTATTCATATTAGAGCTGGAGCATTTAAAGTGGAGCTCCACCTTAGTGTGAAACTTCCGCTTATCGGATTCCTCCCCCCTCCGGTGCCACAATTGCCCCCTTTCAGGGGGGAGGGGGGTGCAGATACCTGTATAATGCAGGTATCTGCACCCACTTCCGGACGAGATATCCGGAGTTGCCCCGCCCCTATCCGGAGCTCCCTATCCGGAGATGCCCCGTTGTGTCTTGGGAAACATAGTTCCCAGGACACAGCGGGGACCAATAGAGACGCGCAGCGTGACTCGCGCATGCGCAATATGGTACCAGGCAGTGAAGACGTTGCGTCTTCACTTCCTGATTCCCTGACAGAGGATGGCGGTGGGGCAGCTGAGAGACAAGCTGTCTTTTTATTTTTATTAAAAGTCAGCAGCTGCAGTTTTTTTAGCTGCTGACTATTAATATCTTTGGTGCGGGTGCAGCTCTGCTTTAAGAAGGTTTATGTTTAAATATGTTTTGAGTTAATAAAAGGCCAAGTGGCCATTTAAATCCAACAGTCAGAGTCAGTGTCCTTACTGGGGAGAAAAGGGGGGTGTTGGCAGGTACATAACTGAGTTGGGGCAGTAAGTTATCTGAACTTCCCTAGTCATGAAAATGAAGACTTGAACTTGGGAGCGCTGAGATGGCAGAAGCACAGCAGAGCAGGCACCCAAAATACACCAAGTCGGGTAGTGAGCAGAGCCAGGTCACAAGCCAAGTTTGGTAACAATCGAGCAGGAAGGCACCAAATAGTGAGCAGGATCAAGGTCAGGGACAAGCAGAAGTTGGCAGCGTGCTGGCAGTGAGGTACAGAATTGGTAGGCAAAATCTTGGTCTTAGGTCCAGGCCGAAGTCGGTAACAAAGATAGGCAGCAAACGTAGATGGGCAAGTTCAGATGAAAGCCAGGTCAATAACAGGGTCAAGCAGGTTCAAGCTGAAATACCATTCAGCAATGAGATCATATAGAGCCCAGGTTTAAATAGCCCCTTAGGTGCTGGTATTTAAGGTGGACATGCCCATGTGTTCCTATGCACTTACGCTTGAGCGCAATTGGCGGCACAGTGGTGTAGTGGTTAGCACTCTCACCTAGCAGTAAGAAGGGTTGCTGGTTCGAATCCCAACCATGACACTACCTGCCTGGAGTTTGCATGTTCTCCCTGTGCCTGCGTGGGTTTCCTCCAGGTACTCTGGTTTCCTCCCACAATCCAAAGACATGCAGGTAGGTTTTTTGGCTTCTGTCCAAAAAAAATAATAATTGGCCCTAGTATATAAATGGGGACCTTGGATTGTGGGCTCCTTGAGGGTAGGGACCGATGTGAGTGTGCAATGTACAGGGATAGGGACAATTGTAGACACTCACTCAGGTTGGACTGGTGTCTTTATTCAACCTTACTAACTATGAAACTATGAATTATAAGTGCATCACCTTATGGCTTGTCATGGCCATTCTGATGGCTGCCAAGATGCTCTTGACATAGGGGTTCTTGTGGGCCATATATGTAGGTGGATGAAAGTCTTTATATCCAGCATGGATACTTCTGAATCCCTTGCCCTGAGGTGGCTAGGAGAGGAATGCCCCATACACACGGTCGGATTTTCAGACGGAAAATGTCCTATCGGACAATGTTGTCGGAAATTCCGACCGTGTGTAGGCTCCATCGGACTTTTTCCGACGGACAAAGTTTTATCTCCTGCTCTCAAATTTTCCGACAACAAAGTCCTATGAGACTTTTTCCGATCGTGTTTAGCGAATTCCGACGGACAAAGTGCCACGCATGCTCAGATCACATTACAAGACCAAAGCTATTGGCTACTAGCCTCTACGTAGTCCTGTCGTATGCAACGAACGTCACCACGTTCAGGATGATCGGATTTTCCGACAACTTTGTCCGACCGTGTGTATGCAACACCAGTGTCGGACAAAATCCGTCGGAAAAAATCCGACGGATTTTGTAGTCGGAATTTCCGACCGTGTGTACGGGGCAGAAGACTGGTGTTAGAAACAAAAATGTGTGAAAAGCGCACAAAAAAACCAAAATGCACTAAAACCTGCGTGCCGTGTGATTTTTAGGTGCTCCAATTGAAGTTTATGGAGCCAGAAAAAAAAGCTTATGTAACTTTTCACATGACTATCATATGTGAATGAGTGTGGAGGCTTGTCACTCTTCACTTCCTTTTTTTATTGGTCTTATGTAATATTCAAATTTTCTGAGAT
This sequence comes from Lithobates sylvaticus, assembly GCA_028564925.1. NCBI lineage: Eukaryota > Metazoa > Chordata > Amphibia > Anura > Ranidae > Lithobates > Lithobates sylvaticus. The sequence goes on from CM053032.1 coordinate 270,287,483, forward strand.
ACTGAATTTTAGGTTTTCACTAGCTGTAAGCCATAAACCTTAATTAAAAAAAGAAAAATGCTTAAAATATATTAACTCTGTGTGTAACGTATCTTTATAAAATATATGAGTTTCACTTTTTGAATTGAATTACTGAAATAAATTAACTTTTTGATAATATTAAAAAAATTTGAGATGCACTTGTATATAGTCAATTAATTTGTATAGATTGTATATCATTGCTGTATTATGTTATTTTTTATTTTACAAGACTGTAAAATGTATCTTATGTGATTTTTTTTATGGTTCAGTATGTTATTACATTACCCTCAATCATAATATATTAACATTAATTCATAAATACATTTGATTAAAATAGATAAATGTTTATTTTATAATACAATGTATGCATTATAGATAATAGATAAAACATGCCTTTAAATAGATACAATATATATTTTTTATTAACAGACTACATAGATTTATTTACACATTTATTATTGTAAAGTTATAAACTGAATTGTAGAAAGGACATTATTTATTAATATACAGTAGAATTTAATTATTTACTTATTTAACTTTTTTTTTTATTTAAATTTTTAAAAACAATTTAATTTATAGATATATTCACCTGTGAATATTTCCATAATAATGTTGTAGACTAGACAACAATGTCTTCATTTCCCAGAAGAATGAGGAACCTGAAATGTGCTGGCTTTTCATGATAGATTAAAAAAAAAAAAATCTGGCTTTTCATGATAAATAAAAAAATAAAAAAATAAATCTGTACTTTATAAGTAGATTGTAAGATGTAATGTAAGATTTTTGCAAAGATCGCCAATATAAGGGAGAGAAGAGAAGAGAAGATATCTATTGAACACCATTGTAAAGGGGCACTTTTCCCTGAACACCAATGCTAATGTCCTGAGAGCTGTGAACATAACAATTTAGGGGGTGTTCCCTGAGACCCAAAAATAATTTAAAGGGGTTTTTTCCATGATAACAAGGCTGATAAAATAAACACAGTGGCTTAAAGTGATGCTAAAGGCTATATTCTTTTTTGATTTAAAATAAAAATGATGTTATCTTTACCTGCTCTGTGCAACGATATTGCACAGAGAGGTCCCTCACCTCCTCTTCTGGCAATCCCAGATCAGCTCTGTCCTCTTCTCCCTACTGTGGGTGTCTCCTTAGCAAGCCGGGTGCTAAAGAGACACCCATGCATGGTCCCGAGCAGGGCTGTGTGCATCTATAGACACACACAGCACTACTAAGCCATGCCCTTGTACCCTTTTCACAGGAACTGTCAGCAGCAGGAGCCCTATTGGCTCGACTTCCCATTGTTTCTCCTGTGAAAGCAGGGAGTCAGAGGAGCTGGAGACAGCACTGGAGCTGTGACAGGAGCCAGGTAAGTGTTTAGGAATGGGGGTGGGTAGGACAGGCATTTCAGTTTTTTTTGACCTTATTGCACAGAATGCATTAGAATAGAATAACCTTTAGACTTTAGAACCTCTTTACCAGCTAAGTGCCTACTGGGCACTAGAGCTGCACGATTAATCGTTAAGAATCGTTATTGCGTTTTTTTCCCCGTTGCGATCTTGAAAAAAGTATTTCCCGATTCTTTCTATGCAGAGAATTCTCTCTGCTCTGCTGAAGCTGATGGCCGTCAAAAGAAAGGAAAAAAGAAAAAAGGGGCAATCTGCCAAGAATCACAAATTTCTTTAGCAGTTGAACTTAAGTATAAACATTGTAACAATTTGTCCTTTAGATCAAAGGAATACACTTTGGTGTGAAAATGAGGGAAGTTTAACCACTTAACCTTTTTCTGACATTTGTTGGTTTCAAGTTAAAATATTTTTTTGCTAAAAAATTACTTACCGTATATACTCGAGTATAAGCTGACCCGAATATAAGCCGAGGCACCTCATTTTACCACAAGAAATTGGGAAAACGTATTGACTCAAGTATAAGCCTAGGGTGAGAAATGCGCAGCTACTGAAAGTGGAAAAGAGGGTCAACAATGCCCATTTGCAGCCTCACTGTGCCCATTTGCAGCCTCACTGTGCCCATTTGCAGCCATAGGTCCCCCGAACTTCAAACTTGGTAGTTAAGGGTCCCTAGATGCCCCCCTAGCTGCAGCCAAAGTTTGGTGCACATTGCTGCAGGTGGACACAATTGACCGATTTTGGGACCCCGTATCTTGGGGGTCAGTTGGTGGTAGGAACCCTAGAGAATAAAATGGTGGTTGTTGCAATATTTTATGTCATACTGTATTTGCGCAGCAGTCGTTTTTGGGAAAAAAATACACTTTAATGATTTAAAAAAAAAAAAACGAACCAGTAAGGTTAACCCAATTTTTTTTTGTATAATGTGAAAGATTTTACGCCGCGAGAATAGTGAGAGAATCGTGATCTTTTTATTCTAAGGAACAGGTAATTTTTCTCCTTCACCGATGTGCGCTAATGATGCTGCAATGATGGGCACTGATAGGCTGCACTGATGGGCATTGATGGGCACTGATATGCTGCACTGATGGGCACCTATGAGACAGCACTGCTAGGTATTGATGAGGCTGCACTGATGGGCACTGATGAGACAGCACTGCTAGGCATTGATGAGGCTGCACTGATGGGCACTGAAAGGCACTGGTCAGGGGCAGCCCATCCATTAGGGGCACCTGGGCGCCCCCCCCCCCCCCCTCTCTCAAGGCCACCCCCCTATATGCATAATGGATAGATTCATTCAATCTATACAATCTATGCATAGCATGGATCTATCCATGGCCGCAGCGATAACCACCTATTCATGCATCTGGCCCCTTTCAGGGCACCGGGCGCATGAATTACAGTGGCCGGGTTTTTTATTTTTGAAGCACATGATTAGAGCCAGGGTCGCGGAGGAGACGTCCAGAGCAGGGGCGGACTGACCATCCGGACACACCAAGATTATAGCTGCCTCTCCTCTCCGGTACCTTTTCAGTGTGTGTGTATATTGTGTGTCTGTGTGTGTATACTGTATGTGTGTGTGTATACTGTGTGGCCCCATAATCTATTGCCTGGGGGCCCCATAGTCTCCTATTGCCTGGGGGCCCCATAATCTCCTATTGCCCGGAGGCCCCATAATCTTCTCCTATTGCCCGGGGGCCCCCATAATCTTCTCCTATTGCCCGGGGGCCCCATAATCTTCTCCTATTGCCCGGGGGCCCCATAATCTTCTCATGTTGCATGGGGGCCCCATAAGTTGTCAGTCCGCCCCTGGTCCAGAATCCACCCAGGTGTGTTGCAACACTGATCCTCCTCCTGGCCAATAGGGATGAGCCGAACACCCCCGGGTTCGGTTCGAACCAGAACCTTCGAACGGACCGAAAGTTCGCGCGAATTTTCGAACCCTATACGTTATAATGGACGCGAACGTTCGAAATCAAAAGTGCTAATTACAACGGCCAATATGCATGTTAATGTCATAAAACAGGTTTGGGGACCCGGGTCCTGCCCCAGGGGACATATATCAATGCAAAAAGAACTTTTAAAAACTAACGTTTTTTCGGGAGCAGTCATTTTAATGATGCATAAAGTGAAAAAAAAAAAAGTGACATTTTCCTTTAAATATGGTACCTGGGGGGTGTCCAAAGTATGCCTGTGAAGTGGCATGTGTTTCCCGTGTTTAGAACTGTCCTTGCACAAAATGACATTTGTAAAGGAAAAAAAGAAGCCATTTAAAACCACTTGCGGCTTTAGGTTTGATCTTAAGTAGAATCTGAACAGGTACATTATGAAGTGTAGCTCCATCCCAAAAAAATCTATTTTTAAGCTTTTTGGAGAACATAGGGAGGGGTTATCACCCCTGTAACATTTGCTGTCTTTGCACATCTGTTCAGAACATGTCACCCAGAGGCGTATCTAGTGAAAATGGCGCCTATGGCAAACACTGAAACTGCGCCCCTGTCAAAACTTAAATGCGGCCTTACCAGCACTCATAAATGCGGTAACATCAGCACTCATAAATATGGTAACATCAGCACCCATAAATACGGTAACATCAGCACCCAAAAATGCGGTAACATCAGCACCCATAATACGGTAACATCAGCACCCATAATGCGGTAACATCAGCACCCAAAAATGCGGTAACATCAGCACCCAAAAATGCGGTAACATCAGCACCCAAAAATGCGGTAACATCTGCACCCAAAAATGCGGTAACATCTGCACCCAAAAATGCGGTAACATCTGCACCCAAAAATGCGGTAACATCTGCACCCAAAAATGCGGTAACATCAGCACCCAAAAATGCGGTAACATCAGCACCCAAAAATGCGGTAACATCAGCACCCAAAAATGCGGTAACATCTGCACCCATACATGCAATAACATCTGCACCCAAAAATGCGGTAACATCTGCACCCAAAAATGCGGTAATATCAGCACCCATAAATGCGGTAACATCAGCACCCAAAAATGAAATAACATCTGCACCCATAAATACGGTACCATCAGCACCCATACATGCAATAACATCAGCACCCAAAAATGAAATAACATCAGCACCCATAAATGCGGTAACATCAGCCCCCCAAAATGAAATAACATCAGCACCCATAAATACGGTAACATCAGCACTCAAAAATGCTGCGCCAGCGTCTCTGACACTGTACAGAGGTAGAGAGGGAGTAGGATCACCAGTGGCTGGGTGCCATAGGTTGCCTAGTGGTAGCGTCGGCCCTATCTGCTTGGCACACACGCATAATCCCACATGACGACTTTAAGACCCCTTTCACACTGGAGGCGTTTTTCAGGTGCTACAGCGCTAAAAATAGCGCTAGCATAGCGCCTGAAAAAAGCCTCTGCTGCAAACCCAGTGAGAAAGCCCGAGTGCTTCCACACTGGGGTGCTGCGCTGGCAGGGCGTCACAAAAAGTCCTGCCAGCAGCTACTTTGTAGCGGCGGAGGAGCGGTGAATACACCGCTCCTCCACCAATCTTGCCTATTAAAAACAATGGGGCAGCGCCGCCATACCACCGTCAAAACGCAGCTGCAGCAGCATTTTGTGGGGGGATTTAACCCCTTTTTGGCCGATTAGCGCTGCTAAAATGACAGTAAAGCGGCGCTAAAAATAACGCTGATTTACCGCTGATGCCCGGGGTGGCTCAGTGTTCAAGAGGTCTAAGTCATCATCATGTGCTATTGTGTGTGTGTGCCAGACCCAAGCAGAAGCAAGTAGCCAATCAAATATCGTGCTCAATATGGATTAAATAAATATGCATAGCAATAGATATTATAAATAAAGTGTAATAAAAGTGATTTGTGCAACAGCAGGTACTACTCAAATTACTCAAAATACTTTATTACACTTTATGATATCTATAGCTAAGCATATTTATTTAATCCAAATTGAGCATATATTTGATTATCTTGCTGGTTACTGGTACACTGTACACATGATGATGATCAAGACTGTGCTGCTGTACTAGTACCTGCTGCTGCTGCTGCTTGGGGGGAGTTCCAATTGTTTTTCTTCCCTCTGGTGTCTCACTCTCCTTCTCCTGGTCTCCAGCCATGTTCTTCTTCATAGTCCTCACTGATCACATCACAGGACCGTCAGCAGTCAGCATGTCACAGACCTGGGCCAGGAGACCCAGAAGAGAAACCGAAGCTGCTACGCAGAGGAGGATAGGCGGAGCCTGAGGCTCCGCCTCCCATAGTTACTGTATGGCTACGTAGGTGACCCGGGCGCTCACTCTGGCCAGAACCAACTCATCGGCCGTCATGGGGGGCGCTCGGGCACCTGTCGCTTACCTCCTCACTCTATAGTGTACTTTGCTCCGGCGCTGCGCTCCAGCAGGCCAGTCAGTGGCTCCGGGGACTAGATTAGTGTGGGAGGCGGCCACAAGAGGACGGGTGGGAGTCAGACTTTATTTTTTGTAGGGGCGGATTTTTTGCCGCCCCCCCCCCCCATGGCGCCCATGGCTCTTGCCATGGCTGCCATACCCTAGATACGCCACTGATGTCACCTCACTTTCCGTCCCAATGACAAATGTTTTTGGAAAAGTGGGGTTTTAATTGAAACAAGGATTGGTGATAAAGTATCAGTAGAGAGGAGATACCTTTTTCCCAAATTAAATCTAACAGGATAGAATTTCCCTTCCTAGGGGTAGATTTCCTCTCACTTCCTGTTTTCTCTTTCCATTTGCAAGTAGGAGTCGTTTGTAAGTTGGATGTTTGAAAGTAGGGGCCTGGCGTATATACTCTGCAGAAATTTGCCCTATTAGATGTTGGTGTAGCCACAAGACTGGTGGGCACAGGAATGGGCCCTGCTGTGAGTTAATAGATCAAGATTTGTAATTGCATGCACCTGTTGAACAGGGCAGAAAAATTGGGGGTGGTGGTGGTGGTGGTGGTGGACGGTTTTGCCACAAGACTGTAAGCTCTCACAGTTACTCTTGGTGGGCGCAGGAATGGGCCCTGCTGTGAGTTATTAGATCAAGATTTGTAATTGCAAGCACCTGATGAACAGGGCAGAAAAATTGGGCCTTTGGCGGTGGTGGTGGACGGTGTTGCCACAAGACTGTAGGCCCTCATAGTTACTCTTGGTGGGCGCAGGAATGGGCCCTGCTGTGAGTTATTAGATCAAGATTTGTAATTGCAAGCACCTGATGAACAGGGCAGAAAAATTGGGCCTTTGGCGGTGGTGGTGGACGGTGTTGCCACAAGACTGCAGGCCCTCATAGTTACTCTTGGTGGGCGCAGGAATGGGCCCTGCTGTGAACTATTAGATCAAGATTTGTAATTACCCGCCCCTGTTAAACAGGGGCTGAAAAATTGTGCCTTAGGCACTGGTGCTGGTGCCACAACACTGCAACACGGCCCTCACAGAGACTGTACTTGGAGCACAGCAGTCACACGTGTTGCGAAGCATTTTTTAAAAAAATTGTAAGTACACGCCCCTGTTAAACAGGGGCTGAAAAATTGTGCCTTAGGCACTGGTGCTGGTGCCACAACACTGCAACACGGCCCTCACAGAGACTGTACTTGGAGCACAGCAGTCACACGTGTTGCGAAGCATTTTTTAAAAAAATTGTAAGTACACGCCCCTGTTAAACAGGGGCTGAAAAATTGTGCCTTAGGCACTGGTGCTGGTGCCACAACACTGCAACACGGCCCTCACAGAGACTGTACTTGGAGCACAGCAGTCACACGTGTTGCGAAGCATTTTTTTTAAAAATTGTAAGTACACGCCCCTGTTAAACAGGGGCTGAAAAATTGTGCCTTAGGCACTGGTGCTGTGGCATGGATCATTGAGGAGGAGGAAGAGGATAGTCAGTGAACATAAGAGGACAGTCACTCAGCATCAGCATAGGCAGTCTTGAAGGGATGTGACATTAAAAATTATTCGGTTATATCCGCCTCAGGTGCCTGGTAGCTGGTGGTGATCCAAGACTGATTCATTTTGATGAATGTCAGTCGATCAACCGAGGCGGTGGACAGGCGCACCCTATGATCAGTCACAAATCCTCCAGCAGCACTGAATGTGCGTTCGGAAAGAACGCTGGAGGCAGGACAGGCCAGTAGCTCAATTGCATACTGTGCAAGCTCTGGCCAGTGATCCATCCTCAGGACCCAGTAAGCCAGAGGATTTTCGGTGGGAAAGGTGTCCAAGTCTGACCTTGCCCCAAGGTATTCCTGCACCATGTATATCAGACGCTGGCGATGGTTGCTGGAACCGATCATACCTTGGGGCTGCGGACTAAAAAATTGTCTGAACGCATCGGTCAGACGTCCACCTTCCCCACCGCTCCTTCTGCCACTGACCGAAGCCTCAGCAACTCGTCGCCCAGGACCAGGAGTTTGTAGCCTCCCAGTTTCTGGGAACGCGTTGCACAGACCTTTCTGCAAGGCCTCCCTGAGATGTCTCATCCTCTGCTCCCTCTGCGACGGCAAGATAAGGTCCGCAACCTTACCCTTGTACCGCGGATCAAGGAGAGTGGCCAGCCAGTAATGGTCCCTCTCCTTGATCCGAAGAACACGAGGATCCTTCCGCAGGCTTTGCAGGATCAGGGAGGCCATGCAGCGTAGGTTAGCTGAGGCATTCGGTCCGGAGTCTTCTGGGTCACTGAGGATGACATGATCGCCAGCCACCTCCTCCCAGCCACGTACAAGTCCACTGGCTTGTTGGGACTGTACATCATCCCTAAAAGACTGCTGCTGCTGATGCTGAGTGCCAGGCTCCACCTCCATGCTCACACAATCCTCCTCCTCCTCCTCCTCCTCCTCCTCCTCATCCTCTTCCTGTGTGATGGGTGGGACAGAAGGAACACTGTCCGGATAAAGGGGGCCTTGAGAGGCAAGGAAGTCCTCCTCTTCCTGCCTCTGTTCTGCCTCAAGTGCCCTGTCCATTATCCCACGCAGCGTATGCTCCAACAGGTGGACAAGAGGGACAGTGTCACTGATGCATGCACTGTCACTGCTCACCATCCTCGTGGCCTCCTCAAATGGTGAGAGGACAGTGCATGCATCCCTGATCATGCTCCACTGACGTGGGGAAAAAAAACCAAGCTCCCCTGACCCTGTCCTGGTGCCGTAGTCGCAAAGGTACTCATTGATGGCCCTCTGCTGCGTGTGCAGTCGCTGCAGCATGGCCAACGTTGAGTTCCACCTGGTGGGCATGTCAGATATTAGGCGGTTCTTGGGCAGGTTCAGCTCCTTTTGCAGCTCAGTCAGCCGAGCACTGGCATTATAAGATCGGCGGAAATGCACACAGACTTTCCTGGCCTGCCTCAGGACATCCTGTAAGCCTGGGAACCTGCCCAAGAACCGCTGCACCACCAGGTTGAGGACGTGAGCCATGCAGGGCACATGGGTGAGCTGCCCCTGTCGCAGGGCGGAGAGGAGGTTGGTGCCATTGTCAGAAACGACCATTCCTGGCTTAAGCTGACGTGGCGTCAACCACCTCTCGGCCTGCCCCTGCAGAGCTGCCAGAACCTCTGGCCCAGTGTGGCTCCTGTCCCCCCAAACACACCAGCGCAAGCACGGCATGGCATCTTTTTGCCTGCGTACTTGCGTAGCCCCTTGTACGCCTACGGAGCACCGCTGGTTCCAAGGACAGAGCACTGGAGGAAGAAGAAGAGGAGGGGGTGGAGGAGAGAGGTGTGTCACAACCAGTAGCAGTAGTCGCGTTTTGGAGGCGTGGTGGCGGAACAACCTCCAACACTACTGCACCTTGTCCTGCATCCCTCCCAGCTGCCAATAGAGTGACCCAATGGGCCGTGAAAGAAAGGTACCGTCCCTGTCCATGCCTGCTGGACCATGAGTCAGCGGTAATATGCACCTTACCGCTGACCGCCCTGTCCAGCGAGGCATGGACATTGCCTTCCACATGCCGGTAGAGAGACGGAATCGCCTTCCGCGAGAAAAAAGTGGCGTTTGGGAACCTGCCACTGAGGAACCGCACATTGAACAAACTCACGGAAGGGGGCCGAGTCTACCAACTGAAAAGGCAGCAGTTGAAGTGCTAGCAATTTAGCAAGGCTAGCATTCAACCGCTGGGCATGTGGATGGCTGGGAGTGTACTTCTTTCTACGGTCCAGCAGCTGGGGCAGGGAAATTTGCCTGCTGCATTCGGACGTCGGTGTACTGCAAGTACTTGGTTGTGACACACCGAATTCTACACCTTCAGTCCTCTCAGAGCAGCTTTCAGAGAGGACTGAAGGTGTAGTGGGGATGGAGATCCCAGCTGAGGAGGAGCAAGGAGAGGTCCGCTTAGTTCTTTGGTGTGGGTCTTTTATGTGTGCCTGCCAACGAGCTGCATGGCAGGTCGCCATATGTCTGGTCATGCTTGTCGTGCCCAAGCGGCTGATGTTTTGGCCACGCGAGATACGCTTGAGACAAATATTGCAAATAGCAGTGGTGCGATCTGCTGCACTCGTCTCAAAAAAGGCCCACACCAAAGAACTTTTCTGATAACGTGCAGAGGCAGCGCCCTGCACAGGCGGAGCTCTGCGGTGTTGTACAGTTGCTGTGCTGGCCTCTACCTGGCCTCCAGGGGGCATCCTGCCTCGTTGGACATGTGACGCCGCATCCTCCTCCTCCTCGTCCTCCTCCTCATCCTCTCTCCCTTGAGGCACCCACGTGGAGTCAGTGACCTCATCATCCCCTCCCTCTTCACCACTAGAGCAAACCTGGCAGTAAGCTGCAGCTGGTGGAACTGTACTGCCAGATTCCTCAAGCTGGGTATCGTCATCCGAGCCTTCGAATCGTTGGGCATCCTCCTGGAGCATGTACCCAACACTGTGCTCAAAGAGTTCGGGGGACTCCTCAGGAGGACATGGTGGGTCTAGGGAAGGGGTGGCTGATGATGCTCTGTCAGTACCCTGAGCCTGGGTGAGAGAGGATGAGGAGGATGAGGAGGGCTTGGTCATCCATTCTACCAAGCCTTCAGCATGATGCGGCTCCACATGTCCAGCTGCCGAAAACAAAGACGCGCGTGTCCCATGGCCACGTGCTGATGACGATGCACGACCACGTCCACGTCCACGGCCACGTCCACTAGAAACAGAGCCTGCCTGCCCTGTGTTCTTGGCTCTGCACGCTCTGCCTCCCCTTGGCGGTCTTCCAGCCATTGTAGTCGGTAGTCCTGTGGGTGCTGCTGAGAAGAAAATATAGGAGCTCTGTGTGATGCCACTAACACACTAGAAGTCCTATGGGTGCTTCTGCAAAGAAAATAGAGGAGCTCTGTGTGATGCCACTAACACACTAGAAGTCCTATGGGTGCTTCTGCAAAGAAAATAGAGGAGCTCTGTGTGATGCCACTAACACACTAGAAGTCCTGTGGGTGCTTATGCAAAGAAAATAGAGGAGCTCTGTGTGATGCCACTAACACACTAGAAGTCCTGTGGGTGCTTATGCAAAGAAAATAGAGGAGCTCTGTGTGATGCCACTAACACACTAGAAGTCCTGTGGGTGCTGCTGAGAAGAATATATAGGAGCTCTGTGTGATGCCACTAACACACTAGAAGTCCTATGGGTGCTTCTGCAAAGAAAATAGAGGAGCTCTGTGTGATGCCACTAACACACTAGAAGTCCTGTGGGTGCTGCTGAGAAGAATATATAGGAGCTCTGTGTGATGCCACTAACACACTAGAAGTCCTATGGGTGCTTCTGCAAAGAAAATAGAGGAGCTCTGTGTGATGCCACTAACACACTAGAAGTCCTGTGGGTGCTTCTGCAAAGAAAATAGAGGAGCTCTGTGTGATGCCACTAACACACTAGAAGTCCTGTGGGTGCTTCTGCAAAGAAAATAGAGGAGCTCTGTGTGATGCCACTAACACACTAGAAGTCCTGTGGGTGCTTATGCAAAGAAAATAGAGGAGCTCTGTGTGATGCCACTAACACACTAGAAGTCCTGTGGGTGCTTATGCAAAGAAAATAGAGGAGCTCTGTGTGATGCCACTAACACACTAGAAGTCCTGTGGGTGCTTATGCAAAGAAAATAGAGGAGCTCTGTGTGATGCCACTAACACACTAGAAGTCCTGTGGGTGCTGCTGAGAAGAATATATAGGAGCTCTGTGTGATGCCACTAACACACTAGAAGTCCTATGGGTGCTTCTGCAAAGAAAATAGAGGAGCTCTGTGTGATGCCACTAACACACTAGAAGTCCTGTGGGTGCTGCTGAGAAGAATATATAGGAGCTCTGTGTGATGCCACTAACACACTAGAAGTCCTGTGGGTGCTTATGCAAAGAAAATAGAGGAGCTCTGTGTGATGGGACTAACACACTTCAAGTCCTATAGGTGCTTCTGGGAAGAAAATATAGCTCTGTGTGTGTGATGGGACTAACACACTTCAAGTCCTATAGGTGCTTCTGGGAAGAAAATATAGCTCTGTGTGTGTAATGGGACTAACACACTTCAAGTCCTATAGGTGCTTCTGGGAACAAAATATAGCTCTGTGTGTGTAATGGGACTAACACACTTCAAGTCCTATAGGTGCTTCTGGGAACAAAATATAGCTCTGTGTGTGTGATGGGACTAACACACTTCAAGTCCTATAGGTGCTTCTGGGAACAAAATATAGCTCTGTGTGTGTAATGGGACTAACACACTTCAAGTCCTATAGGTGCTTCTGGGAACAAAATATAGCTCTGTGTGTGTGATGGGACTAACACACTTCAAGTCCTATAGGTGCTTCTGGGAAGAAAATATAGCTCTGTGTGTGTAATGGGACTAACACACTTCAAGTCCTATAGGTGCTTCTGGGAACAAAATATAGCTCTGTGTGTGTAATGGGACTAACACACTTCAAGTCCTATAGGTGCTTCTGGGAACAAAATATAGCTCTGTGTGTGTGATGGGACTAACACACTTCAAGTCCTATAGGTGCTTCTGGGAAGAAAATATAGCTCTGTGTGTGTAATGGGACTAACACACTTCAAGTCCTATAGGTGCTTCTGGGAACAAAATATAGCTCTGTGTGTGTAATGGGACTAACACACTTCAAGTCCTATAGGTGCTTCTGGGAAGAAAATATAGCTCTGTGTGTGTGATGGGACTAACACACTTCAAGTCCTATAGGTGCTTCTGGGAACAAAATATAGCTCTGTGTGTGTAATGGGACTAACACACTTCAAGTCCTATAGGTGCTTCTGGGAACAAAATATAGCTCTGTGTGTGTGATGGGACTAACACACTTCAAGTCCTATAGGTGCTTCTGGGAAGAAAATATAGCTCTGTGTGTGTAATGGGACTAACACACTTCAAGTCCTATAGGTGCTTCTGGGAAGAAAATATAGCTCTGTGTGTGTGATGGGACTAACACACTTCAAGTCCTATAGGTGCTTCTGGGAAGAAAATATAGCTCTGTGTGTGTAATGGGACTAACACACTTCAAGTCCTATAGGTGCTTCTGGGAACAAAATATAGCTCTGTGTGTGTAATGGGACTAACACACTTCAAGTCCTATAGGTGCTTCTGGGAAGAAAATATAGCTCTGTGTGTGTAATGGGACTAACACACTTCAAGTCCTATAGGTGCTTCTGGGAACAAAATATAGCTCTGTGTGTGTGATGGGACTAACACACTTCAAGTCCTATAGGTGCTTCTGGGAACAAAATATAGCTCTGTGTGTGTAATGGGACTAACACACTTCAAGTCCTATAGGTGCTTCTGGGAACAAAATATAGCTCTGTGTGTGTGATGGGACTAACACACTTCAAGTCCTATAGGTGCTTCTGGGAAGAAAATATAGCTCTGTGTGTGTAATGGGACTAACACACTTCAAGTCCTATAGGTGCTTCTGGGAAGAAAATATAGCTCTGTGTGTGTCGTGGGACTAACACACTTCAAGTCCTATAGGTGCCTCTGGGAACAAAATATAGGAGCTCTGCCTGCCTGCCACGAACACACTACAAGTCCTATAGGTGCTTCTGGTAACAAAATATAGGAGCTCTGCCTGCCTGCCACTAACACACTACAAGTCCTATAGGTGCTTCTGGGAAGAAAATATAGCTCTGTGTGTGTAATGGGACTAACACACTTCAAGTCCTATAGGTGCTTCTGGGAACAAAGTATAGCTCTTTGTGTGTAATGGGACTAACACACTTCAAGTCCTATAGGTGCTTCTGGGAAGAAAATATAGCTCTGTGTGTGTAATGGGACTAACACACTTCAAGTCCTATAGGTGCTTCTGGGAACAAAATATAGCTCTGTGTGTGTAATGGGACTAACACACTTCAAGTCCTATAGGTGCTTCTGGGAACAAAATATAGCTCTGTGTGTGTGATGGGACTAACACACTTCAAGTCCTATAGGTGCTTCTGGGAAGAAAATATAGCTCTGTGTGTGTAATGGGACTAACACACTTCAAGTCCTATAGGTGCTTCTGGGAAGAAAATATAGCTCTGTGTGTGTAATGGGACTAACACACTTCAAGTCCTATAGGTGCCTCTGGGAACAAAATATAGGAGCTCTGCCTGCCTGCCACTAACACACTACAAGTCCTATAGGTGCTTCTGGTAACAAAATATAGGAGCTCTGCCTGCCTGCCACGAACACACTACAAGTCCTATAGGTGCTTCTGGTAACAAAATATAGGAGCTCTGCCTGCCTGCCACGAACACACTACAAGTTCTATAGGTGCTTCTGGTAACAAAATATAGGAGCTCTGCCTGCCTGCCACGAACACACTACAAGTCCTATAGGTGCTTCTGGTAACAAAATATAGGAGCTCTGCCTGCCTGCCACGAGCACACTACAAGCCCCTCTTTGTCAATCAATCTTTGTAACTGAATCTATCTAACTCAATCTCTGCAAGTGAATCTCTCTATCTATCTAAATGCAGCAGAGTGTCACAGAAACAGCCTGCTCAATCTGCGCCGGAACAGCATGTGACCGGCGCAGACGGCGTGGCGGCGTTTTTATAGGGGGGGGCGTGTACTACAGCCCCTGAGCTGTAATTGGCTACAGGCGTCCTGCCTGTAGCCAATTATGGCTCTTCGAGTTTCCGGGGCTGTGATTGGCCAAGCATGCGGGGTCACAGTGCATGCTTGGCCAATCATCAGCCAGCAATGCACTGCGTCGGCCGCGCCGGCCGCAATGCATTGCGGGGCCCCTCGCATCACACGAACGTGATGCGAGCGGCCAAAATAGTTCTGGGCTCGCCGAGCGAGCGAACGCCCGGTGCTCGATGCGAACGTGGGTTCGCATCGAGCACCGGGCCCATCCTTACTGGCCAATTAGGAAGTGGGTCTGATTCCCATCACCTGTTTGACTGAAATCCTATTGGATGCCTAGGAGGGGGAGGACACAGCGGAAAGCGAAAAGAAGAGCCTGGATGCCCGGTCCCCATCAGTGCCCTGATTATCACAAGTTGGTTATCGGCTCTCTTCTCCTCTCCTCAGGCTGTCAGCATGAGGAAAGGAGTGCCAATAACTGGCTTCTATTTACATCCATGATCAGCTGTGATTGGACACAGCAGATCACGTGGTAAAGAGCCGCTGATTGGACACTGCAATCACAGAGCCCGCCGCACGGTGGGCATACTCATGGGCGGCCGTCATATGACGCGCCGTATCCGTCATTCGGCTATAGTGCGGTATGCAAGTGGTTAAGGTTAGCCATGGATTTATTGGGTCACATCTTGGCCAGGACCCTATCTGCATGGAGTTTGCATGTCTTCCCTGTGCCTGCGTGGGTTTCCTCCGGGTACTCCAGTTTCTTTCCACACTCCAGAGACATGCTGGGTGCAGGGCCTGTGCTACCACTAGGCAAACTAGGCGGCCGCCTAGGGCGCCCTGCTGCCTAGGGCGCCCGGCCACTGGTTTTCCTACTCTCTTCTCTCTGCAGCAAGCAACTAACTCTCAGCATCAGCAGGCAGCCGCCTCTCCGGTCACATATAGTGTCAGAGGCGCAGCAGTGGTGAAGGACTGTGTCTGTGTCCCGACTCCCGCAGCAAGCAAACATTTATTGATGGGCACTGGTAGGCTGCATTTGATGGGCGCTGGTGAGGCTGCATTTGATGGGCGCTGGTGAGGATGCATTTGATCGGTGCTGGTGAGGCTGCATTTGATGGGCGCTGGTGAGGCTGCATTTGATGGGCGCTGGTGAGGCTGCATTTGATGGGCGCTAGTGAGGCTGCATTTGACGGGCGCTGGTGAGGCTGCATTTGATGGGCGCTGGTGAGGCTCCATTTGATGGGTGCTGGTGAGGCTGCATTTGATGGGCGCTGGTGAGGCTCCATTTGATGGGCGCTGGTGAGGCTGCATTTGATGGGCGCTGGTGAGGCTCCATTCGATGGGTGCTGGTGAGGCTGCATTTGGTGGGCGCTGGTGAGGCTCCATTTGATGGGCGCTGGTGAGGCTCCATTTGATGGGCGCTGGTGAGGCCGCATTTGATGGGCGCTGGTGAGGCTGCATTTGGTGGGCGCTGGTGAGGCTGCATTTAATGGGCGCTGGTGAGGCTGCATTTGGTGGGCGCTGGTGAGGCTCCATTTGATGGGTGCTGGTGAGGCTGCATTTGGTGGGCGCTGGTGAGGCTCCATTTGATGGGCGCTGGTGAGGCTCCATTTGATGGGCGCTGGTGAGGCTGCATTTAATGGGCGCTTTATTATAAAGGTGGGATTTACATGGGCAGGGAAAAGGGGGCGGAGTCAGCTGGGGGGCGGCAAAATGAGGTTTCGCCTAGGGTGTCAAAAATCCTTGCACCAGCCCTGGCTGGGTGGTTAACTAGCTCCTGTCCAAATTGTTCCCAGTATATGTAAGCATGGGACATAGAGCCCTTGCATTGTAAGCTCCCTAATGACTGTAATGTGAAGCGCTGTGTACATTGCCGGCACCATATAAATGCCTGACCTCTAATAATAATAATAAAAATTGTAGTGTCACCATAAGATCTTTTTTTTTCGAGAATACCTCCAGCTAATCCTCAAGCAGGACAATGAACTCTCGTCTCCTGCGTTGGCACCATAAAAGAATTAAAGCCGCCGTGCATTTATTAAAACTCTATAATTTAAGCGCTGAACATATTTATTAAGTGCTGCAGGAGCGAGGTTTTACATCCGGGCAGGAACAGTATTAAATATGTCAAATTAATGAAATATACATGACACCGGCTAAATATTTCAAGGCGGGAAATTTATTGCGTCCCGTACAGGACTGATGCGCGTTGGAAGATCGCTTCATTAAATCTAAGCGGATGGAAAAGGTGCGGCGCCCG
Source organism: Lithobates sylvaticus (assembly GCA_028564925.1). NCBI lineage: Eukaryota > Metazoa > Chordata > Amphibia > Anura > Ranidae > Lithobates > Lithobates sylvaticus. Next base: position 270,304,165 of record CM053032.1, read on the forward strand.
AGTCAGACGCCGCGCTTCAACATGAACCTCGACAGGGAAAACGTGTATATTCTGCCTGTTTGTGACAAGTATGGCAGAAATCATCCAGTCACTTCTGAAGCCAATAAAGCGATCTCATAAACGTAGGGAGCCGTTCGCCGGGCACTTAGTATTCAGGCTGAGAACGCGCAGTTTAACGGAATTAACGTCACACGCAAAAAAGATCGCTCTGCATTTGTCACCTGGTGCCTGGTATAGTTACGGCTGCTGCATGGATGGTTTATAACTGAACTCTGGGCAGGGGCGGATCCGGGGAGGGGTGGCGGGCCAGTCAGCGGGTCAATAAACAGGGCAGCACAGTGGTGTAGTGGTTAGCACTTTCACCTAGCAGTAATAGGGTCGCTGGTTCAAATCCCGACCACGACACCCTCTGCCTGGAGTTTGCATGTTCTCCCTGTGCCTGCGTGGGTTTCCTCCGGGTACTCCGGTTTCCGCCCACACTGCAAAGACATGCTGGTAGGTTAATTAGATCCTGTCGCTAAAATTGGCCAAATATGTGTATGTTGTATGTGTATGTGTTTGCAAGCGTGTCGGGACCCCACAGGGCAAGGATCACGCCATACCACAGATGGACACCAGTGGCAAAAAGCGCCCTGAGGCAATTCAGTTCGCATAGGTAGCGCTATACAAGTCATTCATTCAATAAACGGGCGGGCAGATGAGTGGGTGGCAGGTGGGTGAGGCTGCGGGCGGGCGGACGGCTCAGTGGGTGATTGGGCGTGTCAGTAAATGGGCAGCTTGGCGCGTGGGCAGGTGAGTGAGCGGGCAGGTAGGCAGCTCGGTGGGTGGGTGGGTGAGTGAGCGGGTGGCTCGGCGGTTGGGCCAGTCGGCAAGTGAGCGGACGGCTGGCCAATCAACGAGCCAGAGGGCGGGGGAGCAGAGAGATAGCATCATCTCTCACCACCCAGTGCCCGCCCTGCAGTTCCGCCCTCACTCTGCAGGCAGCCGTGGGCAGGAGAGAGATAACATCATCTCTCTGCTGCCTGACTTCACTCTGGGACACAGGAAGTGACAATCCCCACCTTGTGACAATTGACAATTGTAGCAGGCAAGTGAAAATCCGCATTGGGAGGAATAGTGTCCCATCATTGGTGTCAGTGGGAGGAATAGTGTCCCATCATTGGTGTCAGTGGGAGGAATAGTGCCCCATCATTGGTGTCAGTAGGAGGAATAGCGCCCCATCATTGGTGTCAGTGGGAGGAATAGTGTCCCATCATTGGTGTCAGTGAGAGGAATAGTGTCCCATCATTGGTGTCAGTGGGAGGAATAGTGTCCCATCATTGGTGTCAGTGAGACACCATCATTGGTGTCAGTGGTGTCAGTGAGAGGAATAGTGTCCCATCATTGGTGTCAAAGGGGGAAACAGTGCCCCATTGTTGATGTTAGTAGCAGGAATTATGCCCCATCGTTTGTTTCAGTGGTAGAAAAGTGCCCCAGGACCGTATAAAGGTGAGCAAAGGGCAGCAGTTTGGAGACCACTGCTTTAGGGCCTCTGATTTCGGAAAATATATGTTTGGGGGTTCTTAGTAATTTTCTAAAAAACGATTACTGATTGTAACAAGTGTGTAAAAATTAAGAAATTGCCCCAGACAACAAGTAGTTAACAGACAATGCATGTCCGGCGCACTCACCTACACTCACATACGCGACGGACATCTAGATCTTCGATAAGGTAGAGATCCCCTATAACATGGACACTGCTGAGTGACATCATCCTGGTGGACGGAACTCCCGGGGCCCATTCATGGAAAGATCCGGCGCGCTCATAAATCACGCTGAACGATTGTGCCAATATAATAGAGTTTGCTTTCAGCTTTATAAATGATCCTCGCAGCGATTCCCTCACCCCGCTCATAACGGGAACAAATTAGACACAATAAAATTGTCAAATCATATTTCAGACGAGACCCGTGACGGGAGAGTTGTCTCTCCGCCATCATCGGCGAGATTGCTTACAAAATAATATTGATAAAAAAAATGATCAATTCACCGCAGATCAATTGGCACTAGTCAGGACTTGTAGGGAAGAGGACAATTTCTCTGCCAGTAGGGGGCCCCACTTCATTGATGAACCCCTTTTTATTGTGATGTGGGACAGAAGACACTTGGGTCAGGTTTTTATTGTCCCCAATGGGGAGGTTCTCTGAGGGCCACTCACACGTTGGGGTAAGACGCACTTCACCATAACACATGGCACCGCACCTACCAATGCCATAACACATGGCACCGCACCTACCAATGCCATAACACATGGCACCGCACCTACCAATGCCATAACACATGGCACCGCACCTACCAATGCCATAACACATGGCACCGCACCTACCAATGTCATAACACATGGCACCGCACCTACCAATGCCATAACACATGGCACCGCACCTACCAATGTCATAACACATGGCACCGCACCTACCAACACCATAACACATGGCACCGCACCTACCAATGTCATAACACAAGGCACCGCACCTACCAATGTCATAACACATGGCACCGCACCTACCAATGTCATAACACATGGCACCGCACCTACCAATGTCATAACACATGGCACCGCACCTACCAATGCCATAACACATGGCACAGCACCTACCAATGTCATAACACATGGCACCGCACCTACCAATGTCATAACACATGGCACCGCACCTACCAATGTCATAACACATGGCACCGCACCTACCAATGTCATAACACATGGCACCGCACCTACCAATGTCATAACACATGGCACCGCACCTACCAATGTCATAACACATGGCACCGCACCTACCAATGTCATAACACATGGCACCGCACCTACCAATGTCATAACACATGGCACCGCACCTACCAATGACAATATATGGCACAGCATATGGGCTGCCCATGGACCACAATGGATGGGGAAAATGAACGTCACCCATATTTCAAAATGCTCCACAACACAACGTACGGTACATGTGTTATGGGGCATTGTGTTCTACAGGAGAGGACAATTCACCGCAGGGCACCACAACGGCCATATTGGTTTTATCATCCCATGTGTGGTGCCAGTCATATACATGGCAGGGGCAGTGCCAACCACACCCAATGCACTGCAGTACAGGAGACATGTGCAGAACGAAAATTAATTAATTTGCCTAATTTGTTTTCGGAATTCGTTTCATTTATTCGAGTTCAAATTGATTAGAATTTTCCAAGTTCGGTCGAATTGAACTCAATTAAATCAAATTCAAAAAATTTGATTCGATTCGAATTCCATTCCAAATCTAATTTATACTATTCTAAATTCAACTTTTGGAAGATGGTTATATTCTTTCTATTCCATTCTATTTTATTGTTTTTCCTGTTCTATTCTATCCTTTTCTATTCTATTATTTTCTATTCTATTATATTCTTTTCTTTTCTATTATATTCTATTATTCTTTTCTAATTCAAATTTATTCTATTTCGAAATTTTAAGATGGTTATAGTGTTATACTCTATTCTATTATTTTTTTTTTTCAATTTTATTCTATTCTATTTGTTTCTATTATTTCATTTTCTACTCTTTTTTTCAATCTATTCTATTCTTTTCTTTTCTATTCTATTCGAATTTCAAATTTATTCTATTTGAAATTCGAATTCCGGAAGATGGTTATATTCTATTTTATTCTATTGTTTTTTTCTATTATATTCTATTCTTCTAATTCAAATTTATTCTATTCAGAATTTGAAGATAGTTATAGTGTTATACTCTATTCCTTTTCTTTTTTTTTTTCAATTTTATTCTATTTGTTTCTATTATTTCATTTTCTACGCTTTTTTTTCAATCTATTCTATTCTTTTCTGTTCTATTCGAATTTCAAATTTATTCTATTTGAAATTCAAATTCCGGAAGATGGTTATATTCTATTTTATTCTATTGTTATTTTTTCTATTATATTCTATTCTTCTAATTCAAATTTATTCTATTCAGAATTTGAAGATGGTTATAGTGTTATACTCTATTCCTTTTCTTTTTTTTTTCAATTTTATTCTATTTGTTTCTATCATTTCATTTTCTACGCTTTTTTTTCAATCTATTCTATTCTTTTCTTTTCTATTCTATTCAAATTTCAAATTTATTCTATTTGAAATTCAAATTCCGGAAGATGGTTATATTCTTTCTATTTTAGTCTATTGTTTTTTTTCTATTATATTCTATTCTTTTATGGTCTATTCCAGGGATATGCAATTAGCGGATCTCCAGCTGTTGCAGAACTACAAGTCCCATGAGGCATAGCAAGACTCTGACAGCCACAAGCATGACACCCAGAGGCAGAAGCATGATGGGACTATGATGGGTAGTTTTGCAACAGCTGGAGGTCCGCTAATTGCATATCCCTGGTCTATTCTATTCTATTTCAATCTATTATTTTCTATTCTATTCTATTCTATCCTTTTTTTCTATTTTTTTCGTTTCTATTCTATTTGAATTCCAATTTATTCTATTTAAAATTAGAATTTCAGAAGATGGTTATATTCTATTTTATTCTAATCTATTGTTTTTTCTATTCTATTCTATTATTTTCCATTCTATTCTAATATATTTTAATATTCTATTCTTTTTTTTTACTATTCTATTATTTTTCTATTCTATTTGAATTCCAATTTATTCTATTTAAAATTAGAATTTCAGAATATAGTTATATTCTTTCTATTTTATTCTAATCTATTGTTTTTTCTATTCTATTCTATTATAATATATTTTTCTATTCTATTCTTTTTTTTTACTATTCTTTTTTTTTTCTATTCTATTTGAATTCAAATGTATTCTATTTGAAATTTGAATTTCAGAAGATGGTTATATTCTATTTTATTCTATTCTATTATTTTAATATTTTTTTTAATTCTATTCTATTATTTTCTATTTTATTTTATTCTTTTGTTTTCTTTTCTATTTTGTTCTGTTTTAGTATATTCAATTATATTCTTTTATTTTCTATTCTATTACATTTTTTTCTATTCTATTACATTTTTTTCTATTCCATCCCTTTATTTTCAATTCTCTTTTTTCTATTCTTTTTTGCTTAATTAGTTTCATTCGTTTTCAGAATTCGTTGAATTTATTTGAGTTCAAATTAATTAGAATTTTCCGAGTTCGGTCGAATTGAACTCAATTAAATCTAATTCAAAAAATTTGATTTGATTCGAATTTTATTCTAAACCGAATTTATACTATTCTAAATTCAACTTTTGGAAGATGGTTATATTCTTTCTATTCCATTCTATTTTATTGTTTTTCCTGTTCAATTCTATCCTTTTCTATTTTATTATTTTATTTTCTATTATATTCTTTTATTTTCTTCTCTATTATATCCTATTCTTATTCTATTCTTTTCTAATTACAATTTATTCAATTCAAAATTCGAAGATGGTTATATTGTTATACTCTTTTTATTCGATTCTGTTGTTTTTTCTATTCTATTCTTTTCTATTATTATATTTTCTGCTCTATTTATTTTATCTATTCTATTCGAATTTCTAATTTATTCTATTTGAAATTCAAATTCCGGAAGATGGGTATATTCTGTCTGTTTTATTCAATTTTTTTCTTTTTCTTTTTCTATTCTATTCAATCTATTATTTGGTATTCTATTCTTTTTTTATATTCTATTCTTTTCTATTCTATTTGAAATTTAGAAGATAGTTATATTCTTTCTGTTTTATTCTATTCCATTCTATTGTTTTTTTTTCTATTCTATTCTATTCTAATATATTCTTTTCTATTCTAATATATTCTTTTCTATTCTATTCTTTTTTATATTCTATTCTTTTCTATTCTATTTGAAATTCAGAAGATGGTTATATTCTTTCTGTTTTATTCTATTCCATTCTATTGCTTTTTTTCTATTCTATTCTAATATATTCTTTTCTATTCTATTCTTTTTTTATATTCTATTCTTTTCTATTCTATTTGAATTCCAATTTATTCTGTTTGCAATTTGAATTTCAGAAGATGGTTATAGTCTATTTTAGTCTATTCTTTTTGTATACTCTATTCTATTCCTTTATTTTCTATTTTATTTTCTGTTCTTTTATTTTCTATCTTTTTTTATTTTTTTTTTAAACATTATTTTTAAGGGAGATTGACCGCCATCTTGAACTTCTTCCATTTTCTAATAATTTGCTCCAACTGTTTGTTGCCTTCTCACCAAGCTGCTTGCCTATTTTTCCGTAGCCCATCCCAGCTAGACATGTGCAATTTGTTTAGTTTTTTTTCGTTTTTCGTTTTTCTTCGTTATTTTCGTTCATTCGTTATCGTACGAATGAACGAACGATTCGCTAAAAATTTTAACGAATCATTCGAATCGAACGAATCCGAAAACAACGAAAATCCGAAAAAAACTAATTAGAAACAACGAAACTACGAAAGAAGAAAATCCGAAAAACGAAAACAGAACAACGAAAATCAAAATGAACGAAAAAATTCGTACATTCGTAACTTTTTTTTTTTTGTTGAATTGGTAATTTTCCGTGTCTCTTACAATGGCGCTGCTTAACGTGCCTCGAATGGATTGAACGAAAAAATTCGTACATTCGTAACTTTTTTTTTTCGATTCGTAATTTTACGTGTCTCTTACAATGGCGCTGCTTAACGTGCTTCGAATGGATTGAACGAAAAAATTCGTACATTCGTAACTTTTTATTTTTTTTTCGATTCGTAATTTTCCGTGTCTCTTACAATGGCGCTGCTTAACGTGCTTCGAATGGATTGAACGAAAAAATTCGTACATTCGTAACTTTTTATTTTTTTTTCGATTCGTAATTTTCCGTGTCTCTTACAATGGCGCTCCTTAACGTGCTTCGAATGGATTGAACGAAAAAATTCGTACATTCGTAACTTTTTTTTTTCGATTCGGAATTTTCCGTGTCTCTTAAAATGTAATAATAGCATACACATTACATAAAATTATGAATTATGCTCCGATTACGAATCTACGAATGTTACGAATGTACGAATAAATACGAATGCGTCCGAATTTAGAATAAACGAAAATTAAACTGAAAAACGAATCAACGAAAAAATAACTCTTACGAAAATACGAATCGTTACGAATACGAACACCGACGACGTACGAATCGTTACGAATCAACGGAAACGAAAAAAAACGAAACGAAAATAAACAAATTTTTTTGTTGTGCACATGTCTAATCCCAGCCTTGTGCAGGTCTACAATTTTATTCCTGATGTCGTTACACAGCTCTCTGGTCTTGGCCCTTGTGGAGAGGTTGGAGTCTGTTTGACTGAGCGTGTGGACAGGTGTCTTTTATACAGGTAATGAGTGGAGAACAGGAGGGCTTCTTAACCACCTTGCGCCCAATATACGTCGTATGACGTCCTCTACTTTCCGGGGGTATATCTGAATGATGGGTGCAGCTACAGACATCATTCAGATATTGCCGTTTTCAGCCTGGCGATTCCCTGCACCATAAGAACCATCATAGCGGCTGTTCCGCCGCTTGATCGTTCTTACGGGCGTCGGGAGGGGATGTCCCCCCCCCTCCGGTGCTTCTACCGACTCACCGCTAGACATGTGCACAATAGAAAAATTTGTTTAGTTTAGTTTCTGTCCGTTTCCGTTGATTCGGAACGATTCGTAATTTCGTAAGTCGTCGGTGTTCGTATTCGGACTCGTTCGTATTTTCGTAAGAGTTATTTTTTCGTTGATTCGTTTTTCCGTTAGTCTAATTTTAGTTTATTCGAAATTCGTATTTTCGTTATATTTCGTATTCGGACGCATTCGTATTTTCGGAAGAGCTATATTTTCGTTGATTTAAAAAGATTCGTATTTCCGTTAATCTAATTTTCGTTGATTCGAAATTCGTATTTTCGTAGATTTAGTTACATTCGTACTTTCGTAAGATTGATTTATTCGTACTTTCGTAACATTGTTTTCGTAGATTCGTAATCGGAGCATAATTCATAATTTTATGTAATGTGTATGCTATTTATATGTTTAAGAAACAAAGAATTTCTCTCTCACAAGTCAGAACTTAACTCAAAAATCCACCAAAACACAGTGCCTCCGACCCAACCACACCCAACCACACCCAACCACACCCTATCTGGACTCTGGATGGAATATTTCAGAATCAGAACTAATATTCGTTCTTTCGAATTCTCGATCAGCGGAATTTTTGTTATTTCGTATTTTCGTTGTTTTGATTTCCTTTTTCCGAATATTCGTAATTTCGTTTTTTTTCGTTCATTTTGATTTTCGTTATTTTTGAATCTTCGGTATTTTCGTTGTTTCTGTTTTCGGATTTTCATTCTTTCGTAGTTTCGTTGTTTCTAATTTAATTATTTCGGATTTTCGTTGTTTTTCATATTCGTTCTTTTCGATAGTTCTTTAGAATTTTTAGTAAACCATTCGTTCATTCGCACGATAACGAATATAACGAATTTGAACGGAAAACGAATTCGTAACTAAACGAATTGCACATGTCTACTCACCGCTTCCATCAGTGAGTCGGACACAGGATCCGCCGGCCCCTGGAGGATGACCATAGAGATTTCCGGCGGACCAGATGGTCGCCGGAGTCTCTATGATTGTTCGGAGGTCATAACATCACGCCCGGCCTCTGCATTCAATTAACGGTGGCGCTTCGGCTGGGAAGCCGTGATCGTTTTTTTTTTTTTTTTTTTTTTTAATTTAGGCTTCCCAGCCTAGTGGTGAGATGTGGGGTCTTATTGACCCCATATCTCATTGGAAATCGGTCCGATCGTGCCATAATCCTATTACAAGGGATGTTTACATTCCTTGTAATAGGAATAAAAGTAATCAAATTTTTTTTAAGGTGTCAAACTAAAAAAATAAAAGTAAAATTAACAATAAATTTTTTTTTAAAAAATGTAAGCGCCCCTGCCCCTGTGAGCTCGTGCGCAGAAGCGAATTCATACGTAAGTCCCACCCACATATGAAAACGGTGTTCAAACCACACATGTGAGGTATCGCTGCGAACATTAGAGCGAGAGCACTAATTCTAGCCCTATACCTCCTCTGTACCTCAAAACATGTAACCAGTAAAAAATGTTAAAGCGTCGCCTATGGGAATTTTTAAATATCAAAGTTTGGCACCAATCCACGAGCGCGTGCAATTTTTAAGCGTGACATGTTGGGTATCTATTTACTCTGCCTAGCTTCGTTTTTCACATTATGCAAAACAATTGGGCTAACTTTACTGTTTTTTTTTTTTTTTTAAAGCATAAACAGTTTTTTTCTGAAAAAAACTTGTTCGAAAAATTGCTGCGCAAATACAGTGCGAGATAAAAAGTTGCAACGACCGCCATTGTATTCTCTAGGGTCTTTGCTAAAAAAAACATATATAATGTTTGTGGGTTCTATGTAATTTTCTAACAAAGAAATTATGAATTTTACATGTAAGAGAGAAATGTCAGAATTGCCCCGGATCTCAAGTGGTTAAAGAAAAAATAATGCCGCATACACACGGTCGGACTTTCCGGCAGAAAAAGTCAGACGGAATTCGTTTCATCGGATATTCCAATCGTGTGTTGGCCTCATCAGACTTTTTTTTTTCGAAAATTCTGACAGACCTAGAAATAGAACATGTTTTGGGCACTGGCTATTGAACTTCGTTTTTCTAGTCCTGTCGTACGCGTTGTACGTCACTGCGTTCTAGACCGTCGGACTTTGGTGTGATCGTGTGTAGGCAAGACCGCTTGAGCGTCAAAAAACGTCAGAGTTTGTTCCGACGGAAAAAACGGTCGTGTGTACGCGGCATAACAGGTCTGTGAGAGCTGGAATTCTTACTGCTTGGTAGGTGATCAAATACTTATGTCATGCAAATTAATTACCGTATATACTCGAGCATAAGCCGACCCGAATATAAGCCGAGGCACCTAATTTTACCACAAACAACTGGGAAAACTTATTGACTCGAGTATAAGCCTAGGGTGAGAAATGCGCAGCTACTGTAAGTGGAAAAGAGGGTCAACAATGCCCATTTGCAGCCTCACTGTGCCCATTTGCATGCCTCACTGTGCCCATTTGCAGCCAAAGGTCCCCCAAACTTCAAACTTGGTAGTTAAGGGTTACTAAATGCCCCCTAGCTGCAGCCAACATGTGGGATCTCTGGACCCAAAGGGTCCCGAAATGACATTGATGCAGGTGGACACAGTTGACCGACTTTGGGGCCCTGTATCTCGGGGTCACTTGGTGCTAGGAACCCCTTTGGATAATGGATATGCTGTAGTGCTAGTTCCACTGGATTTGAATACCAAATTTGGGGTTCCTAGCACCAAGTGGCCCCGAGATACGGGGCCCCAAAGTCGGGTCAGAAAATGTCAAGCACTTTTCTGCAGCAGATAATGACATTTTCCGAACCGAATTTGGGGCCACGTATCTCAGGGCCACTTAGTGCTAGGAACCCCATCTTTGGATGTGTTGTAGTGCTAGGTCCACTGTGTTGGCACACCAAATGCGGGGTTCCTAGCACCAAAGGCAGATCGGAAATTTTTCTTTTGCTGCAGAAAAGTGCTTGACTCGAGTATAAGCCGAGGGGGCACTTTCAGCACAAAAAAATGTGCTGAAAAACTCGGCTTATACTCGAGTATATACGGTATTTAAAAATGATACAAAGTGATTTTCTGGATTTTTGTTTTAGATTCCGTCTCTCGCAATTGAAGAGTACCTATGATACAAATTACAGACCTCTACATGCTTTGTAAGTAGGAAAACCTGCAAAACCAGCAGTGTATCAAATACTTGTTCTCCCCTCTGTAAGGCCCCTTTCACACTGGAGCGGGAGCCGCGGTGACGGTAAAGCAGCGCTATATTTAGCGCTGCTTTACCGTTGTTTTAGCCGCGGTATTCGAAAAAGGGTTAAAGACCCCCCGCAGAGCGCCGCCGTAGCAGCGCTTAGCGGCGGTATTGCCGCAGTATTACCGCGGTTTCCCATTCAAATCAATGGGAAGGAGCGGTATAGGAGCGTTATAGGAGCTCCAAAGATGCTGCTAGCAGGACTTTTTTCGCCGTCCTGCTAGCGCAACGCTCCAGTGTGAAAGCCCGCCGACTTTCACACTGGAGTGAATGGGGCCGGATTTTTTCAGGCGGTGTACAGGCGCTATTTTTAGCGCTGTACCGCCTGAAAAACGCCCCAGTGTGAAAGGGGCCTAAGTCCTGATCTTTTCCATTACAATGTATTCCTCCCGTCACTTGGCTTCTTATACATGAGGAAAAAACGCTGGTTCCTCTGGTAAAACGTATGCAGGCTCATAACGTGCCACAGAGCTAAATCAAAGTGATAATATTTATCTGCCTAAGCCATCACAAGAGTTTAGGGGCAGCGGATTAGTTTTTAGTGAATACGGGTAATTGCAGATCTTCCAGAGTAATTGCCACACTTTTAGAAGGCATCAACACTGCATGAGCGTGCATAGTTATTAGTAGGCTTCCATTAAAACTGGTGCATGACCCATAAAACCATGAAATAGATAGGAAACCGCATTTAGTTTGCTTGCAGAGCAGTGTGTGTGTGGATGGGATCAGCTCTTGCAGGGATTCTTGCTGCTCAGATATTCTTCAGTCCTATACTATAGAAAGCAGACAGATATTTAGCAATGCCAGCTTTTTGCTTTGAATTACATTTATGGAAGAAAAACACCCAATGCCACCCAGCAACTAATCCTCCTCATCTCTTTCCTTTGATTGGAACAAGATGCATTCAGACGTTGGCAACTGTTCCTCCATGTTCCTTGCAGGAAGTGTTGCAGATAAAGAAAACCAACAAAAAAAATAATAGACTCTGGGCTTGTTTTCAGCTGAAACGTGGGGGGAACGCAGATACAGCACCTCCAGCACGGAACAGGCGTGTACTGGCCATCGGGACTACCCGAAGTTTCCTGGGGGGCCGATGGCTTAGTAGGCCAGTTTCCAGACATCCCAAGTCTCCCGCGAGGTGCGTGAGTCTCCCGCATTGTGGCTGCGGCTCTGGGACACCTGAGAGACACTTGTGATATCCTGGCTGCAGGGCCGATCCTGGAAGGACTTTTCAGGTCTGGTATGCATTTTAAGGGGAACCCCGCGCCCAAATTAAAAAAAAAATGTCGTGCCCCCCCCCAAAATCCATACCAGACCCTTATCCGAGCATGCAACCTGGCAGGCCAGGATAGGGCGGGACAAGCGAGCGCCCCCCCCCCCCTGAACCATACCAGGCCACATGCCCTCAACATGGGGTGGGTTCCCCCAAAGCACCTTGTCCCCATGTTGATGGGGACAAGGGCCTCATCCCCATAACCCTTGCCTGGTGGTTTTGGGGGTCTTTGGGCATAGGGACTTATCATAATCTGGAAGCCTCCTTTAACAAGGGGGTCCCCAGATCCCAGCACCCCTATGTGAATGGGCATGGGGTACCCCTACCCATTCACCAAAAAAGGAAAAAAAAAAGGAAAAACGACAGGAGACAGTTTTCTACAATTCTACAAAAGAGAAAAAAAGTGTCCCGCGATGTCCATCCATCTTCAATCATGGCGCCGACGGTCCAGAGAAAAAAAAAAAGGTCTGCCTCGATGGGAGGCATCCCACCGACTGCTGTCTCTTGGCTGTGACAACTGTTATATAGGCAAGGGCAGGGCCACCCAGTGACATAACCGGGTGACCCTGCCCCTTCTGATGTCATGTGATGTCTCTCTATCTCCTGTCGCTTTTACTTTTTTTACACTTTTTTTGTGAATGGGTAAGGGTACAGTGTTTCCATCGGGTTTCCCTGGACCCCTGGAGAGCAACAAGGTCTGTGCATTTACCCGGAGCCATAGAGATCCTAGGCAATTCTAACTGCCGTCACATCCCTTTTGAGTGCAGGAGATTTGGTTTGTCATTAGTTCCGGGCTAGTATTTCCCTGCAGTGGTAGAGCTGGGACCAGCATAGCTCCCAACTGTCCCTGATTTTCGAGGGACTGTCCCTGATTTGGAGCAATGTCCCTCTGTCCCTCACCCCTCCTCATTTGTCCCTCATTTTGGTTTGATCTATATAGTTTATATAAAATGCACTTTTTATCAATCAAAAGGTGTTTCCTAGTGCTAAACCTTTTATTCTGATTTCTAAATTGCTGCATTTGTAAATTCCAAAAGCCAATATAAAGGAATAGTAGTGGTAAAAAAAGCACTTGTAGGTTTAACCAATCTTGTTTTTTTTGTACAATTCTCCTTTTAAGGAGGCGTGGCAAGGCGTGTGTCCTATGCCTGCATACTTTTGCTGATAGGTGTCCCTCATTCCCATCGCAAAAAGTTGGGAGGTATGGACCATTGTCTACAGGGGAGTTGGAGATACTCCAGGATGCAGTTCACAACACATTGTGCTACTTTCTAAGGGACTGAGAGTTCCTAACCTGTAAGGGGCTGTTGCTGATCTAGCAAACTGTACTGATAGCTTGTACAGAGGAATCAATTGGAGTTGTATATAGGGAGGAAGTTGTCCCTCGTTTTATCACTATCAAGTTGGGTATCCCATAATTCCTATCCCCATCCAAGTTATTACCCCATAATAAAAACACAAAACAAAGCTTGGGGGCTGTTCGCTGTGCCTGGATGAAAGCTGAATTTGTTATGTGCCTGGCTGTGCAGCAGTGGGGAATCCTGTCATCTGCAACCCCTACCGGGATAGTGCTACATGTAATGTAATATTTACATTTTTTTAGTATTTATTTGAAAATTTTTATTTTTTGGGGGGAAAATCTTAAGAAGGTAGCCCAGTCTTAGTGCAGAGGCAGAAGACCCGGTGGACGTGACTTCCTATAAATAAAGATCAGAAGTTTTTTTTTTTCCTTGGCGGAAGGTGGTTTGAGGTGGCCCATGCTGGTTCATCCACTCTTCTGAATCTTTAATAGGCTACGGATGAAAGGGAAGACCAACACCAGACATAAGAAATGGCAGGCATGCTTGGCCTCTTGCAAGCTGTGAAGCCCCCCAAAACGTTGTTGTTAATCTCCACTGCCCCCTACCACCCCCACACTCCGACCCCCTCTGCTCCCGACCTTTAAGTCTGTCTTAATATCTGGGAATTTAAGTTGTATTTGTATTCTTTTATATTAGTATTATAATCTTTTATATTTTTTTTATTATTTAATGTAATACATTTGATGTTTTAGTATTTATATTTATATTGTAATATTTTGTTTAAAGAAGAGAGATAATAGAACGGAGTTACAAGGGTCCTGTGAACAGAACTACCGATGACCCGCAGCTATTCCTGCATTCTTCTGCTGACAGATGACGGCATCATTTGGCTGCTGCCTGGTGCCCCCTGCCTTGGCCCCCTGTTGTTTTTTGGGCACCCTGTTTCCTCTCGCAGCATGTTGCTTTTGTGCGACATCCTCCTCGTCCTTCCCCTGCACATCACTCTGATGGTCAAAGTCATAAACCCATGTCACCTCAACCATCTCATCGTCTACCTCCAACCACTCTCTGTCTTATCAAATGTTATCATTAAAAATAAATATTTCCATATTTTTGGGATTCAACAACAAAAAAGAGAAAGAAATGACAAAGGCCACCACAAGCAATGTCACAGTGTTGCTTTGTCCATGGAGGAAAGAATGCATTTCTCATATAAAAATACTATCGAAAGAAATAATTAAATTTAATTTTCTTTGTTCTGAACAGAACTAAGAGAAATAAATGACAAGGCCACCGCCAGCAATGTCACAGTGTCAGTTTGTCACTGGTGGAAAGAATGTATTTGTGTTTGTCTTATAAAGAAAAATTTAAATTTATTTTTTGTTTTAATAGCAATGATTTCTGGAAGTATGGAAGAGCCCTGGGGCCATTATATATAATATATATATATATATATAATATATCATTTTTTTTATTATTTACAGAATTCTGAGTTTGAAAGATTAAGATTGAGATTAAACGTCAGAATTCTGAGATTGAATATCTTAATTGTGAGTTTAACATTTTTTTTTGTCAGAATTCTATGTTTGAAAGTCAGAATTCTGAGATTGAAAGTCAGAATTTTGAGTTTAAAAAAATATATATATATATTTTTTTTTTACAGAATTCTGAGTTTGAAAGTCAGAATTCTGTCTTTGAAAGTCATAATTCTGAATTTCAAACTCATAATTCTGACTTTTAATTTCATAATTCTGACTTTAAAACTCAGAATTCTGTAAAAAAAAAAAAAAAAATAAATTAAACTCACAATTAAGATTTTCAGTCTCAGAATTCTGACATTCAAACTCAGAATTCTGACTCTCAAACTCAGAATTCCGTAAAAAAAAAAAAAAAAAATATATATATATATATATATATATATATATATATATATATATATATATATATATATATACATACCGTATTTATCGGCGTATAACACGCACCGGCGTATAACACGCACCCCAAGTTTAGGAGGGAATTTTAAGGAAAAAAAGTTTTAGGAGAGAAGTTTAGGGGAAAAAAAAAACTTACATTTAAGCGTCATTTGCAGCTTGCCCAGCGTCATTTGCAGCCTTGCCCAGCGTCATTTGCAACCTGCCCAGCGTCATTTGCAGCTTGCCCAGCGTCATTTGCAGCTTGCCCAGCGTCATTTGCAGCCTTGCCCAGCGTCATTTGCAGCCTTGCCCAGCGCCATTTGCAGCCTTGCCCAGCGCCATTTGCAACCTGCCCAGGGCCATTTGCAACCTGCCCAGCGCCATTTGCAACCTGCCCAGTGCCATTTGCAACCCGCCCAGCGTCATTTTCAGCCTGCCCAGCGTCATTTGTAGCTTGCCCAGTGTCATCTGCAGCTTGCCAGAGTCATTTGTAGCTTGCCAGCGTCATTTGCAGTCTTGCCGACGTTTAAATTTCCCGCTGCGAGACAAACCGCGCATGCGCGGCCGAAAAAGACCGGACGCACGGCCGAAAAAGACCGAGCCGACTGTTCGGCTCCACTCGGAGTCCCGCCTCCCTGCTGTTTCGGGAGCAAGCGAAGGGAGGCGAGACTACGAGCGGAGCTGAACAGTCGGCTCGGCTCGGTCTTTTTCGGGCGCGCTTCGGCCTTTTTCGGCCGCGATTCGGCCTTTTTCGGCTGCGGTCGCCATTTTTCGGCGCCGCAACCAATTTTTGTCATTTTTTTGGGGGGTATCGGCGTATAACACGCACCCACGACTTTCCCCCAATTTTTAGGGGGAAAAGGTGCGTGTTATACGCCGATAAATACAGTGTGTATATATATATATATATATATATATATATATATATTACGGAATTCTGAGTTTGAGAGTCAGAATTCTGAGTTTGAATGTCAGAATTCTGAGATTGAAAATCTTAATTGTGAGTTTAAAATTTTTTATTTTTTTTACAGAATTCTGAGTTTGAAAGTCAGAATTATGAAACTAAAAGTCAGAATTATGAGATTGAAAGTCATAATTCTGACTTTCAAAGACAGAATTCTGACTTTCAAACTCAGAATTCTGACTTTCAAACTCAGAATTCTGACTTTCAAACTCAGAATTCTGACTTTCAAACTTAGAATTCTGACTTTCAAACTTAGAATTCTGACTTTCAAACTTAGAATTCTGACTTTCAAACTCAGAATTTTGTAAAAAAAAAAAATATATTTATAAGGGCCTCAGGGCTCTTCCATAATTCCATAGTAAAGATTGTAAATGATCACCTTGTAAAACGGGCCCGCACTTACCTCATTTCACGGAGAGCACAGCAGGTGGTGTGAGCTTCTCTCCGGGCTGCGGGCCGCTTGTTGGCTCGGTTACCATCTCCTCCCTCCTCCTCCAGCCGGCCAATCCCATCGGATCTACTTTCGGGCAATCTGGTTACCGGTCTCATGACCTGCTTATTTCCGGGAGGAGATTCAGCATTACAATAGCGAATATTCATTCGCTATTGTAACACCACTGGGTGGGATCGGAGCACAGTGCTTTTTTGCACCCTTTTTTGAAGCTTATTTGTGCCTCTGGCTCTAATCATGTGCTTAAAAAAAAAAACACCTTCCCCCCATTCGAATCCATGCTTCCGGCATCCCTGCATGTAGATCAGGGGCCGGACGCATCGATAGGGTTCCCCTAGTGGACGAGCCGCCTCTGCGTGGACGGCTGAGTGTGGGTGGACCATCGAGGGCTGAGTGCGGACCTGAATGGGTTTGTTTGCCGCCGCCCGCCCCCCCACCAAAATGTTTAGCCCTAGCCGCCACTGGACCATGGCTTGCCCCTGACAACTCTCTGAACATTGCCTGCATTGAACCCCGACTGCCATTGGGCCACTCTGCCTGTCTGTCAACCCCAAGTACCTATTTGCTCCAGTTAGCCACTGCCTGCCCCGGTGTTGTGGCCAGGCACTATAGCATTGTGTTTAAGACTTGGGGGCAACCAAGTACCGGTAGGCCTGCTTGCCTTATGGCTAAGGGGCTGCTATATGTGAAGAACACAGAGCCAGCTATGGTGCCTGACCATCAGTGCTAGGGGTAGTAGCAGAGTCGGGACAAGGGGTGGACTGGAGGGGTGGCTACCGGGGGTGCAATGGTTTATTGCAGGGATGGGGGCTCCCTGACCCTAACCCTAAGGGAAGGAGGGGGGCACAGTTTAGCATCTTTGCCCTAGGCACTTGATGACCTTGTCCCATCACTGGGTAGGAGTAACAGGTAGTCTATGGGTTTTACAATTATATTACAATTCTGGGGCAGCACTACCATCCGGACGCTATACCTTCCTGGACTTCTGTTTGGGCCATCTTACCCCCTTGGGATTAATTATACAGGGGATCCCCTGGGAAGCCATATTGGGGGCTCGAATCCTCCGGGGGCTCTTTTTGATGTGATCCTGAGCGCATTCTTTATATTATTAAGGAGGCTACATACCCGTCTTTAACAAGCATTCAAAAATATTTGGCATTTTCTATGGACAGTTGTGCCAATTTGTTTGCTCTATAATGACGCTCCAGTGTTAAGGTCCAGCTGCACCCATGAATAATTGTCCTTTTCCTCTCGTATCGAGTATTGGCTCCATCACAGGTGATTACTATACTGTATCTCAACTTACTCTCTACCCCTGATGAAAGTTTTGCAAAAGAAACTGGAAACGCGTCGGACCTCGGGGTAGCCACAACCCCCCACGAGAGCTTAAGTGCTACCTGTTGTTATATGTTTTTTTGTTTCATTATTGTTGTAATGTATTGCGTATTGTGCTTTTGGACGCCAGTCGTCTATTTTTATCATTATCAATAAAATATTCTATTTTATAGTTTTGTGTCGTACATGGTGGTGGTCTGTCAAAGTCCCATCCAGGGAGTTCTTTTTGGTCTGCATTTAGGGATGGGACCACCACAATGCTGTTTATGATACAGTGGGAGTCTTCTTTTTTCTTGTCCCATCACTGGGTAGGAGTAACAGGTAGTCTATGGATATGGGTTTTACAATTATAGAGTTTTTAGTGTAATCCAAAATACCACCTGGCATATTTATTTTTACACTTTACTAGAGAAGCAAGTCTCCGCCGCCAGCATTTCAATTCACAATATAAAATCAGCTCAATCTGCAAAGCTAACACACCAGAATAACCCTTGTTTTAAAAAAAATGACAGTTATTTTCAGCAAAGAGCCAATGCGATTTAACCACTTCCCTACCCGCCCATAGTCATATGACGTCCACAAGGTGGATCTCCCATCCTGGGTGGACGCCATATGACGTCCTCCCATTCCCGGCCGTCTAGGGGGCCTATGTCCGCCGGGCACCCGCGATTGCCCGGGAAAACAGCAGGACCGTGGAGCTGTGTGTGTAAACACACAGCTCCACGTCCTGTCAGTGGAGAGGAGACCGATGGTGTGTTCCCATTACCGAGGAACACCGATCAGTCGCCTCCCCTTGTGAGTCCCCTTCCCCCACAGTTAGAATCACTCACACAGGGAACATATTAACCCCTGCAGCGCCCCCTAGTGTTAACCCCTTCCCTGCCAGTCACATTTACACAGTAATCACTGTAATTTTACAGCAACGATCGCTGTGTAAATGTAAATGGTCCCAAAAATGTGTCAAAAGTGTCCACCGCAATGTCGCAGTCATGAAAAAAAAATCTTTTTTGTAGACGCTATAACTTTTGCGCGAACCAATCTATATACGCTTATTGGGATTTTTTTTTACCAAAAATATGTAGAAGAATACGTATCAGCCTAAACTGAGTAAAAAAAATCGTTTTTAAAAAAAAAATGGGATATTTATTATAGCAAAAAGTAAAAAATATTGTGTTTTTTTCAAAATTGTCGCTCTTCTTTTGTTTATAGCGCAAAAAATAAAAAACGCAGAGGTGATCAAATACCACCCAAAGAAAGCTCTATTTGTGGGGAAAAAAGGACGTCAATTGTGTTTGGGTGCAACGTCGCACGACCGCGCAATTGTCAGTTAAAGCGACGCCGTGCCGAATCGCAAAAAGTGCTCTGGTAAGGAAGGGGGTAAAATCGCCCGGGGCTGAAGTGGTTAAAAAAGACAGTCGCATGGCTGAAGACAAAGATCCTTATTCTTGTGTTAAAGCTTTGTAGATTGGACCTAACGAGTCTATCCAGCTTTAAAACTTCTCTAACGAGCACAATGCTAGCAAAATATAATGCTGACATCAAACGGCGTCAACCCTTTCCCGCGTGTCACTGCTACATGGTGACTTCTCTGCCCACGCGTTTTTCCTTTGTTTCTCCAAGAACTAGCCCAACATCAGGCTGGTAAAAAAATAAAGATTTAAGAAGGCAATTTGTAAGATAAACAATGACTGTCCCTTTAAAGTGGCTCCCATCACTTTCAGCCGATGAAAAGGAAAGAGGAGAGCGGAGGAGAAGAAACCAGTCTAACTTCAACGAGGAGCTGTCCAAGTGGCAGGGACAGTATCAGCCGTGTGCAGGTTTGAGCTTTAATTAATGGTGCTCAGCCTTGACACACGTGAAGCTGGGCAAGGATGATAGACCTGAACTGCTGAAGAATAGCTCTCACGTCAAAGAGCCATCAGAGCAGAGAGAGGAGAGATTAGAGGCAGCGGCTGAAGACAGGTGTTCAGCTGGACAAGAAGAACCTCAGGACCCTAATAATACGTGACAGATGGAGAACATGCAAAAAAAAAAAAAGAAGAAGGATTTCTATATAAGATGTGATAACGCAGCCACGCCAACTCAAAGAAGTCAAATGTCGCCACGATCTGAGCGTTCCGATACATTGCGTGTCAATTCACAAGAAAGCCAAAACAAATTGGACATGTTTTATTTGAGAGGACTCAACATTTCCTACCCCCTGGGAGGCTCCTACCTCCGATGCAACTAGAAACTCACAGCAACTCACAGCAACTCCTCTCTGCTAGGAAAGGAAGAGGAGATTCAACGTTCTGTGGGGAAATATTGACTTAAATCCTCATGGTAGTTTTTTTTTAAATTGTATATTTAACTTAAATTTTTTTTGGAGAACTAGGATATATTTCAATTGAATTATTTTGGAGAACTAGGATATATTTCAATTGAATTATTTTGGAGAACTAGGATATATTTAAATTGAATTACTTTGGAGAACTAGGATATATTTAAATTGAATTATTTTGGAGAACTAGGATATATTTAAATGTTTATTTTTTTGGATAAGGAAGACTCAATAATTTCTACACGCTGGGAGGCTCCTACCTCCGATGCAACTAGAAAGCAACTCCTCTCTGCTAGGAAAGGAAGAGCAGATGCAATGTTCTATGGGGAAATATTGACTTATATCCTCATGGTATATTTTTAAAAATGATATATATAAATAAAAAAAATGTTGGAGAACCAGGATATATTTAAATTATAATTTTTTTGGAGTACTAGGATATAGTTACTGTGACGAAACGCTCCCACACTCCTCCTGAGTGCGTTCGTCATATACCACTTCCTCCCAGTCTGAATATGGATCTCAGATATTCCAACCGCTCCCAAGCACCAAACGAGACGAAACTTGCTTAGTGCTAGCATGGATTGTTTATTTAGAACCAAACTGACAAGTATTTATATACAGTAGAAGAGGAGATCCCCCCTCCTGCTCATTTTACTCTAACAATACACCTGTAACAAATTAACATGAGCTAATTAACTAATCCCTTTAAGCAGCTGATGTGACTCCGTGCCCATCAGGATTTCACTACAGGTCAGACTTGTTGTCACCGAGCTTCACACAGTTGATTATAAATTATCATAATAACAACCACAAGACAGCAGGAGCTCCATTAGGAGTCGGCCCGTCTCCTACATTGTACAGAGGACAATGTGATCAGCTCTCTCAATTAACATCTTGAGTTCATCAACAAACTAAGAATAGTCTTTACATATATCCTGCATTGAATCTGACTAGCACAGATTATATTGGGGTCCTCATTCACCCTGTGCCCTAGAGACACAGGGTGATTTACACATAAGAGGGTCCGGGGAAGCTGGAGAAGGAGCCTCCAGGACTCTCCATGGCAAGCTGAGTTCCACAAACCCCCGACCCAAAGTCACTCCTGTCACAGTTACATTTTATTTTTTTGGAAAACTAGGATATATTTAACTTTAATTTTTTTGGAGAACTAGGATATATTTAGGTTTACATTTTTTGGAGAACTAGGATAAATACATTTTTTTAGTAGAAGAAGGAAGAGTCAACACGTTTTAGCCCCCGTACACACGGTCGGAAATTCCGACCACAAAATCCGTCCGATTTTTTCCGACAGATTTTGTCTGAAACTGGTGTTGCATACACACGGTCGGACAAAGTTGTTGGAAAATCCGATCATTCTAAACGTGGTGACGTTCGTTGCGTACTACGGAACTACGTAGACGCTATTAGCCAATAGCTTTGGTCTCGTAATTTGATCTGAGCTCCCTACACGCGATCGGAAAAAGTCAGATCGGATTTTGTTGTCGGAAAATTTGAGATCCTGCTCTCAAATTTTTTCCGTCGGAAATTCCGACGGACAAAGCCCGCTAGAGCCCACACACGATCGGATTTTGCGACAACATAATCCGATCTGACTTATTTAAATTAAATTTTTTTGGAGAACTAGGATATATTTACATTTTTATTTTTTTGGGATAAGGAAGGGCCAACACGTTTTCGAGGTTTACTTACTCCCTCTTCATCAGAGTTTATTTATTGTTTGAAATGTTGCAACAATCTCAGAGTTTGGTTACCTTATGTGTCATTTTTATTACAGATCCAAAACAAATTGGGCAAGTTTTATTTGAGAGGACTCAATACCTTCTACCCGCTGGGAGGCTACTAGAAAACACAGCAACTCCTTTCTGCTAGGAAAGGAAGAGCAGATGCAATGTTCTATGGAGAAATATTGACTTATAGCCTCACGGTAAATTTTAAAAATGATATATTTAAATTATTCTTTTTTTTTAGAGAACTAAGACATATTTCAATTCAATTTTTTTGGAGTACTAGGATAAATGTACCTTTACATTTTTTTGGAGAACTAGGATATATTTAAATTTAATTATTTTGGAGAACTAGGATATATTTAAATGTTTATTTTTTTTTGGAGAACTAGGATATTATTTAGGTTTAGATTTTTTGGAGAACTACGATATATTTAGGTTTAAATATATATTTAAATTTGTTATTTTTTGGGGGATAAAGAAGAGCCAACACGTTTTCGAGGTTCACACACTCTCTCTTCATCAGAGTTTATTGTTTGAAATGTTGCTACAATCTCAGAGTTTGGTTACCTTATGTGTCATTTCATTAGAGATCCAAAACAAATTGGGGAAGTTTTATTTGAGAGGACCCAATACCTTCTACCCGCTGGGAGGCTCCTACCTCCAATGCAACTAGGAATTCACAGAAACTCTCTGCTAGAAGAGGAAGGGCAGATACAATGTTCTGTGGGGAGAATATTGACTTATGTATATCCTTGTGGAAGATGTTTTTAAAATTATATATTTGAATTTGAATTTTTTAGGATAAAAGAGCCAACGTGTTTCAGGGGATCACACACTCCCACTTCTTTTGGGTTTACTTAGGGTTTGAAATGTTGCTACAGTCTAATGCCCCGTACACACGGTCGGAAATTTCCGACCACAAAATCCGTCGGATTTTTTCCGACGGATTTTGTCCGACACTGGTGTTGCATACACACGGTCAGACAAAGTTGTCGGAAAATCCGATCATTCTGAACGTGGTGACGTTCGTTGCTTTCGATGGAACTACGTAGAGGCTAGTAGCCAATAGCTTTGGTCTTCTAATGTGATCTGAGCATGTGTGGCACTTTGTCCGTCGGAATTCGCTACACACGATCCGAAAAAGTCAGATCGGACTTTGTTGTAGGAAAATTTGAGCGCAGGATCTCAAATTTTTTCCATCGGAATTTCCGATGGAAAAAGTCCGATGGAGCCCACACATGGTCGGATTTTCCGACAACATGGTCCGATAGGACATTTTCTGTCGGAAATTCCGACCGTGTGTACGGGGCATTAGAGTTTGGTTTGGTTACCTTGTATATCACTTCATTAAAGACCCTGTAACGCCGAGCGCTCCGGGTACCTCCTCCACCCCGGAGCGCTCACGGCGTCCTCTTCCCTGCAGCGCCTCGGTCGGCTCCCCTGACCGCAGGCGCTGCTTTGTTTCCGGGATGCGATCCTCGGTCTGCCCGGGGATCGCATCCCGCTCCTCTCACCTGTCCCCTGCAGTCTTCCGGCGTGCGCGCGTCCCCGCTCCCCAGGCGTGCGCGCGCGAGTCTTCCTCCAGTTAAAGGGCCAGCGCACAATCAATTGGTGCCTGGCCCAATTACAGTTTTCCACCCCAAAACCAATAAAAACCCACTTCCCCTTCCTGTCCTCGCCGGATCTTGTGTTGCCTTAGTGCCCAGTGAAAGCGTTAGTGTGTTTTGCTCCTACTGTGTATCCAGACCTTTGCTGTTGCCCCCGACTACGAACCTTTGCCACCTGCCTTGACCCTTTGCTACGTCTGACCTTGCCTCTGCCTGATCCTTGTGTACCGCGCCTGTCTCAGCTGTCAGTGGGGTCGAGTTGCTATTGGAAGACACGACCTGGTTGCTACCGCCGCTACAAGTCCATTCCGCCTTGCGGCGGGCTCTGGTGAAAACCAGTAGCAACATTAGAACCGGTCCTCCAATACAACCCGTGCTATCGCCCCATTGGCATAGGGGATCCACCTCCCGTTCCCCGCTGTACCCGGAACGTGACAGACCCTAACCAAATTGGACAAGTCTTATTTGAAAAGACTCAACACATCCTACCTTAGACACAAATTTCTTATTGCTCAATGAACCCCTAACAACGTCAGTAGTTTGAGAGTTTGTAAACTATTTGAGGGGGGTGAT
The DNA here is from genome assembly GCA_028564925.1 of Lithobates sylvaticus. NCBI lineage: Eukaryota > Metazoa > Chordata > Amphibia > Anura > Ranidae > Lithobates > Lithobates sylvaticus. The sequence continues at coordinate 270,328,485 of CM053032.1, forward strand.
AAGGGACCATATTCAAGAATTTGCTGATGAAAACAGTATCATTAGCAGTAATCAGCACAGGTTTACGAAAGGTCGCTCTTGCCAAACCAACCTAATAACATTCTACGAGGAAGTCAGCTGCCATCTGGACAAAGAAATATTAGTTTAGGCTACCTGTAAGTTTAGAACTGGCCAAGCCACATCCCAAATACAAGAAAAGAACAAAGGAAATGCCCCAGGGATTTTGTGGGCAAGGCATAAAAAAAGATGAGAGAGTATGAAACAGGTGTAAAAAAAGAGAGGGTATAGGGGGCAGGCAAATTTGAATCTGGTAGTACTTACAGAGTGACCATCTTTGGTAAACCAAGATACACATCAGAATCCACTTAAAACAGGGTTTGCGTCTCAGTTTGGCCTCATTGCATGGGTCAAAAAGAGCTCTCTTGGATAAGTAAAAAATATGTGCAATGTTTTCTAACCAAGCAGTGGTATGCAGTTCACCATGGTGCAGTTTCGGCTAGATAATGAAAACAAAGAGCACATCTGCCAAAGAGGGGGGGGGGGGGGGCAGGTCAGGCAATGGAGTCCATAAGAAGCCGGAATCAGCCCTTAAACATAAAGGGTATGTTGTATAAATATTATATATATAAAACTGGGCGAAAAATTGCCACAAGGGGAGAAAGAGCTCATAATGCAGGTGTCAGACACCAGCATATGCGTGAATTAGTTCATTGATGTAAGTGAACACAATTTGAACATGGTGGTGTTAAACAGGTGAGGAACCTGTATACTATAGAAAACAATCCAACAACACCACAGATAGGTGAGATTGTTTGGAACCTTTTATGGTCCCTCTCTCTCTTATATGTTTTTATATCTTCTCTTTTACTATTATATTATATTGGCATTTTTATTTCATTATAGATACCCCTAAACTACACATCTTCTCCCGATGAACGGTATTTAAACAGTGTCCATGTTCAATACCTGCATTGTATTTTAGCCTATTTTAACCGCTTCCCGACCGCCGTCTGTACATATACGTCGGCAGAATGGCACGGCTAGGCAAAAGCATGTATATATACGGCCCCTTTAATTGCCTAGCCTTGGGGTCGCGCGCGCGCCGCCGGCGGCACGCTCGCGACCCGGTCGGGAGCTCCGTGACCACGGCCGCGGGACCAGCAGACCCGATCGCCGCTGGTGTCCCGCGATCGGGTCACAGAGCTGAAGAACGGGGAGAGGTCTGTGTAAACAAACCTTTCCCCGCGCTTCCTACACTGCCTGTCAATAATCGGCTGTTCCCTGTCATCGGGAAAGCCGATCATTTACGTCAGACGTACAGCCACGCCCCCTAATGTAAAAAAAAACACACACACGTCACACACCATAACCCCCCCCCCCCCCCTAGTGGTTAACTCTTTCACTGCCAGTGTCATTTATACAGGAATCAATGCATTTAAATAGCATTGATTGCTGTATAAATGACAATGGTCCCAAAAATGTCCGATGTGTCCGCCATAATGTCGCAGTCACAATAAAAATCGCTGATCGCTGCCATTACTAGTAATAAAAAAATATTAATAAAAATGCTATAAAACTATCCCCTATTTTGTAAACGCTATAACTTTTGCACAAACCAATCAATAATCGCTAATTGCGATTTTTTTTTACCAAAAATATGTAGAAGAATACGTATCGGCCTAAACTGAGGAAAATAAATGTTTTTTTATATATTTTTTTGGGGATATTTATTATAGCAAAAAGTAAAAAATATTGCATTTTTTTCAAAATTGTCGCTCTATTTTTGTTTATAGCGCAAAAAATAAAAACCACAGGGGCGATCAAATACCACAAAAAGAAAGCTCTTTTTGTGGGAAAAAAAGGACGCCAATTTTGTTTGGGAGCCACTTTGCACGACCGCGCAATTGTCAGTAAAAGCGACGCAGTGCCGAATCGCAAAAAGGGGCCTGGTCCTTTGGCTGCAAATTGGTTCGGGGCTGAAGTGGTTAATGAACCAATCTATCATTGTTATTATGCTACTATTACAAATTTGGTCTACATACCTAAGGTCCATTACAATGTATATTATGTTGAGATATTCGCTAATATCATGAACTGTTTAGACTCTACTATTTGAGACCTTCTAGCACATTACTATACTATTTTACCTATTTACTATTTTGTATGTTTATGTATACCTTCTGTAACAATAAACAATGTTTACATTGATTGGCTCATTCAATTCAGCAATGTGCTTCACATAAAGTCCCACTGTCCATTCTCTGTTTCCAATCCAACAACATAGTTGGAATATATGAGTGGGCATTTAGAGTAAAAGTCTAATCAAAAAGAAGCCATGTAAAAATAAACATAGTTAAAGCGGTGTGTCAGCTTAACAAATTTTTTTTTTTTAAGTCAGCAGCTAAAAAAAAAAAGTCGCTGCTGACTTTTAATAAGTACACTTACCTTCCCAGGGCGCCCGCGATGCTGTTCGTGGAGGCCGAGATGTCCCTCGGCGTCCCGGATCCAGCGCCGCCATCCTCAGTGAGGGAAACGGCTTTGCGCGGCCTACTGCGCATGCGCGAGTGGGATTTGCGAATGGGGAATGCAATGTGTTGTGGGACACAGTTCCCATAACACACCGCGCCCCATTCCATAGAAGACGGAAGGAGAGAAGATCACCGCGGCGCTGGAGGAGGCAGATTAGGACAATCTGCCTAGCAACAGCCATTTCTGGTAAGTAAAAAAAAAAAATATATTTTTTTTTTTTCATTTGAAATTTTTATTAACATTTTTAAAAGTTTTTATTTTTAGGGTGTTCCTCCACTTTAACTTACTTTCAACTGCCAGCAAACCGGCTTTCCCTTGAGCAGTGATGAGATTCTGGCTGTGTAGCAACTACTTAATTATGTGCTTGAGTATACAGTGGTGTGAAAAAGTGTTTGCCCCCTTCCTCATTTCCTGTTCCTTTGCATGTTTGTCACACTTAAGTGTTTCGGAACATCAAACCAATTTAAACAATAGTCAAGGACAACACAAGTAAACACAAAATGCAATTTGTAAATGAAGGTGTTTATTATTAAAGGTGAAAAAAAATCCAAACCATCATGGCCCTGTGTGAAAAAGTGATTGCCCCCTAAACCTAATAACTGGTTGGGCCACCCTTAGCAGCAACAACTGCAACCAAGCGTTTGCGATAACGTGCAATGAGGCTTTTACAGCGTCCTGGAGGAATTTTGGCCCACTCATCTTTGCAGAATTGTCCTAATTCAGTTACATTACAGGGTTTTCGAGCATGAACGGCCTTTTTAAGGTCATACCACAACATCTCAATAGGATTCAGGTCTGGACTTTGGCTAGGCCACTCCAAAGTCTTCATTTTGTTTTTCTTCAGCCATTCGGTGGTGGACTTGCTGGTGTGTTTAGGATCATTGTCCTGCTGCAGAACCCAAGTTTGTTTCAGCTTGAGTACACGAACAGATGGTCGGACATTCTCCTTCAGGATCTCTTGGTAGACAGCAGAATTCATAGTTCCTTTTATCACGGCAAGTCTTCCAGGTCCTGAAGCAGCAAAACAGCCCCAGACCATCACACTACCACTACCACCACCATATTTTACTGTTGGTATAATGTTCTTTTTCTGAAATGCAGTGTTCCTTCTACGCCAGATATACTTGGACACACACCTTCCAAAGAGTTCCACTTTTGTCTCATCGGTCCACAGAATGTTGTCCCAAAAGTCTTGGGGATCATCAAGATGTGTTGTGGAGAAATTGAGAGGAGCTTTGATGTTCTTTTTGCTCAGCAGTGGTTTTCTCCTTGGAACTCTGCCATGCAGGCCATTTTTGCCCAGTCTTTTCCTGATGGTGGAGCATGAACGCTGACCTTAACTGAGGCAAGTGAGGCCTGCAGTTCCTTGGACGTTGTTGTGGGGTCTTTTGTGACCTCTTGGATGAGTCGTCGCTGCGCTCTTGGGGTAATTTTGGGCGGCCGGCCACTCCTGGGAAGGTTCACCACTGTTCCATGTCTTCGCCATTTGTGGATAATGGCTCTCACTGTGGTTCGCTGGATTCCCAAAGCTTTGGAAATGGCTTTATAACCCTTTCCAGACTGATAGATCTCAATTACTTTCTTTCTCAATTGTTCCTGAATTTCTTTGGGTCTCGGCATGATGTGTAGCTTTTAAGGATCTTCTGGTGGACCTTACTGTGTCAAGCAGCTCCTATTTAAGTGATGCCTTGATTGTGAACAGGTGTGGCAATAATCAGGCCTGGGTGTGGCTAGAGAAATTGAACTCAGGTGTGGACAACCACAGTTATAGTATGTTTTAACAAGGGGGGCAATCACTTTTTCACACAGGGCCATGATGGTTTGGATTTTTTTTTCACCTTTAATAATAAACACCTTCATTTACAAATTGCATTTTGTGTTTACTTGTGTTGTCCTTGACTATTGTTTAAATTGGTTTGATGTTCCGAAACACTTAAGTGTGACAAACATGCAAAGGAACAGGAAATGAGGAAGGGGGCAAACACTTTTTCACACCACTGTATATAGACCAATGGATCTAGTGGTACACGCATCAATGAGAGGCATTGCCTAATCCTGACGGGGATAGGCGTCAGCTGACTGGGGGGCTCACCCTTGAATCTGACGAGCTTCCCCAAATCAGCTGTTGTCGCCAGTGTTCTTGGGGATTCGTCGGCTGGAATTTCGACAAATTCGTTAATTCGGAAACATCCGAATTAACGAAAAACACATTTAACGAATTTGTTTGAAAATTCTTAAATTCATTATTTCGTAAATTTGTTAATTCGTAAATTCATAAATTCTTACATTTTTACATTCTTAAATTCTTACATTTTTACATTCGTAAATTCGTAAATTTTTACATTCGTAAATTCGTAAATTTGAAAATTCGTAAATTCGAAAATGTGTTTATTTAGAAATTCGTAAATTAAAAATCCAAAAACACGAAAACTCGAAAATCTGAAATAATAACTATTAAATTATAGGTATTGGAATTTCCTTTCCAATTTGGCTGTTAGTGAACGTAACGAATACGAATTTTTTCCGAAGTTATGAATTATCCAAAAATAACGAATGCCGCATCTAATGGAACGTAACGAATTATTAATAATAAATAACAATAATAATAATAAAGACTTTTTATTTCTGTTATTATTTATTATTAATTCATTCCGTTCCATTTGTTTAGATGTGGCATTCGTTATTTCGGATAATTCGTAACTTCGGATAAATTCATAAATACCTATAATTTAATAGTTAGTTTAATAATTTCGTTAGTTAGCTATTATTTTTAATTTTAGTTTTTTTCAAATTTTCTGATTTTCTTTGTTATTTTCGGATCTTCGAATTAACAAATTTACAAATTTACGAATTTTTGAATTTACTAATTTACGAATTGTGATCAAAACGAATGACCCAAAAAATGAAAAAACAAAAACAAAACAAATGAAAACGAACACATTTTTTGGCAGTGCACATGTCTACTTTCAACTAACACTCCAGAAAAAAATATTCTGGGGTGGTGCAGTATTCCTCATTGCCCCATGATTACAGCAGTGGCGACCCGTAATGCAGGGCGCAGGGGCGACCACCCCCCTATCCATGCATCTGGTGCCCTAATTTACATGCGGGGCACCAGACGCATGGATTCCAATGTTGTTGTTTTTTTTTTAAGCATGTCATTAGAGCCAGAGGCTCTAACAGGCTTCAAAAAAAGGGTGGACTTGGGGCGCAGAGCACTGCGCCCCGAGCCCACCCACGTGTGTGACAATAGCAAATTAATATTCGCTATTGTCACACTGATTCTCCTCACGGCCAATCAGGAAGCAGGAGACCTGTTTCCCGATTGGCCAAAAGGAGAAGCGATCCTATTGGCCTAGGAGGACGAGGGAGGAGACGCACGGCTGCCGCAGGGGTCGCCTGGAGGGAAGCACTGCCCTCCACCATAGATGAGGTAGGTGTGGGGCTGGTAACCGACTGGGGGGGATGCTGGTGACCCAACTGACTGGGGGGTGCCGGACTGGTAACTGACTGGGGGAGTGCGGGTGACCCAACTGACTGGGGGGTGCCGGACTGGTAACTGACTGGGGGGGTGCGGGTGACCCAACTGACCAGGGGGGTGGCTGTGGGTGCATTGTTTGCGACTCCCACAAAAATATACCACCCGCCACCACTGGATTACAGTATCCACTATATCACATATCTGTGATGCATGCAATCAGGATGGTGTCTTGAAGCTTTTGTTGCGGTCGCAAGCCTAAGGCAGCAAAAATCTGAGCCGGCTAAGTCATAGAATATAAATATCTGAATGCGGTGCCTTCCATTCCTCTGAATGTCATTGTAAGTACAAGTGGGAATATAAAATATATAGCATTAGGACAACCTAACCAAACCCCCCGCCAGGCCCCGTACCTCCCTCATAATTGAAATACTCTGAAATCCTTTATTAAGTTGCCAATCACTTTTGTCTCCGCTTCCATCCGGCATTCAAGGTGAAATGTTATCAGAGATTTGTATCAGGACCGATTATTATTGCGCTCGATTGTAATACGCCGTTTATGCAAATTCAGACCCTTTTGTTAAAAAAAATATATATATTTTGATAAATGGATAGGACAGCTGCAGGAGAAAAAAAAAAGATACAATGTATCCTACAGTCATTGTGGTTTTATTCTCTGAACAGAATGTTTTAGCCGTTTAAAGGAAAATATGTAACAGATAATAGGAGGGTGGTAGATGGGGGGGCGGGGGAGGGGAAAGCTGGCCGCGACAACCTAAATTTGTATAGTGTATTTAAAGGGGTTGTAAACCCTTGTGTTTTTTCTAGACATGTGCAATTCGTTTCGTTTTTTTTTTTCATTTTTTTCGTTTTTTTTTTTTCGTTATTTTCGTTCGTTCGTTTTCGTACGAATGAACGAATCGTTCGAATCGTACGAATCCGAAAAACAACCAAAATCCGAAAAAAAACTAATTAGAAACAACGAATGTACTAATGAAGAAAATCCGAAAAACGAAAACGAACGAAAAAATTTGTACATTCGTAACTTTTTTTTTTTGTTGAATTGGTAATTTTCCGTGTCCCTTACAATGGTGCTGCTAAACGTGCTTCGAATGGATTGAACAAAAAAATTCGTACATTCGTACCTTTTTTTTCGATTCGTAACTTTTTTTTCCGATTCGTACCTTTTTTTTTTTTTTCGATTTGTAATTTTCCGTGTCTCTATTGAACAAAAAAAATCGTACATTCGTAACTTTTTTTTCGATTCGTAACTTTTTTTTTTTCGATTCGTAAATTATTAAAATGTAATAATAGCATACACATTACATAAAATTATGAATTATGCTCCGATTACGAATCTACGAATGTTACGAATGTTACGAATGTACGAATAAATACGAATGCGTCCGAAAATTAAACTAACAAAAAAACGAATCAACGAAAAAATAACTCTTACGAATGTACGAATCGTTACGAATACGAACACCGACGACTTACGAATGTACGAATCGTTACGAATCAACGGAAACGAAAAAAACAAAACGAAAAAAAACTATTTTTTTCCGGAAACGGAAAAAACTAAACGAAAAAAAAAACAAATTTTTTTGTTGTGCACATGTCTAGTTTTTTCACCTTTTAAGTGATTGTAAAGGTTCGCGTTTAAAAAAAATAAAAATAACCAACATATCATACTTACCTCCACTGTGCAGCTCGTTTTGCACAGAGTGGCCCCGAACAGCGACTTCTGGGGTCCCCTGGTGGCTCTCCCGGCTCCTCCTCTTATCAGATAACCCCCTAGGACAGGGATATGCAATTAGCAGACCTCCAGCTGTTGCAGAACTACAAGTCCCATGAGGCATAGCAAGACTCTAACAGCCACACGCATGACACCCAGAGGCAGAGGCACGATGGGACTTGTAGTTTCGCAACAGCTGGAGGTCTGCTAATTGCATATCCCTGCCCTAGGAGAAGCGCTCTCCCAGGGGTTACCTTGCGGGCGTGCTCCTGAGTCCAACATTTGCGTCCATTGACACAGAATGCAGGACTCGGCCCCGCCCCCCCCCCGGCGCCCGCGTCATCGGATTTGATTGACAGCAGCTGGAGCCAATGGCTGCGCTGCTTTCAATCTATCCAGTCAAGAGCCAAGAACTCCGGGCAAAGGAAGAGCGCGTCTCCCTGCCAGGTGAAAATTCCAGGGCTCAGGTAAGTAAAACGGAGGGGGGGGGGGCTGTTGTTTTTTTTCTCCAACTTAAAGCGGTGTTCCGGCCGAAATTATACTTTTTAAATAAAAATACCCCTATAATACACAAGCTTAATGTATTCTAGTAAAGTTAGTCTGTAAACTAAGGTCTGTTTTGTTAGTTTTTAGCAGTAGTTTGTTATTTTATAAACTTGCAGCAGGCCGTGGCCATCTTAAGTGTGGGCATCTGAAGCCAGACTGTATTTCTTCCTGGATCTCATCCTTGCAGATCTCGTACATGCTCAGTGCAGCATAAGCAGTGTAATAGGTTTCAGGTCAGGTTTCCATAGCAACGTCAGTTTGAGAGGAAGTTGCTGCCCCTTCCCAGGAGGCATTGCAAACAGGAAATGATGCGATGGGCCGCGGCCAGGGAGGAGGAAGTGAAAAATGAATACAGCAGATATACAGTCTGTGCTGAAAAAAAATAAAAAAAATATCCAATTTGTTTACAGTGCACAGTTTAGTGAGGGATGCTGAAGAGTTGTAAAAGTGGGTGGAACTCCACTTTAATGCATAAGACACAAGGGTTTACAACCCCTTTAATGCATCCTACCCATCCATTTACCAGTTTCAAAAAACGGTTTCATTTCCAGCATGTGCTGGAAGTGTAACACTCCCATTGGTTGTGCTCTCAACCAAACTGTTAAACCACCAAATGGCTATTGTCATAACTGATCACATGTGCAGCATCATGGCAATTGTAGATTGAACAGAGGCAAAGATGGCAGCTTCCTTGGCTCAAAACGATAGGGGGGTTTACTTCCACTTTAAAGCGGGGTGACACTGTCTGTAATATTTTTTTATTTATTTTTTGTACAATGAGAAGGATTAGGAGATGTAAATTCATCACTCACGTGTTCCGTTTTCCAAGCAAACTGCTGCCGGTTTTCGTCACATAAAAAAAATGTATAAAAAAATGTTGCTGCTGGGTGCCATCTTGCCTGTGGGCATGTGAAACCACACAGGCACCTTCTTCCTGGTTGCTGTTCTTCAGATGGCCCAGCATGCACCGCCGTTATTGCGCCGATCTCGCGCGTGCGCAGTAACGGCAAAGTGTAGCGCAGACAGCAGTTAAGTTAAGAAGCAAAAGAAGTTCTCAAGTTTTCTTGATATGAGAACAGGCCCTGGATCGGCCGCTTTGGCATTCTTGCAAATTGGTATATGGTAGAGAAGCCCGAACACCCTGGACCAAAACCTCGTTAAACGAGGGCAGGACCGCCACATATGGACGTCTTCCCCTCGTTGACCGCAGCCCCTGAAGCACCAGTCATTATAGGTTGGGTTCGAAACTCGCTATCCGGGCTGGAGCCCAATACCATCTTAGAAGGAACTTGGATGCAGCCTCTAAGGTTGCAGTGTTAAAGGAGCACTTTACAATGGAGGACCAGGCTTTGCTCCACTCCTCTGCATCAATGGAGGTCGCCAAGTCATGGTTCCACCGGGTTTTTCAGGATTTAAAGGAAGCGGCAGCAGGAGGGTCTATGGCATTGAGGGAGGAGTAAATCTTCGAGATGCCTGGGGAGCTGGGAGAATGGAGGCAGATGTGAATGGAGGAGAATGGAGGCAGATGTGTTGGAAGGCTGTTTTTTGAAAGGTGAAGAAGAATTGCATCTCAGCGAAAACATCCAATGACATAGTTGAGCATACCTAAAGAATTCTGCAGGCGGCACTTCGTGGGTTTCCTGAAAGGAGGGGCGGGGGGGGGGAGGTGTGGAATGATAGAAAGTGTTAGAGGATGTTGCAACTTCTAATAATCTTTGGCAGCCATCTTGTTATGGGATCTTATAAATTAGGGTAGGGTTCGTTCAGGATCAACACCTGCCTTCAAAAAACATTCATTTGTGAGGTTAGGCACTGGTGTTGGACGAGAAGGCCTGGCTCACAGTCTGCGCTCAAATTCATCCCAAAGGTGTTCTATCGGGTTGAGGTGCAGGTCAGTCAAGTTCCTCCACCCCAAACTTGCTCATCCATGTCTTTATGGACCTTGCTTCGTGCGCTGGTCCAAATCATTTGGTGGAGGGGGGATTATGTTGTGGGGGTTGTTTTACAGGGGTTGGGCTTGGCCCTTTAGGCCCCTTTCACACTGTGGCGGGAGCGGCGGCGACGGTAAAGCAGCGCTATATTTAGCGCTGCTTTACCGTCGTTTTAGCCGCGGTATTCGGGCGCTAGCGGTGTGGTTTTAACCCCCGCTAGTGGCCGAAAAAGGGTTAAAATCCCACGCAAAGCGCCGCAGTAGCGGCGCTCTGCGGCGGTATTGCCGCGGTATTACCGCGGTGTCCCATTGAAATCAATGGGTAGGAGCGGTATAGGAGCGGTGAATACACCGCTCCTATACAGCTCCAAGGATGCTGCTAGCAGGACTTTTTTGACCGTCCTGCTAGCGCACAGATCCAGTGTGAAAGCCCGCCGGCTTTCACACTGGAGTGAATGGGGCCGTATTTTTTCAGGCGCTGTACAGGCGCCATTTTTAGCGTTGTACCGCCTGAAAAACGCCCCAGTGTGAAAGGGGCCTTAGTTCCAGTGAAGGGAACTGTTAAGGCGTCAGCATTCCAAGACATTTTGGACAATTTCATGCTCCCAACTTTGTGGGAACAGTTTGGGGACGGCCCTTTCCTGTTCCAAAATGACTGCCCACCAGTGCACAAAGCAAGGTCCATAAAGACATGGATGAGCGAGTTTGGGGTGAAGGAACTTGACTGGCCTGCACAGAGTCCTGACCTCAACCTGATAGAACACCTTTGAGATGAATTAGAGCGGAGACTGCGAGACAGGCCTTCTAGTCCAACATATGTGCCTGACCTCACAAATGCACTTCTGGAAGAATGATCAAACATTCCCAAAGACACACTCCTAAATCTTGTGAACGACCTTCCCAGAAGAGTTGAAGCTGTTATAGCTGTAAGGGTGGAGCCAACTCAATATTGAACCCTACGGACTAATGCTGGAATGCCATTAAAGTTCATGTGCGGGTAAAGGCAGGCGTCCAAATACTTATGACAATATAGTGTATTTTGGAAAAGGAGGATAAATAGATGGCTATTATGTATTATAACACGCAGAAAAAAAAAAGTCCAAACTGCCAAGTGTCATTTTGGTTTAGTTTAATAACAAGATGCAATTAAAACTTAAAATTAAAATGTGTGTTGATTAATCAGTTAAATTTTACTGCTTATGCCAGACGGTGGCTTTTAGCACCATCTTTGTCAATTAAAAAAAAGCTGCTGAAAGGCGTAAGAGCGTTTTACAAGCAAGAACTCTGCGGTCTGGAGGAAGACGTCTTTTTCTTGTGGCGGGACTGCAGAGTTTAGAGCTGAAACACACTGCGCAGTTTTCGGCTCCCGGCCATTCAAAGTGTGCCATAGCATCCCAGTTGGGGTTTTCTATGTTCATGTTCTCCAGAACAATAAAGTTTTATTGAACTCTGAGATTATAGGTGTGCGCCCAGACCGGGAGAAGATACCGGAGAGCGGGGAGAAGAACCGGAGAGCGGGAGAAGAACCAGAGAGCGGGAGAAGAGGCCGAAGAGCGGGAAAAGAAACGGAAAGCATGGAGAAGTCGGAAGAGACCCCCGAAGTCGGAAGAAGACCCCCGAAGCTGCTTAATAAATTACTTTAAAAGCCTGTCTAGTGTGTTTTTTTATTGACATATTATTTTTTCCACAGTGAATTGGTAGGGGTACGATGTACCCCATACTCATTCACATAGGGTGGGGGGCCGGGATCTGGGGGCCCCCTTATTAAAGGGGGCTCCCGGATTCCGATAAGCCCCCCGCCCGCAGACCCCAACAACCAACGGCCAGGGTTGTCGGGAAATGGCTTTTGTCCTCATCAACATGGGGACAAGGTGCTTTGGGGTGGGCGGGTCGCAGGGCGCCCCCCTTTCTCCAAGGTACCCCCCATGTTGAGGGCACGCGGCCTGGTGCGGCTCAGGAGGGGGGGGGGCGCTCGCTCTTCCCCACCCCCATTCCTGACCGGCCAGGCTCCGTGCTCAGATAAGGGTCTGGTATGGACTTTGGGGGGACCCCCATGCCGTCTTTTCGGTGTAGGGGTACACCTTAAAATCCATACCAGACCTAAGGGACATCGTCGCCTCTCTCTCGCCCTCGCTGCAATAGGAAAATGTGTTTTTCCTATTGCAGTGAGCGCGAGATGTACAGTACCCTGCAGCCGAAGGGTCTGGTATGGATATTGGGGGGACCCCCTACGCCGTTTTTTTCGGCGTTGGGGGTTCCCCTTAAAATCCATACCAGGCGTCGGGGCTCGCAAGGTGTCAATCTCGCCGATAAAAGCGGCAAGATTGACTTCCTTTTCTAGTCCCTTGAAAAAACTGGGAAAACTAGGGGGCGATCAAGGGGTTAAGTGTTCCCCGAGGGAGGTGTTTCTAACTGTAAAGGGGGGGGGGGTGGACTGACTGGAGGAGAAGGGAGATTGCTGTTCCCGATCATTGAAAATATATATATATTTTTTTTAAATTGCCTTTTTCTGTTTATAGAGCAAAAAAAAAAACAAACGCAGAGGTGATCAAATATCACAAAAAGAAAGCTCTATTTGTGGGAAAAAAAGGACATCAATTTTATTTGATTACAGCATCGCAAGACCGCACAATTATCAGTTAAAATTACGCAGTGCCGTATGCAAAAAAATGTCCTGGTCATAAATCTTCCGGAGTGGTTAAACTGTTTTTTAAGCATTTCTATTATTATGCTTTTCCCGCATATAAAGCTGTTTGTCGGGAATTCGGCCTTTTGAAAAATAAAGCTGAATATTTGGCAGCAAATGACAGAAAAAAACACCTGACTGCACCGCGGGGAGGAAATATCTACCGCTTATCCGTCTGACTTATTTTTTTTTTCTTTAAACGCGTGCTATTTTTTTTTTTTTTTTTAGATACCTTTAAAAGCGGAGTTTTTTTTTTCTTCTTCCCCCTTATCTCCCGGAGGATCTCCGATACAATAAATCAGGGCCGGGCCGGGGCTAAACGATGCGCGGCACTGAACCGAGATGAAAAGGTGCGATATAACATAACCACGTCTTTTACGCCGGCCAACCCCGGGCTGCCAAATTGGCCGGGGCCCAGGCACCGCGAGCCAGCGCAGAGAGCTGGAGCCACTTAGCAAAAAAAAAAAAAAAAAAACCCCCGCCGCAGCTTTCATATCAATTGGCATTTGTGCGATTTCACAATAAAACATGATAAATATTTAATGCGCAGCTTCGCCGTGAACCACTGTTAACAACAAAACAGTTTATGATGCGGAGAGGTGATGAGGAGCGCCGGGACCTGCCAAGCGCGTTTCACACATAGATTTGCAGCGACACGTTAGCAGCAGACAGAAGGCCCTTCCAGGGATCTTATCTGGTGACGGTTATAAACCATCTCCCAGGCAGCGCGCTTCTCTCTCTCTCCTTATTGGTCTTTGAATACAAATGATGTTATTGTAGCAATTCTCATTGCTCTCGTTTTTGGATTCCATAAAATCCGCATATGTATTTAAAATACAGCGCGCTCGCTGGGAGAAGAAGAAGAAAAAAAAAAGAAAGAAAGAACGGCGTGTAACATCTACAAATATATATGTAAAAATGTTCGCGGCTTGACAATATGCGCAATTTTAAAAAGCGTCCTAGGTATTTCCGCCCCCGTGGGGGGGGATGCAATTTTCTCCGACGCGTAGCGATAGTAAAAAAAAGAAAGAAAAAAAAATAAAAAAGAAGAAAAAAAAATAAATGGGTAAAGGAATAATATTAACTCCGGCAGTCGCATTGTTACATTAACAACGACAGTGGCTGAGCTGCGCTGTGTTAAAGTGCTTTAACTTTGGGAGGATGTTTCTGTGGCAACGGGGAATGCTTTCAACTTGCAAAAATAATAGATGCCGTGGGACAGATCGGACGGGAAGAGCGGCGGAGGAGACATATCAGGCGCGGATTGGACATACGGGTGTAACCAGGCCAAAATAAAATTAAAATAGACTTGAAAGTGGGCCCATCAAACCCAAATCAGCCCCCCGGAAAGATTTGCCCCCTTAACCACCTGATTACTGGGCACTTAAACCCCCGCCCCCCCCCCCCCCCCCCCCCTCGTGACCAGACCAATTTTCAGCTTTCGGCGCTGATGCACTTGGAATGACAATTGCGCGGTCATACGACACTGTACCCAAATTAAATTGTTATCATTTTTTCCCCACAAATAGAGCTTTCTTTTGGTGGTGTTTGATCACCTCTGTGTTTTTTTATTTTTTGTGCAATAAACAAAAGAAGAGCGACAAATTTAAAAAAAAAACAATATTTTTTACTTTTTGCTATAATAAATATCCCCAAAAAATATATAAATTTTTTTTTTTTCCTCAGTTTAGGCCGAAACGTATTCTTCTACATATTTTTGGTAAAGCGATTATAGATTATAGCGATTTAGCGATTATTGATTAGTTTGCGCAAAAGTTATAGCGTTTACAAAATAGGGGATCGTTTTAGGGGATAGGGGATAGTTTTATAGCATTTTTATTAATATTTAATTTTTTACTAGTAATGGCAGTGATCAGCGATTTTTATTGTGACTGCGACATTATGGCGGACACATCGGACATTTTTGACAAATTTTTGGCACCATTGTCATTTATATACAGCAATCAATGCTATTTAAATGCATTGATTCCTGTATAAATGACACTGGCAGTGAAGGGGTTAACCACTAGGGGGCGGGGAGGGGTTAATTATGTTCCCTGGGAGTGTTTCTTACTGTGGGGGGAGGGGACTCACAAAGGGGAGGAGACCGATCAGTGTTTCTCTGTACAGAGAACACACCATCGGCTCCTCTCCTCTGACAGGACCGTTGATCTGTGTGTTTACACACACAGATCCACGGTCCCGCTGTGTTACCGGGCAATCGCGGGTGCCCAGCGGACATTGCGGCCGCTGGGCACGCTCATCGGGTGCCCAGTGAGACGGCGAGAGCGCGCGCGCGCTCCCGGCAGCGCGCGCGCGCTCCCTGGAGTGCACAGAAGGGGAGGACGTCATATGACGTACTCCCGGCACAACAGATCCGCGCTGTAGCCGTCATTTGGCTATGGCGCAGATCACAGGCAGTTAATGACCAGGCCATTTTTTGTTGGTTTAACTGACAATTGTGCGGTCGTGCGACACTCTACACAAACAGAACGAATATCCTTTTTTTCCCACAAATCGAGATTTCTTTTGGTGGTATTTGATCATATCTGTGGTTTTTATTTTTTGCGCTATAAACAAAAAAAGAGCGACAATTTTGAAAAAATAAAAAATAAAACAATATTTTTTACTTTTTGCTATAATAAATATCCAAAAAAACAAAAAAAAATAATCTCTTCATCACTTTAGGCCAATATGTATTCTTCTACATATTTTTGGTGAACAAAATCGCAATAATGCCACGTACACATGATCGGATTTTCCGACAACAAATGTTCGATGGGAGCTTGTTGTCGGAAATTCTGACTGTGTAGGCTCCATCGAACATTTTTTGACAGAATTTGCGGCAACAAAAATTTGAGAGCTGGTTCTCAAATTTTCCCACAACAAAATCGGTTGTCGGAAATTACGATCGTGTGTACACAATTCCGACGCACAGAAGTTCCACGCATGCTCGGAATCAAGCAGAAGAGCCGCACTGGCTATTGAACTTAATTTTTCTCGGCTTGTCGTACGTGTTGTACGTCACCGCGTTCTTGACGATCGGAATTTCCGACAACATTTGTGCGACCGTGTGTATGCAAGACAAGTTTGAGCCAACATCCTTCAAGAAATAAATCCCAGGATTTCGTTGTTGGAATGTCCGATCGTGTGTACACGGCATTAGTGTATATTGATTCGTTTGTACAAACGTTATAGCGTCTAAAAAAGAGGTGATATATTTATGGCCTTTTTATTATTCTTTTTTTTTTTTTACCAGTAATAGCGGCGATCAGCGATTTTTAGAAGGACTGCGACATTGTGGCGGACAGATCGGACACTTTTGACACTTTTTTGGGACCAGTGACATGTATACAGCGATCGGAGCTAAAAATAGCCACTGATTAGTGTATAAAAGTGTATAAATGTCCCTGGCAGGGAAGGGGTTAACACTAGGGGGCACTCAAGGGGTTAAGTGTTCTCTAGGGAGGTGTTTATAACTGTGGGAGGAGGGAACTGATTGGGAGTAGTGAGAGATCGCTGTTCCTGATTTGTAGGAACAGCAGATCTCTCTCTACTTCCCAGACAGAACGGGATCTGTCTGTTTACATTGACAGATCCCTGTTCTGTCTCTCTGAGGTGCGATCGTGGGTCGACGGCGGACATCGTGCGCACCCACTGTAGCTTTTAAAGCGGACGATGTACACCTATGGCAGTTTCCGCAGCCCTGCCAACCTGCAGCAGTATAACTGCGGGCGCTGGTCAGCAAGCGGTTAAACAATGGGCCAGACTGAGTGTTATCAACAACAATACATATTCAGGGGTGACGTGTTTTACCTATTGAGGGCTGCACCTATTTAAAGCTAAAGGTTAATCTGTTTATATTTTGCCTTCCCCGGTTTTTCCTTTTCTCCTCATCATTAGGGATGACCGCAAAAGTTTGAGAACCGAATAACGAACCCCATTGAAATCTTTGAGACCCGAACTGTAAAAATTAAAAGTGCCCATTTTTAAGGCTTATATGCAAGTATTTGAGCATACAATGGTTATGGGGGTCCGGGTACTGCCCTGGGGGACATGTATCAAAGGCCCAAAAAAATTGCATTTTCTCTGCAAGCTTTCTTTATTTAATAAACAACGGCTTGGCGAGCCAGTCTGTATGATGAGGTCACAATATAGGGCACTGGGAACAAGATTAGAGATTGTTTTGATAAATTCTGGTGTGCTGAAAAATAGGTCTTTGGGTGTCTGTGGCGCCTTCACACCGCAACACTCTTGATGAAAGCAAGAATTGGCCTTGCTGTCAAAAATCAAAATGATATGCACCTGTCAAACAGGTGGTGAAAAATAGGTCTTTGGGTGTAATTGTGCCCCTGAAACCTACACCAAATAAATTCTTCCAGATGAAATCAATACCCACAACGCTAGGCAGCCTAGAAGTCCTGCCGGGATTCCACATCCCAAAAACACTTAATCAGCGACATTGGCATCAGGGGCTTCATAGATGCTGGTAATCCAGGACTGATTCATTTTGATAAATGTCAGAAGGTCCACGGAGTCTGTGGAAAGAGGCGTTCTATGATCAGTAACAAAACCTCCAGCAGCACTGAATGCCCGTTCGGAAAGCACACTGGATGCAGGGCAGCCCAGCAGCTCAATTGCATACTGGGCAAGTTCTGACCAGTGGTCTATTCTCATGACTTAGTGGATCATCAACTGGAAAGCTTTCCATCTCTGTTTTCGCCCCTAGATAATTGTCCACCATATGATGCAGACGCTGCTGATGGGATGTGGAAGCTGACTAAAAATTGTGAAATACAGCACTTCCACCACTCCTCTCTTGACCAACAGAAGCCTCAAAACTAAGTTTTCCACAACACTGTAACCTACCAGTGTCAGGAAAACCATTAGATAAACTCCCCTTTAAGCTTTCCTCAAGAAATTTTATCTTATGCACCCTCTGTGGGGATGGGATGAGCTCTGAGACTTTCCCCTTGTAACGGTGATTAAGGAGGGTTGCCAACCAATAGTGATCCTTCTCCTTTACGCCACCTATTCTTGGGTCCTTTTGCAGGCTTTGAAGCATGAGTATGCCCATGCACCACAAGTTTGCAGAGGCATGAGAAGCAGACTCCTCAGGGTCACTGAGGTTTACAGTATCTGGAACTGCCTCCTCCCAGCCACATACTACTCCCAAGGGTTCTGGGGATGGAAAACCATCTCTTAATGTTTGACGTATGTCTTCCTCTGCTTCAATGCCTCCAAAACTGCCAGAATCACTCTCCCTTCTCCTTCTCCCTCTCCTCTTGTGCGTTCTGTGGCATATAAAGAATGGCGTCCACATAAAGTGGGCCATGAGAGGAGTCCGCTTCTTCCCGCTACTCTGCCTCGAATGCCCTGTCCATAATGCCACGCAGAGTATGCTCCAGCAGGAACACAACAGGGATTGTGTCACTGATACATGCATTTTCATGGCTCACCATCCTTGTGGCCTCCTCAAATGGTGACAGTACAGCGTAGGCATTCTTTATGAGCAATAGGGATGAGCCGAACACCCCCCCGTTCGACTCGCACCAGAACCCGCGAACGGACCTAAAGTCCGTGCGAGCTTAAGAACCCTATTAGTTATAATGGATGCGAACGTTCAAAATCAAAAGTGCTAATTTTAAAGTCTAATATGCATGTTATTGTCATAAAAAGTGTTTGGGGACCTGGGTCCTGCCCCAGGGGACATGTATCAATGCAAATATTTTTTTTTTAAACGGACGTTTTTTCAGGAGCAGTGATTTTAATGCTTAAATTGAAACAATAAAAGTGTAATATTCCTTTAAATTTCGTACCTGGGGGTGTCTATAGTATGCATGTAAAGGAGCGCATGTTTCCTGTGCTAGAACTGTCCCTGCAAAAAGTGTCATTTTTGCAAGAAAAAAAGCTATTTAAAATCACTCGTGGCTAATGTGAATTGACGGCTCCTGTAACACAGAGAACAGTCATTCATTGAAAGTCATTCATAAAAAAAAAGTCATTGATAAAAAATAAAAAAAAATGTAAAAAAAAAGCGTGGGGGTCCCCCCAAATTCAATAACCAGGCCCTTCAGGTCTGGGATGGATATTAAGGGGACCCCAGCCAAAAAAAAAAAAAAAAAATGGCGTATGGTACCCCTCAAAATCCATACCAGACCCTTGAGGTCTGGGATGGATTTTAAGGGGAACCCCAGCCAAAAAAAATGGCGTGGGGTCCCCCTCAAAATCCATACGAGACCCTTATCCAAGCACGCAACCTGGCAGGCCGCAGGAAAAGAGGGGGGACGAGAGCGGCCCCCCTCCCGCCTGAACCGTACCAGGCAACATGCCCTCAACATTGGGAGGATGCTTTGGGGGTCTGAGACCCCCAAAGCACCTTGTCCCCATGTTGATGAGGACAAGGGCCTCTTCCCCAAAACCCTGGCCGGTGGTTGTGGGGGTCTGCGGGGGGCTTATCGGAATCTGGAAGCCCCCTTTAACAAGGGGACCCCCAGATCCCCCCCCCCTGTGTGAAATGGTAAGGGGGTACAAAAGTACCCCTACCATTTCACCAAAAAAGTGTCAAAAACTGTAAAAATTACAGGAGACGGTCTTTGACAATTCCTTTATTAAAATCTTCTTTCTTCATCCTTCGGTTTCTTCATCTTCTCCTTCCGTCATCTTCTTCCATCTTCTTCTTCCATCTTCTTCTTCCTCCGATCCGCTTCTTCTTGCGCTGGTCTTCTCGTCCTTCTCGTCCGGCATCTTCTTGCATGGCGTCGGCTCCTCGCAATGGGAGGCTCCCGTTGTGTGAGGCTTCGCTCCGTCTGACAGGTCTTTTATAACGGAGAGAACCTGGTGACCCCGCCCCCCTCTGACGTCATGGGGAAAGCCATAGGGAATTCCCCATGACGTCCCTGTATGTCAGAGGGGGCGGGGTCACCAGGTGCCCTCCGTTATAAAAGACCTGTCTGACGCAGCGAAGCCTCACACAGAGGGAGCCTCCGATTGCGAGGAGTGGCCCAAGAAGAGACACCGACGCCGACGCCATGGAAGAAGATGCCGGACGAGAAGGACGAGAAGACCAGCTCAAGAAGAAGCGGATCAGAGGAAGAAGATGAAGAAAGGAAGACCAGAAGAAAGAAGATTTTAATAAAGGAATTGTCAAAGACCGTCTCCTGTAATTTTTACCATTTTTGACACTTTTTTGGTGAAATGGTAGGGGTACTTTTGTACCCCCTTACCATTTCACACAGGGGGGGGGGGGGATCTGGGGTCCCCTTGTTAAAGGGGGCTTCCAGATTCCGATAAGCCCCCCGCCCACAGACCCCCACAACCACCGGCCAGGGTTGTGGGGAAGAGGCCCTTGTCCTCATCAACATGGGGACAAGGTGCTTTGGGGGTCTCAGACCCCCAAAGCATCCTCCCAATGTTGAGGGCATGTTGTTCAGGCGGGAGGGGGGGCTGCGGCGGCGCTTTGTGGGGGATTTTAACCCTTTTTCGGCCACTAACGGGGGTTAAAACCGCACCGCTAGCGGCCGAATACCGTGGCTAAAACGACGGTAAAGCAGCGCTAAATATAGCGCTGCTTTACCGTCGCCGCCGCTCCCGCCCCAGTGTGAAAGGGGCCAAAAAGACAAATTGCCAGAATTTTGCGTAAAGAAAACAAACTCTGCGGACTGTTAAATGTCACCCTTTTGCTCATGTATTAAAAGCAATCCTCAATAAACAAACAAAAAAAATAAAAACCTACAAGTATCCCTACAAATTGCTATCATTCAAATTCTCCCCGTGTTTCCTATTTCCTCCAGGACGGACGTCACCTCGCCGCCCGCCACTCTGTAGAAACCAACGATCTTTTATAAAGAGTTATAGGCCCCCGTTCCCCCGTCACCTCATTTTTTTTTTTTTAAGCGTAAAATAAACATTTTTGCCGCACATAAACTTATTTTCATCAGAAAAAGTTATGACTTCGGATTGCAGAGAAGTAATTGACCCGCTGGGGCACGTTTTTTTTTATTTTTTTTAAGGCGCCAATAATAACGCAATCCCTCCTCCGTAAACTTGCGGAATTCCAGCGCCACCAGTGGTCGTAGTGCAGGCATAATGCGCGATTTTCTCCGGTTGACTGCCGTGACAGTGATAGCTTGGAAATCAATAAAATCTTTAAGCTATTCGAGGGCTTTGGAATAAACGATTGTCAGGGCGGCGTAATTTGTGTATTCCAACTGAATGGATATTCGCTCTTTCGATGACGTCTATTCCCTGCTTAATGCAGGATTCACTCGCCATTCAAAGATGTTTTTAACATCTTATTCTCCACCGGAATGTAAACTTTTTATTTAGTCTGGATATCGATCGGAGAGCCGCAGTAAAGGCAGAGAATCCCGCTCGCTTTTTATGAATTAAGATTTAAGAGGCTTTTTTTTTTTTTATATCTTCCTTCCCGGCTGAATTAAAAAAAAAAAAAAAAGCTGCGAAACCTGGAGGGAGGATGGCGAGTATTCTCACAGAGTTCACCGTTTATTACTGGAACGTTCGCTTGGAAGCAATTTGTGATACAGTGCCCGCTTTTTACTGGATTGCTGTTACATATTTTATAGATCGTATTTCATCCAGATTTATTAAAGCTGGGCTCCAGGTGTGGAGTTTAGGATCGGATTGGCTTATACCAGGGGTGCCAAACTCAATTTCCCTTCGAGCCGCATGAGCAGCATTATGGTCAGTGATGTAAGTAACTGAGTTAAAATAAACTGAGTTACCTAACGCAGTTACTTTAGAGGGTAACGAGTAATCTAACTGATTACTTTTCCCCTCATGGTAACTCAGTTCCCATTACTTTGGCTTAGTTACCCCAATTACATCTACCGCCACTAGATGGCAGTAGTGTAATTCCGGTGTCCTGACGAAAAAGTTCCCCCGCCGGATAAGGACCCCCTGTTCTGCGCAGGTGCAGCGCTTGCGCAGTACGAAGGACTACGGAGCTTCCGAAAATTGCCGAACCTAAACAGCTCTGAGTGAACTCTACACCGCGCAGGTGCAGTTAACATGTAATTGTACGAGGCGATGCCGCACGCTCCCGATGCTCGTGCTACTCTGCAAGGGGCGTCTATCGTGTAAGTAAGGGGCGGGTCTAGTATTACTGTAACCAAGGGGCGCATTTATTATTATTGTTATATATCGAGCTCTGCCCATTAATTTACCATTTGCCCTCTTCTGTAGCCATCCGCCCCTTACACAATATAATAATAATAGACCCGCCACTTGCTTACTCGCTATAACAGATCTGCCCTTGGTTAGAGTAATAATAGAGCAGCCCCTTGGTTACACCATATATAACAATAAGAATAAATGCGCCCCTTGGTTACAGTAATACTAGACCCGCCCCTTAGTTACACGTATAGAATATTTAAAAAAAAAAAGTCAGTTACTTTAGTAACTAATTACTTTTCCAATGTAGTAACTGAGTTACTAACGCAATTACTTTTTGGGAGAAGTAATTTGTAACTTAACTAATTACTTTTTTAAAGTAAGATGACCTACACTGATTATGGTTGCCCTCAAATGTCCGATTTCAGTGGTGTCACTAGGGGGTGGCTACTGGGGCTATAGCCCCGAGTCTCTTACCTAGGGTTGGCTCTGGGCTCCATCTGCTCAGCTGGTGGCTGGGGGAGGAACATGGCTAGTTAATGTTATCAGACACAAGTTGTTATCTATATTCAGCAAGTTCTGACACTTTAATCATTGCGCCGACGTGCGCATCTATACCAATCTGCCGGGCAATGTAATTGTCGGGAACCGCGGCACAGGGATTACTCCGCCGGGACTATTTGATGATTTTCGGGCTCAGGCGGAGTAATCCTTGTGCTGCAGTTCCTGACAATTACATTGCCCGTGTAGCGGGGACATCTTTGTCTATTGCTGTGGTTATGTATATACAATGTAAAGCAGGGATCTTCAAACTACGGCCCTCCAGCTGTTGTGGAACTACATTTCCCATGAGGCATTGTAAAACTCTGACATTCACAGACATGACTAGGCATGATGGGAATTGTAGTTGCTGAACAACTGGAGGGCCGTAGTTTGAGGACCCCTGATGTAAAGTCTATGGACATTGCTATGGTTCAGTGTTTGGAGCCATCTAATTACCAAATCTGGTAATGGACTGATATGGTTAGTAAACTGTGTTTACTATGCTTAATTTTCTGAATAAGCAGGAAGCCTTAGAGGGCTTCCTATTCATTCACCTGTGCAGCTGAGGCTACAGAGAAAGGGACTGATAAATATGTCCTCAGTCACTTTCAGCTGGGGGAAGGGGGGCCCTGTCAGGTAGGCTGTATGGGGCCCCCTTGATTTCTAACAGCAGCCCTGACTGAGACGCTTGCCTCATAACCACGCATGCGCAGCTCTGGATCAGAGCTGGCAGAGACTATCCAAGTGCCTGCTACAGTGTTCGGGTGGGTCTGGCGGAGGTGTGTGATGTCATAGTGCAAGGGAGCCGAGAGGAGTGGCTGGAGCCCTGTGTGCGAGTCTGCAGGGGCGGGAGCAAGGAGTCCTGTCCCTTAGCTACTTACTATATTGAAAATAAAATAAGAAATATGTTTTTTGCCTTAATATCTACATTAAATCTCATTGCTAATTGCATACTGTACTTGTTTGTAGCCTAAATACTGAAATTTGCACGTAAAACTGTAATTTTAGGCAATTCTACGACATTCTGATTGTTAGTACACAGCTTTCTGGTACAAATATTTTATTCAAGTTTTAAGAAAATAACAATGAAGCATCCAATCTGCCCACGCAGGGGCTTGGCTTGACAACAGAAAACAGAACAGAGCTTCATGTATTGTCAAATGAAAAGGGAACAGTAGCAATGATTATGTTCAAGGAGCACAAACAGTTGAAAAGCAAGGTGCGGGAATAACTGTAAGGAAACTGTCAAACCTGGACAGGCTAATTCCCTGGGAGTGATGCAATATAGCATACCCACCCAGAGAACATTAACCACTTAAGGAACGCCCCATACAGATATACTGTGGCAGGGCGGCCCTCCTGAATTTGATGGGCACTGGTGAGGCTGCATTGATCTCTTGTATCATGTCCGCAGTCTGTGTGTCACCGCCGACGTCATGCGTGCCTAGTGAGCCAATTGGTTGGACGGGGCAGATCCCCGCCTGTCAGCACGCCATCACCCCCTCCTCCAGGCCACGAGGGATGGAAAAGCACTAGCTCAAAACGGCGCCCGGAAGGCGTCACGCATATGGCGTGCTAAGTATGCTAAGTGCTCCCCTGAATAGGGGTGGGTGGCATCCCTCGTGGGATTGGCCCAGCTGTTGCTCTCTTTCTCCGGGGTTGCGATGCGCCCAGTTCCCTCTCCGCCACCCACCCCTATTCAGGGGAGTTTGGGCGGGGCCGGACCTTGGCGCATCGACGTCATACTTAGCACGCCATATGCGTGACGCCTTCCGGGCGCCGTTTTGAGCTAGTGCTTTTCCATCCCTCGTGGCCTGGAGGAGGGGTTGGCTCACTAGGCACGCATGACGTCGGCGGTGACACACATTAAACTGGGGATAAATGGGTTCGGCTGAGCCGACTAGCTCACTCCACACATTCCATCAGGAGGGAAGGTTCTGTGGACCATGTTACACACTCCAGGTAATTAGGGTTTCTTTTTGCGCTTTCTTCCCATTTCATTTCATTTATTTATTTATTTTTCTGTTTTTCACATCACAGCACTCATTCAATTTATTTTCTTATTACACTTCACCACAACAAACCCCACACATCCAGCATCATACTAAATTATTATGATGTGGTGGCAATTCTGGGTACTTACCCAGTATCTCACTCAGCTCTATTTTAATTTTTTGCTCAGATAACTCACAAATTTAAGTCTAGGCTTTTTAAGTTACACATACGCATTCCATTCACTCACTTTTAATCTCACACACCATTCTTTCCCCCCCCCCCTTCTCTCTTTTTTTTTTTTTTTTTCTTTTTCTCACTTATTTTCAACATATAACTTTCTTTAATAATTTTTTTCACTACTTTAGACACCTGGAGTCATGGTTTCCACAAACAAACTTCGCACTCCACCAATGTGTTGTGGCTTTTTCGGTTCTTCCTTGGATCCTGTCCCCGGTTACCACGCCTCCATAGGGGGAACCCTTTGGTGGTGGGGGGGCTGTGTCCCCGCCCCAACCCCGGATGAGAGACGATATCCAGGGCCACCGTCCCGTTCCCAGTTTGGGGTTATTGGGCCTTTTCAAACCCGCTCTCTTGTAGAGAGCATACATACCTGACTCACTCGCTCTCTTGTAGAGAGCATAAAATTATTGGAGACTACACATGTCTGCAGTCTCTGACCATCTCCTTTCTCTTTTTTTCTATACTTTTTCAAAAAATTCCAACTATTGCCTTTCCAAATATACATCCTTATGTCTGTAGAGTTCATACTCAGGGATGCCAAGTACAAGTTTACCCCAACTGTACAATATTTAATAATACCACTAGTATATTTCAGGATAACTTCTATCCACTTGTTCCATGTATCCATTTTCTATAGTTTTTCATTATTTAATTATTTACCAGTTCAATTGTACACAGTCTCTGACCATCTCTGACCATCTCCTGTAGTATGTCTGCAGTCTCTGACCATCTCCGGTACCATGTCTGCAGTCTCTGACCATCTCCGCTACCATGTCTGCAGTCTGACCATATCCTGTATCATGTCCGCAGTCTCTGACCATCTCCTGTATCATGTCCACACTCTCTGACCATCTCCTGTATCATGTCTGCAGTCTCTGACCATCTCCTGTATCATGTCTGCAGTCTCTGACCCATCTCCTGTATCATGTCTGCAGTCTCTGACCATCCCCTGTATCATGTCTGCAGTCTCTGACCATCTCCTGTATCATGTCTGCAGTCTCTGACCATCTCCTGCATCATGTCTGCAGTCTCTGACCATCTCCTGTATTGTGTCTGCAGTCTCTGATCATCTCCTGTATTGTGTCTGCAGTCTCTGACCATCTCCTGTATCATGTCTGCAGTCTCTGAGGGAGTATGGTGAGGAGTCAAGAGTGGGAGTGCCGCCGGGATGGGGGTCATGGAAGAAGTCAGACGTGTATGGACTGTGGAGAGGAGACTATAGGATAAAACCAGAGCCACCAACCTGGAGCCATCTGACTGATCCTTGCACAATACACCTGAGAGGGGGTCAGTGACAGCGTCACCAGGCCAGTCTGAGGGGGGTCACTGATGTAAGGAGGGAGTGAATAAAAATAATTTAAGAGGGCACTGATATAAAGGTTCCCCCCTTATATCAGTAACCACCCCCCCCCCCTTTACCGTAATATATTCTTTCTGCAGAAGGTGGTCTCTGTGCTTTAAAATTTATGTTTTTTTCCCTTTTATGAACAAGAAAATGATGACGTTTGCTGTTGGCCTGATATAATAATGCTATGGGGCTGGTGTGACGTTTTTTCAAGGGCTGATTTTTATTCCCAGTCCGGCCTTGGACATAGTCAAGGTCACTCCGCCTTAATCTGAGGACTGATTGTATCCAGGATCCTGGATTCTGAGATGTCCCTCTCGTCACACAATTGCTACTTGAGTTGCATTAGTGAGAATAAAATCTCAAATTGCTGCCCTCAGAATGGGATCACTCGCTGGGCTGACAAGAAGACATTATAGGACGCTCAGACTGCAGATGTCGCGTACACACGGTCGGAATTCTCTTCGGAAAAAGCTCTGATGGTTCCGACAGAATGGCTCCGACGGAATTTCGCTCAAACTGTCTTGCCTACACGCGGTCACACCAAATTCCGACGGTCTGTAACACAGCGGCATAAAACACGTTCGACAGCACTATAAAAGGGAAGTTTAATGCTTCCGAGCATGCGTCGAATTGTTTCCGAGCATGCGTCGGAATTTTGCGTGTCGGAATTGCATACACACAATCGGAAAATCTGATAGAAAGGTTTTCCGTCGGAAAAATTGAGAACAGGTTCTCAATCCGAAGTCCGTCGGAAATTCCGACAGAAAAAGACCGATGGGCGTACACACGGTCGGAAAATCCCTTGAGAAGCTCCCATTGGACTGTTTCCATTGGAAATTCCGACCGTGTGTACGCCGCATAACTCTGGCCACACACTTTGATTTCTCTTCAAGATTTGCTAGGATTCGATCGTGATGTTCAGGCCTGGTTCACATATGTGCGTGTGCGCACAGCAAGAAGAGCAGCCCATTTGTTTTATTGGGATGCCTCATCAGCTGGAAACGCAAAGAAAGAAGTCCCCGACCCTTTTTTAAAAAATTAGGCTGCACCAAACCATGTGGTACTGCAGCACCATAGGGCCTGGCGCAGGTGACAATGCACTACAGTTACCGATGTTTGGGAGTGCCATTAAGAATAATGGCATCGGAAGACAAATCCTATGCATATATGATGACCTTTGAAGATCCTTTCTTGCAGCTTTTATCAAAAATTTGACAGCTGTCTGGCAAAATGTTGTCAGCAGTACAGGAAGTGGAGGTGGATCTCTCAGGAGACGTACCTCTTCTAGGCCTCTTTTGGGGCTATCTCACACGATCCTTGGGGAAGTAGCTCTACCATAAAATATTATATCAAAGATATATTTATGAGCTTGTAAATATGTAACGGGGGTGTTAGAACAATCCTTAGTTTGGCCACTGGTGGCAACCTCTATAAACACTGTGCAGAGTGAAAATAGAGGGAATTGGCTAGAGAGGAGGCAAGGTGTGGAGCTGACCCCATGGACACAGTTATGTAACCCTAAAAGTGTGTACAGATAGGCAAGTTTCCTACTGTATATATAGTCACGGGGAAGTTGTTAATGTTTTTTGCCACCCTACCCCTTTAAGTTTTCAGGCTTTCGCTGGGGTCCAGCTTCCCTCCCGTGATTTATAAAAGGGAAGAGGTATGGTTCGGACTCCCACCCTAGCTGTCTGTCTCTGTCGGTCACCAAGAGGGGACTAGCATTATGGCTATCAATGCCTGGTCACTTAGTATGGAAAGAGAAGAGTTTACTAGAGGTGACAATGGAAAGAGGGGTTGGTGTCACCTACCAGCTGGTCTCTACATCATGCTCTCTAATGATTTCCCGCACGCACTGCATCTGCCGGCAGAATGCACAGAGCCAGTGGACAGCCGCCGATAATAGTAGCTTGAATGGAGTATGGGTGAACAAGGAAGGACTGGATCCAGACAAACCTTACACACTGACCCACGGATCCTTCCTCTCTCCAGTTTGGAGTACCTCTTCCAAATATGGACAAACCCGAGTTTGAGTATACACTGGTCCAGGAGTTACAGATGTAGATCTTCCATGGTTCTCTTCCTTCTTAGGAAACCGGTCACAGACAGTGAAGCTAGGAGCCTTCACTTCGGAAACCCGGGCAAATACTTATGGAGTCCCTCAAGGATCACCATTGTCACCAGTACTGTTCAACATTTACTGGCCACTCTTCAAAATTATTAGCAAATCGGATCTATGCTACCACTCATACGCGGACGACACTAAACTGTATTTCCGGATCACCGGACAAAAAGATCAGTACCAGGAACTAGGAAAATGTCTCACATTGATAGATGACTGGATGACCACTAGCTCCCTCAAACAAAATGGATCGAAAACAGAACTACTGCTCCTTGACGCAAACCAAAGGAAAAAGACGAAGACCCCTTGGACACCACCAACCATCCTGGGACAGACCATCCTCCCAAGCACCAAAGCCTCGGAGTAATCTTTGATTCAGAGATGACCATGGAGGCACAAATAGGATCCGTGATCAGCGGATACCACCAGCTCCTTCGCCTGCTACGCAGACTCATCCCCTTCATCCCGGGAAATGGAAAAAGCAGGAGTAGTAGGAACTATCATCAATTCGCGTCTCGACTACGCAAACTCCCTCTACATAGGATTACCGGATTACCAGATTGCTCGCCTTCAAATTGTCCAAAACACAGCAGCAAGACTAGTCACCGGAAAGAAACCCTGGGAATCCATCTCCCCACCCCTAAGGACCCTCCATTGGCTCACGGTAAAAGACAGGATCACATTCAAGACCCTCTGCCTCACCCACAAATGTACACAAGGAAAGGCTCCTCAATACCTTTGTGAGGAAATAGAAAAATACATACCTAATCGCAGCCTTCGATCAAAAAAACAAAACCGCCTTCTCATCCCCAAAGCCCGCTACAAATCGAAGGGAGAACGAAGATTCGCAGTACAGGGACCTCAGCTATGGAATGCGCTACCAAACAACATCCGCTTGGAAGAAAACCATCAGGCTTTCAGGAAAAAACTCAAGACCCACCTCTTCTAAACATGGCATCACAACAAGAGCAGACAAGCGCCTTGAGGCGATTCAGTTCGCATTTTCAGCGCTATACAAATAATTCATTCATTCATTCAGGAGAACCTGGGGAAAATCCAACCATTTCTGGTCAGCAAGAGCAAACCTCCGCAAAACAAGTGCAAACTGAACTGTGAAGATTCTGAGACTTCTGGAACGGAGGTTGGTACCTCCAGTATGTCAAGAGCAAACCTTCCACAAAGAGAAGAACAGCTTCCAAAATTGTCAAAACCTGACCTGTCCAAACAGCCGACAACTAATGCCATGTACACATGAGCGGAATTTTCGACGGAAAAAGTCTGTATGCTGTTCCGACATACCAAAAACGACGCATGCTCTGAAGCAAGTACGAGACGGAAGCTATTGGCTACTGGCTATTGCACTTCCTTTTTCTAGTCCCGTCGTACGTGTTGTACGTCACTGCATTCTAGACAGTCGGACTTTGGTGTGACCGTGTGTAGGCAAGACCGGTTGAGCGGAATTCCGTTGGGATTCTGTCGGAAGAAACCTTCAGAGTTTATTCCGACGGCAAAACCGCTCGTGTGTACGCAGCATTAGAACACGCATGAGGTCCACGCTGGGTGCTCAAGAGTGAGGTAACAGAGGTATGCTGACTGGTTGAGTGGACAGGGCTCAGCACGTCCCTCCAAACGCAGCACATAAATCAGTACAAGTGCGTAGAACACAAAGCGAAGAAGCCTATGGAGAACTCTGTATCTTGGATACTGCACACATGTAGCTCTTCATGGAGATGGGAGACCACTTTAATGTTTGATTTTTTTACATGGTCCCCAGGCATTGGTGAGCACACCCTCGGCAAAGTACTTACCCAGTGCAGTGACCCCGTTTAATGCCTGGCATAGTCCAGGAACCCACCCTGAGGGGGAACCTCTCATGTGACCCTTGCTTGGCGCCCAACAAGAGAGGGAAACATGAAGGACGTGACGGACCACCAGTCTATCTCCCCCTTACAAGCGTGAGGCATTTCCTGGCTAGTCCTAGGGTCCTGGTGCCCTAGTTGGGAGTAATAATAGGCATTGGACAATGTATATCCACCTTGGGGAAGCTACTGTTAACTTCTGCTGAAACTATGAGAACTTACCTGCCGTACTGTTCCTGGAGTAAAGCATTGAAAACCTAATGGACATGATTCTTCCTTGTGTTGATCTATTCTGAACTGGTACCGAGCTCAGACAGGGAGAATGCAGGGTGAAGTGCCGTGGCATGGTAATGCACGTATGGTGGTGACATTACACTTCAATTTCTCTTTCTAGGAGGTGGAACTCTCAGTAACACAAAAACTAGGGCAAGAGACCTGTTAGGAGTACCCAGGAATTAAATATTATGCCAACGTTCCTTAGGTCTTTATGATGGAGCAGATGAGAGAAAAGGAGGATAAGACAGCAAACCAAGGAACTATTTATACAGTAGAGGAACCAGAGAACCCAGCACTGCCTGCTTCCCTATACTGTGTGCTGATAGATTTACATATCCATATACAGAGCAGAAGACATGTGCTCTGAAGAATGATGGTCTGTGGGTGTTACTACACTATTGCTCATTGGCCCTAAAATCTTCCTAATAGAGAGACTACTATATTTATAAACTCAGAATTCTGACTTTAAATCTCAGAATTCTGACTTTGAAACTCAGAATTCTGACTTTAAATCTCAGAATTCTGACTTTGAATCTCAGAATTCTGACTTTGAATCTCAGAATTCTGACTTTGAATCTCAGAATTCTGACTTTGAAACTCAGAATTCTGACTTTAAACCTCAGAATTCTGACTTTGAATCTCAGAATTCTGTAGGATTTTTTTTTTTTTAAACTTACAATTCTGACTTTGAATCTCAGAATTCTGACTTTCAAACTCAGAATTCTGACTTTCAAACTCAGATTTCTGTAATACATTTTTTTTCATAAACATAATTCTGTATTTTTTTTTTTTTTTTTTTTTTTATGATGGCCCCAGGGCTCTTCCATAGCCTATAAACGTTCCAAAGAAATAAAAATAAAATTCACCGAAAATTAAATTAGGTTTATGGAAAACAGCCAACAGCTGGTGTTGGAGTTTGTTGAATCTCACCTTTGCCAATGAGTCACACCATCTGGTGTTGTACGATATGAGCAGATAAGGTTTCTTCTTCTAAAGCTAGCCAGAAATGGATAAAATTTCAAATGAAAATTCTTAAGAAGATTCTAAGGAAAATTTGTGAAAAAATTCTCAGAACATTCAAATGTTTTTCAAAAGCTTTTGTGCGCTTTTAACATTTGATTTGAATGAATAGACTTTACCGAACCAAAACCACATACACTGTCAGAAATTCACTCATTTGAGAAGAAAATTCCATCCTCCTTTGAATTTTCTCATCACTCCAGTTAAAAACGAAGGTTGATTTGACCCACTAATGATTAGTAAAACTTTCTCAGAACATTTCATTTCCTAAGAATTTTTGCTCTCGAAATTCTACCCATCTATGGCCAGCTTAAGTTTAAAGAATTGGGAACCCCGTGGCCTCTTTGACGTTTATTTTATGAAATAGGGAAGCGGATTGCTGATCAGAGAAGCTCCAGCACACCAAACTGAGGTTGGAGCTCTCCTAGAATATTAATAAGAGTGGAGGGAAACCGCAAGAGTGGCGCCGGATTTGGCGTTTGTAGTAGTAGGAGAGGCTCCGTGGAGGAAATCGTAATTTCACAGCGAGCCCAGCCAGATACAAGGTCAGAAGAGAAGACTGAGATCACAGGAAAGGTATAGAAATCATATTTTATTCTATAAAGAGATCCAAGATCTTAGGCTTGCCTTGGCTATTTGATGTGACTTGCTTTTGAGTTTTTTAACCTTTTATGGAAAAAAAAATATATGTGCTCCGTAGAGCTGTCAAGAGTTAACAGATGGAACATGAAAGTATTTTTTTTGACCAAACAACAAATAGCCTCTTCCATCTCTATTCTGCTGAGGAAAAACTAGATAAAAGGCTTAGCTACAACAGAAGTAATGTCAGGCTGGGATTAAAAGCAGTGTTGGGTTATATTGTCCGTACTCGTGGACAGGCCTGGATGTAAGTGCAATGCAGTAGTGATGTTTGTTGAGTGGAAGTATAAAGGTTGTATCAGTTCAATAATGGAATACTGCTTTCAAAGATGCATAGGTCGGTGTCAGTTTTGGTGCTTGTTCTAAAAACAGGACTGACTGAGACTGAATAGCCAGAGCTGTCAGTTCTTAATTCTGGAGAGTATGGCACTCAGGTAATGTCCAGGAGTACTGTGAGCCCAGGCCAGCATGATAACGCTCACCTATTGGGTATGCCCATGACAACCTGGACTCACGGTAAGTGTTTAGGCAGGTGTAGGTTGTAGTGTTCCCTCAAATCTGAAGGTGGCACTGTGGCGTTTCTTCAGACTAATGCCCTGTACACACGGTCGGATTTTTTCCGACGGAAAATGTCCTATCGGACAATTTTGACGGAAATTCCGACCGTGTGTAGGCTCCATCGGACTTTTTCCGTCGGATTTTCCGACGAACAAAGTTTTATCTCCTGCTCTCAAATTTTTTTTTTTTCCGACAACAAAGTCCTATCGGACTTTTTCCGATCGTGTGTAGCGAATTCCGATGGACAAAGTGCCACGCATGCTCAGATCACATTACAAGACCAAAGCTATTGGCTACTAGCCTCTACGTAGTCCCATCGTACGCAACGAACGTCAACACGTTCAGAATGATCGGATTTTCCGACAACTTTGTCCGACCGTGTGTACGCAACACCAGTGTCGGACAAAATCCGTCGGAAAAAATCCGATGGATTTTGTGGTTGGATTTTCCGACCGTGTGTACGGGGCATTACAGGTGCCCATTAAAGTGGTGTTTCCCCCAAAATTACAAGTTCTTTTCTATGTGCAGCAAATGAGCTAATAAAAATTAATTGGATAAAACATTTTTTTTCACTAACTATTTCTCCTTGTTGCTAGGTGGCCCCACGAAATCTGCCTCTTCCATTGCCCAGGCTAAAAACGTCACTTCCCTCTGCGGCCCGACTCACTTGTCTTCAGATTTACCAAAACCATATAATATGAGGTCAAACCTTAGGAGTTTCAATTTGTATGCAATCAGGCATGCCCTTGCACTTCATGGTTTTGGTAAATCTGAAGACAAAAATCTGCAGAAAATCTGATAGTGTGTATGAGGCTTAAAGTGGATGTAAACCCCAAAAATTATTTTTTTGGTTGATGTCATAATGTAGAGAATAAGATTTCCTTTCATTTGAGCCCAGTCTTGCCACACAGATTTACTCGAGGCCTGAGCAATCCTCTTTTATTGTTCAGTTAGAAAGATCTTGACAAAGTGCTAAAAAAACTTTGTCTAAAACGCCCCCTCGCTGTGAGTGACGGGTGATTTACATATCTCATGCACTAGCCTGAGACAGGCACAGATCACAGATCCACAGACCAGAGTGAAAGAAAATGTATTCTCAAGTGAACAGCAAGAAGAATATAGGGGAGATGTATGTAGTCAGAGTTGGGCAGAGTAGAACATCCAGTGATCTGAGGATTGTTATAGTGCAGTGTGTGTCTCTGAGGTCACCTGATCACAGATTACATTCCTTTTCATCCCCAGGCTTTGTTATGTGGGGGAGGGGTGGATTTCTCACTTTTTATAATTACACAGGATGTGCCTGTCTCAGGCTAGTGCAAGAGATATGTAAATCACCCGTCACTCACAGCCAGGGGGCGTTTTTGACAAAGTTTTCAGCACTTTGTCAAGATATTTCTAACTGAACAATAAAAGAGGATTTCTCAGGGCTGGAGTAAATCTGTGTGGCAAGACTGGGCTCAAATGAAAGGAAATCTCATTTTCTACATTATGACATCAAAAAAAAAAGTGGGTTTACATCTGCTTTAAGGCTCCTGGGAGATGTGTGTCACCATTTCCCAGGAGGCATTGAGCAGCGCCGAGGGCTAGAATCGCAGTATTTCCAAACCGGAAGTGACGCAATTCCATGTGTATTCTTTCCTCTTTCATTCTTTGATTATCTCGGTTGCCATCGCAACGGGGCGGGACTTCCTACGACGACGCCCGTTGTGATGGCAACCAGAGCTGTTGACGGCGCTCGAAATTGCGCTGACTGCGCATGCGCGAGATCTTGAATAGAACGGGCGGTGCATGCTGGTCCATTAGCAGCACAGTGTCCCCGGAAGAGGATGCCTGTGGGCTTCACATGCCCACGGGCAAGATGACAACCGTCAGGAGACGGTTTTATAACTTCATTTTGGTGGCGAAAAAGGCATGCAGAATTACTTAGGAAAGGAACAAGTGAGTTTTATATTCATATATACTAATGATTGTCATTATGCAAAAAAACGTTAAAGAGGAGGGCCCACAAAAAAAAAAAAATTAAAAGTCAGCAGCTACAAATACTGCAGCTGCTGACTTTTAATAATCGGACACTTACCTGTCCCAGGGTCCAGCGATGCGGGGGAACAAGACCCCCCCTCGTTCCCCGCTCCGCTCGCGGCGCCGGCATTCTTAATGTGTGAAGCCACAGCCGGGCACCCACTGCGCATGCGCGAGCGGCGCTGTGATTCAACGCTCACTCATCTGGGACATGACAGGTCCCAGATGACTGTGCGGCGCCTAGGGGAAGTGACGTTTAGCCCGGGCAATGAAGGTGGCAGACTACGAGGGACCCCCTAGCAACAGGCATTTAGAGGTGAGTAAAACGTTTTTTTTTTTCCAATTTTTTTTTTTTTGATTTTATTTAGGATTTTTAAGCCACATTTTTTTTTTTGGTTGGGACTCCACTTTAAAGACAGTGGAACACCACATTAAGGATTAATTGTTCCTTGCCATGGGCTCCATCATGGGGAGGATGGGAATCGCACTGGATCCCGAAATCTTACAAGATTTGGGCGGCCACCTTGACTCAAAATAATCTCAATAAACTGGAGATCCTGCGTCATTCGGCTTTACTTATCAACATTTCTTTTTTTCTTCCTTAAAGCGGTTGTATACCCATTTAAATATTTTTTTTTAGGTTAACTACCTGCAAGACAAAGTCATGATGAGCTAGTATGACTAGCATACTAGCTCATTATGCATCACTTACCTTAGATCGGGGCCCCCGGCGCCGTGTTCTTCTCCCCCTCCGGCCGCAACCATATCTAAACAGTTACCCTTCCGGGTATCGCCGCTCCGGCCAATCACATCGCCGCTGCGGCGCTGTGATTGGCCAGAGCGGCGAGGACATCACTCCGCGCATGCGCGCGGGACACTTCAACTGCGGTGAGCCGCAGTTGAAGATGGGGATTAACCCTGTAAATGCAACGTTGTAAAACGTTCTTTTCAAATATCTCCTAAACCGTGCAGGTTTAGGAGATATTTCTTGTCTGTTTCTTAATCTAGGCTTACCTGTAGGTGCAAGATGAATTTTAGGGTATACAACCACTTTAAAGCGGAGTTCCAGACACATTTATTTTATTTTATTTTTTTTAAAAGGCACCCGTTCTGTTAGTATTAATCAAATTCTCTAGTAGATGTTCTTACTAAATCCGCCGTTGTATTACATGTTTGTTTGTTTTTTTCTAACCTTTGTCTTCTCTGTGCTGCGTGGTTCCACCTTGATTGTGGGCATGTGACGCCCACTAGTGCTCTTTTCCGGGGATATGGTGCTGCTGGCTACCCAGCATGCACCTCCCCAGGGCCAGGACAAGGGGTGGGCAGGAGGGGGCGGCTGCCCCTGGCGCAATGGTATATTGCAGGGGGAGGGGGCACCCTGAGCCTAACCCTAAGGGAAAGGGGGGCGCAGTTTGGCATCTTTGCCCTGGGCACTGGATGACCTTGTCCCGGCACTGCACCTCCCGATCTCCCGCATGTGCATTACACACAGGGCGCAGTGCGGGGATTGTCTCGGCTGCCATCATAACGGGCGGCCCACTGATACACATCTCCCAGGAGCAGAGGCACCTCAGGAAATGACGTACATTGCTGTGGCCTACGAAGGAGGAAGAATACACAAGACATCCTAGCAAAAAGCTACACAGAGTAGGTGTCACATTCCTACGTAGCTGACAGATGAGCCCGATAGTGCAGAGGAAGACCTCCCTTACGTATCTGACTCGCGGCCCCTTATAGAGGAGACAGGCGGCTCAGGAGTGCAGAATGGTATGAGTGCCTGGCGGGTCAGCTGTCAGAATGGCCGCTCTGGGGTTCCTGATGCTGCAGGGATGAGGAACAGCAAGGTGAAGGATCTTAAACACACAATGGCGGGCATCTGCGTAGCTTAGTCCTCCGAAAGTATTTTTTATATTTCTTTCTACTTACCTAAATGCTGTAACCGCCCTGTGCCAATGTATACACAGTGTTCGAATAACTCAGTGATTCCTTTCAATCTTCAGGTACACTCATTAGGCCCCAATTACAGCACCATAGTAGAGGGGAATGTTAGGTTGGATGTTTTTAATATTTTCTCACACGCTTGTAGGAAGGTATTGGTATATCCTCCAACCTGTAGGTGGCATTGTTCCATCTCAGATTGGTAGGAGTCCAATGGGTAGGAAGAATCTCCTTTCTTGTGCTCCAGACAGCCAACTTAGCAAGGACTGTGATACAGTTGGATGACAAAGTCTCGTGAGATTTGGGTGGCCAACTTGTTGTAGGACCCTAAATTAGGGAGCCGAGATCAATCAGCATGCCCAGAGTGAGGCATTAGGTAGGGGAAGAGCTCCATAGGGAAAGTACACACAGGTGCAGTACTAGGGAGGGGTTCCGGATGAGTAGGGACATTTAGGTTTCCAGGGTGTCCACAGTGCACTAGATTGCCTTGTAACAGGTTGTCTTACCACTAGACATGTGCAATTCGTTTCGTTTTTTTTAGTTTTTCGTTTTTTTTCGTTATTTTCGTTCGTTCGTTCGTTTTCGTACGAATGAACGAATCGTTCGAATCTTACGAATCCAAATAACGAATCGTTCGAATCATACGAATCCGATTAACGAATCATTCGAATCGAACGAATCCGAAAAACAACAAAAATCCGAAAAAAACTAATTAGAAACAACGAATGTACTAATAAAGAAAATCCAAAAAACGAAAACGAGCGCAAAAATTCGTACATTCGTAACTTTTTTTTTTTTTTGTTGAATTGGTCATTTTCCGTGTCCCTTACAATGGTGCTGCTTAACGTGCTTCGAATGGATTGAACAAAAAAATGTGTACATAACTTTTTTTTTCGATTCGTAACTTTTTTTTTTTTTTTTTTCCGATTCGTAATTTTCCGTGTCTCTTAAGCCCCATACACACGCGCGGATTATCCGAGGACCAGGTCCGTCAGACCATGTCCGTCATACTTTGTCTGATGTTGGTTTTGCGTACACACGGTCAGACAAAGTTGTCGGAAAATCCGATCATTCTGAACGTGGTGACGTTCGTTGCGTACGACGGAACTACGTAGAGGCTAGTAGCCAATAGCTTTGGTCTTGTAATGTGATCTGAGCATGCGTAGCACTTTGTCCGGTCGGACTACCATACACACGATCGGATTTGGTGTGATCGGACCGTGTTGTCGGAAAATCTATCCAGCAGGAGATAAGACTTTGTCCGTCGGACAATACGACGTACACTGTCCGATGGTGCATACACACGGTCTGATTTTTCAACAACATTGTCCGATCGGACAGAATCCATGCGAAAATCCGACCGTGTGTATGGGGCTTAACAATGGCGTTGCTTAACGTGCTTCGAATGGATTGAACAAAAAAAATGTGTACATTCGTAACTTTTTTTTCGATTCGTAACTTTTTTTTTTCAATTCGTAACTTTTTTTTTTCCGATTCGTAATTTTCCGTGTCTCTTACAATGGCGTTGCTTAACGTGCTTCGAATGGATTGAACAAAAAAATTCGTACATTCGTAACTTTTTTTTTCGATTTGTAACTTTTTTTTTTCGTAAATTATTAAAATGTAATAATAGCATACACATTACATAAAATTATGAATTATGCTCTGATTACGAATCTACGAATGTTACAAATGTACGAATAAATACGAATGCGTCCGAAAATTAAACTAACGAAAAAACGAATCAACGAAAAAATAACTCTTACGAATGTACGAATCATTACGAATACGAACACCGACGACTTACGAATGTACGAATCAACGGAGACGAAAAAACGAAACAAAAAAAAACAATTTTTTTTCGGAAACGAAAAAAACGAAACGAAAATAAACAAATTTTTTTGTTGTGCACATGTCTACTTACCACCACACTTTCAATGGAGCCTCTTTACTAGTACTCTGCAGACAAGCAAACTGTGCAACTCACAACTTTTCTGTTTTTGTTGTGTAGCGGTGTGTTGCCACTAGTTACTAACATCCACCATATCACCCGGCTGCCAGACCTCCATATATCACCTCTGAGACAATGAACAGTCTTTTGCTTTGTTTTGTTTTGTTTATTGGGGGGGGGGATATCACTTGGTTGGGGTGAAAGGATATATGGGATACCCATAGATCAAATTACTTTGCCATCATATTTATAAATTAGAACTTTGTTTGAGCCTTGAAGAAATGATGCACGTATGTAACATCTACAGTCTTTTCCCTGCATCACCATGCAGACTATTGCTCCTCCTCTGCGCAACTCCTGCAGACTATTGCTCCCAGGAATCCTTCCCTCCTGCACAAACTTATTCTGTCGCACATGACGTTTCCTGTCACATCCTCTTCTATGTGCAAAAGATCCCACTCTGAATAGTCTCTAATGCTGACTCTGATTGGTTGATGCTACTAGGCCAGAGGCCTGCAGTACCTCTACCCGGAGGCCTAGTAGTGAATGGTGGACTACTGTACCCAGGTAGTCCAGGCTGCAAATCTTGCGCCCTTCGGCCGCATCGATTTGACACTATTCCCTAAAGTCTCTCCTCTCTTCTAGGACTCCTCATCAATGACCGGGTAATGATGAGGACTTCATCCATGTAAGGACGAAGTTCCCTCCCAGACTTCCTGGCATGTCTCCACATCCAGCCCTCCACTGTGGTACACTCAACGACCTTTCTCTGCCCCGAGTCCATGATGGAGAACTTGACCGGACCGTACATTCTGACAGCTTCTCCTGCCCCTCTGCTCCAGGAATTCCTCATCAATGACCGTGTAAAGATGAGGACTTCCCCCATGACCGTGTAAGGGTGAAGCTCCCTCACAGCTCTCCCGGGCCTCCTCCTGCGATCGTCGCACCCCCCCCCCCCCCCAGATGGGGGTGCCCTCCTGCTGCTGCGTAGTACTTCATTCTCCACTTCTCCTGGCCGACAACTCCTCCCAGTGTTACCTCAGCTTATATGGGAGGCCTGCCCCTGCCAATTCCAGTTGGGGATTAGTCAGGGCTCCTCACATGAGCTGCCTGCAACTCCAGTTGTAGGCCCTGCCCCTCTTCCAGAACATTCTCCCTGGAAGCAGGGGAGGCGCCTCAGAACTAAAGTACAGGTGTTCACACCCACTGCTACACTAACCACTCCCTGCCCCCAGATCAAAAACAAACAGGCCTAGCTCAAAGCATAGGCCTGCCTAAATTTACCTGTACTGACAGTTCCTTACCAAAAATCCTTACCCTTACGTACACACGGTCGGAATTTCCGATGGAAACAGTCCGATGGGAGCTTTTCAACTGATTTTCCGACCGTGTGTATGCCCATCGGTCTTTTTCTTTCGGAATTTCCGACGGACTTTAGATTGAGAACCGGTTCTCAATTTTTCTGACGGAAAACCTTTCTATCGGATTTTCCGATCGTGTGTATGCAATTCCGACACGCGAAATTCCGACGCATGCTCGGAAACAATTCGACGCATGCTCAGAAGCATTAAACTTCCCTTTGATAGTGCTGTCGAACGTGTTTTATGCCGCTGTGTTACTGACCGTCGGAATTTGGTGTGACCGTGTGTAGGCAAGACAGTTTGAGCGAAATTCCTTCGGAATTCCGACGGGGGAAAACCATCAGAGCTTTTTCCGACGAGAATTCCGACCGTGTGTACGCGGCATTACTCTAGCACCTACCTATGGTAGAGGGTGCTACAGTTGAACTGGATGGACTTTTTTTTTCAACCAGATTGACTATGTAATTAAGTAACAACTTCTGTGGTGCCAAGATTATATTTGTCTGTTGTGCCTTGTTGGTTGACAATTACATTTCGATCACAAAAACCATACCAAGCCATCCCGTCGTGTAGCTCTTCCATAAGTTTGGTACACCACTTAGGCCCCACCCACACGCTGATCAATAGTTATTTTAATAAAAGATGGAGTTGGGCTTTAAGGTAAAAATTAACCCTCTTCCTTCAACACTGTTTCAATGCAGGGCCGGTGCTACCACTAGGCAAACTAGGCAGCCGCCTAGGGCGCACTGCTGCCTAGGGCACCTGGCCACTGGTGTTCCTACTCTCTTCTCTCTGCAGCGAGCAACTAAGTATCAGAATCAGCAGGCAGCTGCCGCTCCGTTTGCACATAGCGTCAGAGGCGCAGCGGAGGACTATGTCTGTGTCCCGACTCCCGAATAAATGGAAGTAAACAAACATTCATTAAAGGACGCTGGTAGGCTGCATTTGATAGGCACTGGTGAGGCTGCATTGATGGGCACTGGTAGCATGCATTTGATGGGCACTGGTGAGGCTGCATTGATGGGCACTGG
The DNA here is from genome assembly GCA_028564925.1 of Lithobates sylvaticus. NCBI lineage: Eukaryota > Metazoa > Chordata > Amphibia > Anura > Ranidae > Lithobates > Lithobates sylvaticus. Next base: position 270,369,421 of record CM053032.1, read on the forward strand.
TAGGCTGCATTTATGGGCGCTGGTGAGGCTGCATTCAATTGGTGCTGGTGAGGCTGCGTTTGATGGGCGCTGGTAGGCTGCATTGATGGGCGCTGGTGAGGCTGCATTCAATGGGTGCTGGTGAGGCTGCATTTGATCGGCGTTGGTGAGGCTACATTTGATGGGCACTGGTGAGGCTGCATTGATTGGTGCTGGTGAGGCTGCATTGATGGGCGCTGGTGAGGCTGCATTTGATGGGCGCTGGTGAGGCTGCATTGATGGGCACTGGTGAGGCTGCATTTGATGGGCGCTGGTGAGGCTGCATTTAAAGGGCGCTGGTGGGCGGCATTTGATGGGCGCTGGTAGGCTGCATTGATGGTCGCTGGTGAGGCTGCATTGAATGGGCGCTGGTGAGGCTGCATTTGAAGGGCGCTGGTGAGGCTGCATTGATTGGCGATGGTGAGGCTGCTTTGGGCGCTGGTGAGGCTGCATTGATTGGTGCTGGTGAGGCTGCATTGATGGGCGCTGGTGAGGCTGCATTTGATGGGCGCTGGTGAGGCTGCATTTGATGGGCGCTGGTGAGGCTGCATTTGATGGGCGCTGGTGAGGCTGCATTTAAAGGGCGCTGGTGGGCGGCATTCAATGACGCTTTTTGAGGCTGCATTGATGGGCGCTGGTGAGGCTGCATTTTGATGGGTGCTGGTGAGGCTGCATTTAAAGGGCGCTGGTGGGCTGCATTTGATGGGAACTTCATTAAAAATGTGGGGTATACATGGGCAGGGCAAAGGGGTGGAGTCAGGGGTGGAGCAAGAGGGGGCGGCAAAATGAGGTTTCGCCTAGGGTGTCAAAAATCCTTGCACCAGCCCTGTTTCAATGTTTCCTGCGAAGCGCTTGCAGTTGACTGATAGCTCCTACTAGTCAATGTTGCTGTTTCATAGAGTGGGCTGAACACACGGAGAAAAGCAAAAGTTGCTCCCAATAGAGCAGTCGACTTATTTCCCTCTCCCACACTTAAATTAATTTTAAAAAAGCGGCGTTTGCAACAGCAGCCAGCGGTCAGGAAGGATTCTAAAGAAGGTATCAGGGGTAACAAAGAAAAGAGTAATTGATCAAGCTGTGAATAGTTTGTCGGTTGCTCCCTCGATTTGCATATGTGGTAAAATAAAACGATTTGTTTTGTTTGATTTTCGCACAATATGTCAGAGGCTGGAGGTGCGAAAGGCAGGAGTATATTAATCATGTGTCTACCCGGGAGACAATGAGCTGCTTCTCCCACCGAACATACTAAATTACTAATCAGGAGAGTGCGAGTACAACGGAGGGAAACCCACCTGTCATTTGGTTACACTAAATAAAACGCAAAGCTTATCTAAAGCTAAAACTTTTTTTTAAGGTTTAGATAGAGATGGGAAGGGGGTTAGAACCCCTGTCGGGTTTGTATAGCTAATTGAAAAGTGTCACAGACAGCGGTGCATGGTAGTTGCTAGATGACGCAAAGAACTGGGGTGCGCTTGGTGCATTGGGAGTCACTAGAAGACATAGGGACTGGGGGTACACTTGATGAACTGGAAGTTACTAGAAGACATAGGGACTGGGGGTACACTTGGTGAACTGGGGGTCACTAGCAGACATACGAACTGGGGGTATACTTGGTGAACTGGGAGTCACTAGAAGACACAGGGACTGGGGGAGCACTTGGTGCATTGGGAGTCACTAGATGTCACAGGGATAGGGAGCACAGTTTGTTTATTGGGAATCAGTAGAAGACATAGGGACTGGGGGTACACTTGGTGAACTGGGAGTTACTAGAAGACATAGGGACTGGGTGTACACTTGGTGAACTGGGGGTCACTAGAAGACATAAGAACTGAGGGTACATTTGGTGAACTAGGAGTCACTAGAAGACATAGGGACTGGGGTTACACTTGATGAACTGGGAGTTACTAGAAGACATAGGGACTGGGGGTACACTTGGTGAACTGGGGGTCATTAGAAGACATAAGAACTGGGGGTAAACTTGGTGAACTGGGAGTCACTAGAAGACATAGGGACTGGGGGTATACTTGGTGAACTGGGAGTCACTAGAAGACACAGGGACTGGGGGAGCACTTGGTGCATTGGGAGTCGCTAGATGTAACAGGGATAGGGAGCACAGTTTGTGCACTTGGAGTTACTAGAAGACATAGGGACTGGGGGTACACTTGATGAACTGGAAGTTACTAGAAGACATAGGGACTGGGGGTACACTTGGTGAACTGGAAGTTACTAGAAGACATAGGGACTGGGGGTACACTTGGTGAACTGGGGGTCACTAGAAGACATACGAACTGGGGGTATACTTGGTGAACTGGGAGTCACTAGAAGACACAGGGACTGGGGGAGCACTTAGTGCATTGGGAGTCACTAGATGTCACAGGGATAGGGAGCACAGTTTGTTTATTGGGAATCAGTAGAAGACATAGGGACTGGGGGTACACTTGGTGAACTGGGAGTTACTAGAAGACATAGGGACTGGGTGTACACTTGGTGAACTGGGGGTCACTAGAAGACATAAGAACTGAGGGTACATTTGGTGAACTAGGAGTCACTAGAAGACACAGGAACTGGGGGTACACTTGGTGAACTGGGAGTCACTAGAAGACACAGGGACTGGGGGAGCACTTGGTGCATTACAAGTCACTAGCTGTCACAGGGATAGGGAGCACAGTTTGTGCATTGGTATTCAGTAAAAGACATAGGGACTGGGGGTACACTTGGTGGACTGGGAGTTACTAGAAGACATAGGGACTGGGGGTACACTTAGTGAACTGGGAGTCACTAGAGGACATAGGGACTGGGGGAACACTTGGTGAACTGGGAGTCACTAGAAGACACAGGGACTGGGGGTACACTTGGTGAACTGGGAGTCACTAGAAGACACAGGGACTGGGGGAGCACTTGGTGCATTACGAGTCACTAGCTGTCACAGGGATAGGGAGCACAGTTTGTGCATTGGTAATCAGTAAAAGACATAGGGACTGGGGATACACTTGGTGAACTGGGAGTTACTAGAAGACATAGGGACTGGGGGTACACTTGGTGAACTGGGAGTCACTAGAGGACATACGGACTGGAAGTACACTTGGTGAACTGGGAGTCACTAAAGGACATAGGGACTGGGGGTACACTTGGTGAACTGGGAGTCACTAGAAGACATAGGGACTGGGGGTACACTTGGTGAACTGGGAGTCACTAGAAGACACAGGGATAGGGAGCACAGTTGGTGCATTGGGAATCAGTAGAAGACATAGGGACTGGGGGTACACTTGGTGAACTGGGAGTCACTAGAAGACATAGGGACTGGGGGTACACTTGGATAAATGGGAGTCACTAGAAGACACAGGGATCGGGGGTGCACTTGGTGCATTGGGAGTCACTAGATGTCAAGGGGACTGGGGTAGCACTTGGTGCATTGGGAGTCACTAAGAGACACAAGGATAGGGAGCACACTTGGTGCAATGGGAGTCATTAGATGTCACAGGGACCTGGGGGAGCACTTGGTGCATTGAGAGTCACTAGAAGACACAGGGATTGGGAGCACACTTGGCGCATTGGGAGTCAGTAGAAGACATAGGGACCAAGGGTGCACTTGGTGCATTGAGAGTCAGTAGAAGACATAGGGACAGAGGGTGCACTTGGTGCATTGAGAGTCACTAGAAGACACAGGGATTGGGAGCACACTTGGTGTATTGGGAGTCAGTAGAAGACACAGGGACAGAGGGTGCACTTGGTGCATTGAGAGTCAGTAGAAGACATAGGGACCGAGGATGCACTTGGTGCATTGAGAGTCAGTAGAAGACATAGGGACAGAGGGCGCACTTGGTGCATTGAGAGTCACTAGAAGACACAGGGATTGGGAGCACACTTGGTGCATTGGGAGTCAGTAGAAGACACAGGGACCGAGGGTTCACTTGGTGCATTGGGAATTACAAGATGACACAGCTACTGGGGGTGCACTTGGTCAATTGGGAGTCACTAGAAGACACAGGGATTGAAGGCACACTTGGTGCTTTGTGATGTAACTAGATGACACAGGGACTGGGGGGGTGCACTTGGTGTATTAGGAATCACCAGATGACACAGGGACTGGGGGTCTACTTGAAGTCAGAGGGTGCATGGAAAGGCTTGGGGCATGCACTGAAGACACAGGAGACACGAGGAACAGGTAAGTACTGCAACAGGAGAGCTGAAGTGTAGTGTTGCATTGATTAAACACCAGAACATGCACCAGTTCATAATTTAGGGGGGGTGCCAGTCAGCATCATTTTTAAAATGATACTCTGCTCTGGATCCCAGGAAAGGTGAGTATGACAGGATGGATGGGTTAGGGTTAGGGTTAGTTTTAGCAGGCCCCTCCATCAGGACTTGATGAATAAGTGAAATGTCACAGGAATGCAACTGCAGCTATGATCCTTGCCATCCAGGACGTTCCTATAGGTAGGATGGGTGGCAAGTGGGTAATTCAATGGTTTGATATTAATGACAGCAATTCTATCTAAGAAATTCCCCAAATATGACCTGTTGGGGGTATTTAGGACTGATGTTGGGAAACCAGTGATCTTTTCAAAAGACAGATCTTAAAAAAATATATTCATCGGAAAAAACTTCCAGCGTACCAATCTATTAAACCCATTCACCTTTCACTTCACTTGTTTCTGTGTGGCAATCTTCCTAGCCCTGTGCAATCAGTACAGTCTATTTTTATACAACTTGTCAGACGTACCAATGAATACATCCCCTTCCGCTCAGAATGCAAATACATTCCACTTTCCTTAGGATTTGAAAATTCCTTTTTCTGCAAATACCTCCATGCAGAGAATTACTCTTCCCGAAGACCCTTCTCTCTCTGTCTGGAGGTGTCTCCATTCCCCCTTACCTAGTGTTCCAACTTGACTTTCAAATCAACAACTATAAAAGTTAGGGTTCCCCACTGGTAAAGAAAAAAAGTGATTATATGTTTTACTCCTGGTTAAATGCTGGGGGTTATTATTGCATCCACTAACACCAGTGCTGGGGTTATTATTGCATCCACTAACACCAGTGCTGGGGGTTATTATGGCATCCACTGGCATCATCACTGGAGGTTAGTATTGCATCCACTGGCACCAATGCTGGGGGTTATTATTGCATCCACTGACACCAATACTGGGGGTTATTATTTCAACCACTAAGACCAATTCTGGAGGTTATTACTGCATCCACTAACACCAATGCTGGGGGTTAATATTGCATGCACTGACACCAATGCTGGGGTGTTAATACTGCATCCATTGACACCAATGCTGGAGGTTATTATTGCATCCACTAAAACCAATGCTGGGGGTTATTATACCATCCACTAACACAATACTGGGGGTTATTATCGCATCCACTGGCATCATCGCTGGTGGATATTATTGCATCCTCTGGCACTGATGCTGGGAGTTATTATCACATCCACTGGTGCCAATGCTGGAGGTATTATTGCATCCACTGGCACCAATGCTGGGGGTTATTATCACATCCACTGGCACCAATGCTGGAGGATATTATTGCATCCACTGGCACCGATGCTGGGGGTTATTATCACATCCACTGGCACCAATGCTGGGGTTAATATTGCATGCACTGACACCAATGCTGGGGGGTTAATACTGCATCAATTGACACCAATGCTAGAGGTTATTACTGCATCCACTGGCACAGATGCTGGGGGATATTATTGCATCCACTGGCACCTATGCTGGGGGATATTATTGCATCCGCTGACACCAATGCTGGAGGTTATTACTGCATCAACTGACAACAATACTGGGGGTTATTATTGCATCCACTAACACCAATGCTGGGGGTAAATATTGTATGCACTGACACCAATGCTTGGGGTTAATACTGCATCCATTGACACCAATGCTGGGGGTTATTATTGCATTCACTAACACCAATGCTGGGGGTAAATATTGTATGCACTGACACCAATGCTTGGGGTTAATACTGCATCCATTGACACCAATGCTGGGGGTTATTATTGCATTCACTAACACCAATGCTGGGGATTATTATCGCAACCACTAACACCAATGCTGGGGGTTATTATTGCATCCACTGGCACCGATGCTGGGGGTTAATATTGCATCCACTGGCACCAATGCTGGGAGATATTATTGAATCCACTAACACCAATGCTGGGGATTATTATCGCATCCACTAACACCAATGCTGGAGGATATTATTGCATCCACTGGCACTAATGCTGGGGGTTATTATTGCATCCACTGGCACCAATGCTGGGGGTTATTATCACGTCCACTGGCACCAATGCTGGAGGTTATTATTGCATCCACTGGTACCAATGTTGGGGGTTATTACGGCATCTACTGACACAACAGCGCTGGTGGTTTTATTAGTGGTCACTGACACTAATTATGGGGCTTAACGCTCTCCAACTCTTTCTTCAGTGCTTTGCAAAACGCTGCCAATAATGCAGCAGGAAGGGAATGTTCAGGCACTGTGGTGTGTTACAGCCTGTTCACTCACTTGATGCAATGCACCTCAATGCACAGAAGCACTCTTCTGTTGTGTGGTCCACTGGAACTTTTGGGGTCCGTACTTCACTTTTATATGTTGGTTTCTTTATCCCCGTCACAGGGGCGGACTGACAACTCATGGGGCCCCCGGGCAATAGGAGATTATGGGGCCCCCAGGCAATCAGAGATTATGGGGCAACACAGTATACACACGCACAGTATACAATCACACAGTATACACACACATGTACACACAGTATACACAGTCATGTTTCTATTGGCTGAGAAGGTACTGGAGAAGTGGGGCAGCTATAATCTCTGGATTTTTAGACAAAAAGGATGTCGGTAAGGGACATTTCAGAGGCTGGCAACCCTGATGGGGCCCCCTAGTGGCCCAGGGCCCTCAGGCAGTGCCCGAGTGGCCGAATGGTCAGTCCGCCCCTGCCCCGTCATATTCTGTCTCAGTAACAATGTACACATCTCCCCAGTGGGAACCCAGACAGCCCTAAATGCCCAATGGGGGGGAGGGGGGGGGGGGGGTTGTACTAAACCTTCCGCCCCCTCCGCCATCCAAAGTGAAATAAAATAAAGTTTTGGATTTGCATACACTTTAGGCTTCTCTGTTGATGATCTGCATTCCATGATAACAAGTTTGATTAACCAATTTCTTTGACTGACACAACAGTGAGCAGAAAATTGAAAAAATAATTGGCGCACATCAAAGCTTTTAGTTTGATATATGGACCCTTTTTGTTTTTTTTTTTGCTGCTACGCAGCTTTCCCTCTTTATGGTGATCGCAATTAACTATTTACAGCCGTAAATGCGGCTGCGGAATTAAAGCAAAGGCGATATTACAATCGGCGCCACAAAAAAAAGAGAGAAGTGCGTGCGAGAGAGAGCGAGGGAAAGAAGCCTAGCGGGCCCTGATTAGGCGGTTATTTTATTTTTATTTTATTATTTTTTTTTACGTCCTTATAATATTAGGTTTTATCATGACACTTTATTATTGGGTCCTTAGCTGATTATGGTTTGATTCTGATTCCGCGTTATTGGCGGAGTGCCTGTCAGCGATGTGACTCGTCCCCTAAGAAGAGAATTAATTTTTTTCTCTTTCTCTTTCTGTGTTTAAAGGTGCCCTATTTCAATTTATCGCATCTAGTAAAATTCCTCGCTGTCTCCCGCCTGCCGTTTGTTTTATCGTGTCTTTCTGAAGGTGAATGTCGCCTAATGCACGGCCTGCGGCTCTCCGGCCAATCGAGCTGGCCTTAATGATAGCTAAAATCCCCCTTTAAAGGGGAGGAAATGCAGAAGGCTCTTAACGCGCTCTTTCTGCTGATTAATCGCACCAGAGAACATGCCGGCTAAAGGCTGGGGAATTACTTAGCATTTTGACACGAGCGCGGTGGTGGTCCGCCGCGGTACGCCTTCCATGGTTACCTCTGCGGCTTGCCCGGTAATTATTTTACACCAATAATGATAAGGGGCAGCGGGAAAAACCGAAGGGCCCATCCAGTGAAATCTAATATTTCTGATTTTAGTCCATGCTGGAGTGTTAAATCAACTAAATTGAAGCTGATTTCACTAAAGGAATTTAAGGAAACATTAGAGGCATTTTAGCACCCAACAGGTTTCGTACTCTCCCCATCTAGAGGGCCACTTCGCTCCTATAAGTGGTTGTAAACATCAGACATGAAATACAGTGGCGGCTGGTGCTCAATCGCTCGCTCGGTCACCGCTTCGCTCACCCGCCGCTCGCCAGGCCGCCCGCCGACACCGCACTTACCCCATCCAGGTTGCGGCTTTCGCCCCCCCCCTGCAACATCCTCCCGAGTCCCAGCGGTCGCTTCTCCTCCCGGCCAAACGTGGTCTTAGGACTCCCCGCCGATCGGGTCTCAGGACCCGCTTCCTGATTGGCCAGGAGGAGAATCAGGAAGACATTCGTGAATATTAATTCGCTAATGTCACACAGTGGGTGGGGTTGGGGAGCAGTGCTCTGCGGCCAGAGCCCCCCCCCCTTCTTTTTTTAATGCCAATGTGCTTTCAAAAAAATAAAAATCCCATTGAAATCCATGCGTGGAGATTAGGGGCCGGGCACATGGATTGGGGGGGGGGGGGGGTGAGTCACATCAGAGTCATTACTCCCCTTCACATCAGAGTCATTACTCCCCTTCACATCAGAGTCATAACTCCCCCCTTCACATCAGAGTCATTACCCCCCTTCACATCAGTCATTACTCCCCCCCCCCCTTCACATCAGTCATTACTCCTCCCCCATCACATCAGAGTCATTACTTCTCTCCTTCACATCAGAGTCATTACTTCTCCCCTTCACATCAGAGTCATTATTCCCCCCCTTCACATCAGAGTCATTACCCCCCATTCACATCAGTCATTACTCCTCCCCCATCACATCAGAGTCATTACTTCTCTCCTTCACATCAGAGTCATTACTCCCCACTTCACATCAGAGTCATTATTCCCCCCCTTCACATCAGAGTCATTACCCCCCATTCACATCAGTCATTACTCCCCCCCTTCACATCAGAGTCATTACCCCCCTTCACATCAGAGTCATTACCCCCCCCCTTCACATCAGGGTCATTACCCACCCTTCACATCAGAGTCATTACCCCCCCCCCTTCACATCAGAGTCATTACTCCCCCCTTCACATCAGAGTCACTACCCCCCCACCCCCTTCACATCAGAGTCATTACCCCCCTTCAAATCAGAGTCATTACTCCCCCCTTCAAATCAGAGTCATTACCCCCCCTTCACATCAGAGTAATTACCCCCCACCCCCTTCACATCAGAGTCATTACTACCTCCCTTCACATCAGAGTCATTACCCCCCCCCTTCACATCAGAGTCATTACCCCCTCCTTCACATCAGAGTCATTACCCCCCCCTTCACATCAGAGTCATTACCCCCACCCCCCCCCCCTTCACATCAGAGTCATTACTCCCCCCTTCACATCAGAGTCATTACCCCCCCCCCCTTCACATCAGAGTCATAACCCCCACCCCCTTCACATCAGAGTCATTACTCCCCCTTCACATCAGAGTCATTACCCACCCTTCACATCAGAGTCATTACCCACCCTTCACATCAGAGTCACTACCCCCCTTCACATCAGAGTCATTACTCCCCCCTTCAAATCAGAGTCATTACTTCCTCCCCTTCACATCAGGGTCATTATCCCCCCCTTCACATTAGAGTCATTACTCCCCCCCTTCACATCATAGTCATTACCCCCCATTCACATCAGAGTTCTCACCCCCCCCCCCTTCACATCAGAGTCATTACTTCCCCCTTCACATCAGAGTCATTACCCCCCCTCACATCAGAGTTCTTATCCCCCCTTCATATCAGAGTCATTACCCACCCCTTGACACATCAGAGTCCTCACTCCCCTTCACATCAGAGTTCTTAATCCCCCCTCCAACTTCTTCACATCATAGTTCTCACCCCCCTTCGCATTCCTCTCCTTTCTTGGCATCACAGCCCCCAGTCTTTCCATTTTCACATCAGCCCTCTCCCCTTTCAAATCAGAGTCCTCAGTTCTCCTAGCTCCTCCCTTTCACATTAGAGTTCTTGGTTCCTTTCCTGCCCTCTCACATCGGAGTCCTCAGTCCCCCTCCTTTCACATCAGAGTCCTCAACTCCCCCCCATCCTTCACATCAGAGTCCCCAGTCTTTCTCCCTTTCACATCATCCCCCCTCCCCACCTTCACATCGGAGTCCTCAGTTTCCCTCACTTCATTTTTCACAAGAGAGTCCTACCTTCCAGTCTTCACCACCTCTAGACTGTGGCCGCATAGCAGCAGGCGGGAGGGGCAAGTAATGCCCCGTACACACGGTCAGAATTTCCGACGGAAAATGTCCTATCGGACCATGTTGTCGGAAAATCCGACCGTGTGTGGGCACCATTGGACTTTTTCCATCGGAAAAAAATTTGAGATCCTGCTCTCAAATTTTCCGACAACAAAGTCCGATCTGACTTTTTCCGATCGTGTGTAGCGAATTCCGACGGACAAAGTGCCACGCATGCTCAGATCAAACTACAAGACCAAAGCTATTGGCTACTAGCCTCTACGTAGTCCCGTCGTACGCAACGAACGTCACCGCGTTCAGAATGATCGGATTTTCCGACAACTTTGTCCGACCGTGTGTATGCAACACCAGTGTCGGACAAAATCCGTCCGGAAAAAATCCGACGGATTTTGTGGTCGGAATTTCTGACCGTGTGTACGGGGCATAAGACTTTTGTCCCCTTCTGAATGCTGAGGCTGCCCCCCCCCCCCATACCAAACTGCCCTGAACTAGCGCCATGCGTTTCAATTCGTTCAGGTGGCCGGCCTTGTCTCCAACATGGAAATGCAAGTCACTGTGCGAAAATACTGAATGCAGCGCAGGACCCCTGAGGAGCCCACCGTGGTGTCCTGACACCCCCCGTTGGGAAATGCAGGATTGAAAGACTTGCTAGAGATAAACTCCTAGAATCACCTTCCATCCATCTCCTTCTTCTTTGTTTTTGTTTTTTAATTACCTGACTGCCGCCATTATTTCCAGAACTCCGGACTGAGCTGCTGAAAATGATCCCAGTCATTTGCAAATATAGGGAAGCCATTAAACGAATCAGAGATTTTATAGACACCGCTGAGTCCAACACAAAGCTCTGCCGAAAAGACATTAATACTCAGCTGAGTGAGGTTTTGCTGTTTGATTTAGTTGGGTGACTTGTCCGTGCCGACAAAGAATAACATAAAAAAAGGATATAAAGTGTATCGGGATATGCCAATGGTCACACCACCCTGAATCATGTCACAGACACTCACAATCCGCTCTGCCAGGATTTACATATCCCTCTATAATCTACAGCAGAAATCCATTATTTACAGCATCATATAGGTTCTAAGGGCGGATCCGGGCTGGAAGATTTGTGCCGGATGCCGCGCGGCTGCTGAATTATTTATACATCGGAGTCTCCCGGAGACAAAACACAAGTAAAACTGCAGGAGGATATTTATTAAAAGAGAGGCCGGCGCCCAGCGCCATCGGACGCGTCCTTTGATTTATCCATATCCCACGTCACAAATGGAACACAACCCCACCCCCAACGCGGCAAACTTCACCTCCTACCAGCTGTTGTGTGCGGGGCTCACTTCATGGGAAGTTGTAGGTACAGATCTCCACGTCTAAAGATAAATGTTACAATTACAGTCATAAAAGAAAAAAGTACTGGAATATAATTAAAAAAAAAAACAGAAAAATAAATCAACCATATACACTATATTATCAAAAGTATTGGGACACCGGCCTTTACACACACATAAACTTTATTGACATCCCAGTCTAATGCCCCGTACACACGGTCGGATATTCCGATGGAAAAAGTCCAATCGGATTATGTTGTCGGAAAATCCGATCGTGTGTGGGCTCTAGCGGTAAAAAATATGAGAGCAGGATCTCAAATTTTCCGACAACAAAATCCAATCAGACTTTTTCCGATCGCGTGTCGAGAATTCCGACGGACAAAGTGCCACGCATGCTCAGATCAAATTACGAGAATAAAGCTATTGGCTACTAACCTCTACGTAGTTCCGTCGTACGCAACGAACGTCACCACGTTCCGAACGATCGGATTTTCCGACAACTTTGTCCGACCGTGTGTATGCAACACCAGTTTCGGCCAAAATCCGTCGGAAAAAATCTGATGGATTTTGTGGTCGGAAATTTCCGACCGTGTGTACGGGGGCTTATGCTGCGTACACACGATAGGATTTTCCGACAACAAAATCCATGTTTTTTTTTTTATGACGGATGTTGGCTCAAACTTGTCTTGTATACACACGGTGGCACAAAGTTGGTCGGAAATTCCGAACGTGAAGAACGCGGTGACGTACAACAAGTACGCCGAGCCAAGAAAATTGAAGTTCAATAGCCAGTGCGGCTCTTCTGCTTGATTCCGAGCATGCGTGGAACTTTGTGCGTCGGAATTGGCTACACACGCTCGGAATTTCCGAGAACGGATTTTGTCGGAAAATTTGACATCCAGATCTCCAATTTTGTGTCGGAAATTCCGATGGAAAAAGTCAATCAACGACTCATAGCGGGACTGCGATATTGCGGCAGACAAATTGGACACTAACTGACACTTTTGACACTTTTGGGGACCAGTGACACTAATACGGTGATCATTGCTAAAAATATGCACTGTCACTGTACTAATGACACTAATGCGGCGTACACCCGAGCGGATTTTCCGTCAGAAAAATCTTGGATGGTTTTTCCGATGTAATTCCACTCAAGCTTGGCTTGCATACACACTGCCACACAAAAGTTCTGTGAACTTTCGACCGCCAAGAACGCGGTAACGTACAACAGTACGACAAGCCGAGAAAATTAAGTTCAATTTTTCCAAGCATGCGTCGATTTGTTTCCGAGCATGCGTAGGAATTTTGCGCGTCGGAATTGCTACAGACGATCGGAATTTCCAATCGGAACTTTTTCCGACTGAAAAATTGAGAACCTGCTCTCAAACTTTTGCTGGCTGGAATTTCGGCCAGCAAAAGTCCAATGGAGCCTACACACGGTCACATTTTCCGACCAAAAGCTCTCATCGGTCTTTTGCTGGCCGAATTTCTGATCATGGCAGGGAAGGGGTTAACATCTAGGGCGATCAAAGGGTTAACTGTGTGCCTAGGTTGTGCTTACTTACTGTGGGGGAAGTGCTTTGACTAGGGGAAGGCAAAGATCAGTGTTCCTTTGCAGAAACACAGGATCGAACAGGAAGTTCGTGGCGCTAACAAACTATTTAAACTGCCTTACATCCTTGGATCGGTGCTGCCTGGTCTACAGCGTTACCTGTGATTCCTGATTATCATTTGCCTGTACCTGCTCCAGCTGACCCTACCCGGCTTGCTTCTGACTACCCCTGCTTATCTGCCTGCACCTGACCTCGGCCTGTTTTGACTACGTTCCTGCCTGCTCCTTCTGTCACCTCGCAGCCAGCCTGCCTGTACCTGAGACTACGTTCCTGCCTGCTCCTTCTGTCACCTCGCAGCCAGCCTGCCTGTACCTGAGACTACGTTCCTGCCTGCTCCTTCTGTCACCTCGCAGCCAGCCTGCCTGTACCTGAGACTACGTTCCTGCCTGCTCCTTCTGTCACCTCGCTGCCAGCCTGTTGCCGAACCTGCCTGCACCTGACTCTGCTCCAGTGTCCACCTGCTCTGGACTAGTGTGCCTACGCTTCCAGTCCATCTACCTGTACCTGCCTGAGCTCCAGTTTCCAGTCCGACAGCTGTTCCTGGGTCTGTTCCAGTTCCTGCTTCAGTTCCGTTCCAGCTCGTCTACCAGCAACCTTGCCAGGCACTCGCACGACTCTGCACTCCTGCGCCTTCTGTTTTCTCTATCAGGGGCCTCGAGGTGTAAGAGAGGCCTCCCTTTGCATACCAGACTCTACCATCAGGTACGTGACAGCAGCACCGCAGCGTAGGCAGGGGGTGTGCCAGGTGTGCCTGGGCACACCCTAATCACTATATGCGGATTCCCTCTACTGCCCAGGTTTCCCCTGTGTTGCACTTTTCCCACCCCCACAGTGCTGCTGGCTTCCCTCCTCTCCTCTCCCCCCCAGCTGCTGTGGGGGTTGTTTCAGAATGGAGAGCGGGAGAAGGAGCTAGTAAATATGTAATTTACCTGCTCCTTCCTTTTCTAAATGAACACAGTTAACACACTCACTGTGTTCATTCATAACTGAAGCATAGTAAACTATATATAATATGCTTCAGTTTGTAAATGAACAGTAAGCCGCTCAGCACAGAGCACTTCTCATTCATTCATAGGCTGCAGAGAAAGTCGTGTGTGTTTGAGATTTGTGGTGCACACCCTAATGCAACAGGCTGGGCACACCTATGAGCACCGCATGTGGCCAGAGGTGTGGGGGTGCCAGAGACACTCGGAAACACTTGGAGACGCTCAGAGACCACTCAGAGACAACGGAACGGAGTGTTTCCGAGCAGCTCCGAGTGTCTCCGAATGTCACCGGCGCCCCCCGCACCTCTGGCCAAATGCGGTACTGCACACCCCAGAGGCTTGAATCCTGCTTGTCTTGCGAGATCACGAGTCAGGATTTTTTTTTTTTTAAAACAGCTCGTATTGCGAAACGCTCGTAAACCGCGTTACTCGCAATCCGAGGTTCCACTGTATAACGTTTGGGGGGGTTCTAAATTTTCTAGCAAAAAATACTGATTGTTACATGTAAACAGAAAGTGCCAGAAAAGGCCCGGGGGGTCAAGTGCTTAAGACCCCAGTAATAATCTATGTTGGGCAGAGTTGAGTATTTTGAGAAATATTGACTATTTCTGCCAGAATGGCGCCCTCTTCACTACCCGGTTATTACCAGCAATTGGATTAGTTGCAACACAAGCATAAAACTAGCATCTTGTGTCATTCTTAGTGAATGAGCCCCGCGGCGGCAAAATGTACAAAGCGCCTGCGGCTCCTGCGGCGATTCATTACCTCCGCAAAACTGTTGACATAAAACTCGTCTAATAGACTTGTATTACATGAAATGATTCCAATAAAGCAGAGTTCCAGGCAAGCCAACGCTCACCGCGGCTCCCTAATCCGCGCACTTTCCAAGTCACCTCACATCACCATTTATTACATATGCTACTAACAGACATCGCACTCCGTGCCGCGGCATATCGCATAAATTACTTGTCTAGGCGGCATCCCGTTTCCGCGCATATTGCCTAATATTTTGTAGACTCTCTTACCGAATACATTTCCATCTGATATAATCAGATTCTTTGATAGGATTCTGGGGCTGATCAGGTGCTGAATATCGCAAGACATTCCGCCCAGAGATATTGTTTCCGGCCTTATCACTCCTAACCACCAAAATGTGCAATTTGTCAGTTTTTCCCCAAACACCGTCTGAGCCGAGCCGTCCCCAGCGGGTGAGGCTTCATTTCTGTAGAAGGGATGAGGATTTGTGCGGAGTGCGGTGGGTCCCCCCCCCCGGTGACGTCAGAATGTTGACTGACCTGACAGCTCCTCAGCCAGGGCTACGAGGAGTTCTAAAAAAAACAGGCTGGAAGCGTTTGGAAAAAAAAATAAAAAATAAGCCTTTTTTCCAAACAAACAACCGGCCATCATTACGAGCGGTGAGGCTCACATTGCTTGCTGTAGGGCAGGTATAACGGATTCAAATTCCAGGAGGTCCAGTTAGCAAAAAATTTCTTCCAGCAGAGGTCCAAATCTCATGTTTGTGTTATGGCTTCAGTACATATGAAGAAATGTTATGTCTATTAAAAAAATAGGTCATGTAGAAATTTCATAGAATTTGAATAATATTTACTTACCTTAAAGTTTCCCCATCACAGTGACCCCTTACATCAGGTGTTCCCATGAGAGTGCCCCTTTACATCAGGTGTTCCCATGAGAGTGCCCCTTTACACCAGGTGTCCCCATCAGTGTGCCCTTTTCCATTGGGTGTCCCCATCAAAGTGCCTCCCTACATCAGATGTCCCCATCAGAGTGCCCCTTGCCATTAGATGCCCCCTTAGATCAGATGTTCCCACTCAGAGTGCCCCTTTACTTTAGGTGTCCCCAGCAAAATCCCCCCTTTCCGTCAGGTGTCCCCATAGAAGTACCCCTTGACATCAGGTGCCCCTATCAAAGTGCCTCCCTCCGTTAGGTGTCCTCATCAAAATGGTGTCTTCCACCAGTTGCCCCTTTCCATCAGGTGTCCCTATCAGAGTTTCCCTTGAAATCAGGTTCCCTCTACATCAGGTGTCCCCATCAGAGTGATCCTTTAATTTAAGTGTCCCCATCAAAATGCCCTCTTACATCAGGCATCCTCATCACAGCACCTCCTTCCTTTAGATGTCTCCACCAGAGTACTCTCTTTCATCAAGTGTTTCCATCACAGTGTCTTCTTCTGTCAGGTGTCCCCATCACAGTGCCCCCCCGTCAGGTGTCCCCATCACAGTGCCCCCCGTCAGGTGTCCCCATCACAGTGCCCCTTTCATCAGGTGTCTCCATCACAGTGCCCCCGTCAGGTGTCCCCATCACAGTGCCCCCTTTCATCAGGTGTCCCCATCACAGTGCCCCCTGTCAGGTGTCCCCATCACAGTGCCCCCCGTCAGGTGTCCCCATCACAGTGCCCCTTTCATCAGGTGTCCCCATCATAGTGCCCCCCCGTCAGGTGTCCCCATCACAGTTTCCCCTTCCGTCAGGTGTCCCCATCACAGTGACCCCTTCCGTCAGATGTCCCCATCACAGTGCCCCTTTCATCAGGTGTCCCCATTACAGTGCCCCCTGTCAGGTGTCCCCATCACGGTGCCCCCCTGTCAGGTGTCCCCATCACAGTTTCCCCTTCCGTCAGGTGTCCCCATCACAGTGCCCCTTTCATCATGTGTCCCCATCACAGTGCCCCCCCGTCAGATGTCCCCATCACAGTGCCCCCTTCCGTCAGGTGTTCCCATCACAGTGCCCCTTTCCGTCAGGTGACCCCATCACAGTGCCCCCTTCTGTAGGGTGTCCCCATCAGGGCACCTCACAGATAAAATTGTGTTCTTTCCAAGGCCATCAATTGTAATGTAGAGAGCCCTTTTCTAGTTTGGCTTGTAGGTGGGATGCAGAGTGGTGCGGTAGCAATAACACACACAATCCAAGTACCATGCAAGAATTTGTACTGAAGTAATGCAAAAAATTGTTCACAGTAAACCCGCAGGGAAGACAACCGACCCGGGAACATGGATTCCAACAGCGTGCAGACAGCAGGTTTCAGACAAACTGACAACACCCGTTAGGAGAGGCAGAATGCGGCCTGTCTGTCTCGTGCCCATGCATGAAGAGGCCCCAGAGAAATTGCCATCCCTATGCTTTCCCTCCTCGTCAGGAACCTTTCCCTGCTGCTAATTCTGTCCCTAACAGATAGAGTACCTGTCCCTACTCTACCCACTCACAAATGTGCACCAAGCCTGGGAGCCAGGGTCTTAAATAGGCTCTGACTAACCCAAGGGGACTAGGACTGTTCTTATAGGGTTCTAGCTATACAGAGAAGCCCGGCGCCGCTAGGGTTAACAACACATAGGCAGAGGGCTGGCATCACTGTGTTAACATTGCAGTCAGTGGTGTTTGCAGTTTATTATTTGTAAAAGGGTTGGGTATTGGCTGGAAGTTAATGCAGGGAGGGGTTTTGATACAAGTAATGCCGCGTACACACGTTCGGACTTTGTCCGCCGGACCTAGTCCAGCGGACAAACCGCCGGACTTTCCGAGGGGATGACTTGCCCACACACGCCCGGACTTCTCCGGCTGACAATCTGCGGGAAAAAGTCAGCGGGACTTTTGAAAATGAACGGACTTGCCCACACACGGAGCAGTCCGTTCATTTAGAACGTAACTGCAGGTAGACGGGGCTAGCGAAGGCAGTGAATGCCGCCGTGCTAGCCCCGTCACCTGGCGTTTTTTCGGCGTTGGGGTCCCCCCCAAATCCATCTCAGACCCTTATCCGAGCACGCAGCCTGGCAGGCAAGGAAAGGGGTGGGGACGAGCGAGCGCCCCCCCTCCTGAGCCATACCAGGCCGCGTGCCCTCAACATGGGGGGTGCCCTGGGGAAAGGGGGGCCGTGCGGCCCCCCCACCCCAAAGCACCTTGTCCCCATGTTGATGAGGACAAGGGCCTCTTCCCGACAACCCTGGCCGTTGGTTGTCGGGGTCTGCGGGCGGGGGCTTATCGGAATCCGGGAGCCCCCTTTAATAAGGGGGCCCCCAGATCCCGGCCCCCCACCCTATGTGAATGAGTATGGGGTACGATGTACCCCTACCCATTCACCTAAGGTGTAAAGAAAAAAAACACACAGTTTTTAAAAAATATTTTATTGCACTGCTCCGGGGGTCTTCTTCCGTCTTGGGGGGTCTTCTCGCCGGACTCCTCCGCTATTTACCTAGTTCTTTTACCGAGCAGAGGAGGCCGGCTACCTTCTTCGTTGTCGACGCCGTCGTCTGGGGGTCTCGATCCGCCTTCGGGGGTCTTCCGGGGTCTCTTCTGTTCTTGCCGCTGTCATCGTTTTCTGCGCTGCCGCCGCCTTGTTCTTGTTCTTGTTCTCCTTCTTCCTCTTCCGATGTTGACCCGTCGCTCTCTCTGGCCGGAATGCCAGAGCCGCGCTATGCTGGGACTTATATAGGGACAAGGGGACAGGGTCACATGCTCATGTCACATGGTGACCCCGCCCCCCTGTGATGTCACAGTCCCAGCATCCTCCGGGACTGTGACATCACAGGGGGGTGGGGTCACCATGTGACATAAGCATGTGACCCTGTCCCCTTGTCCCTATATAAGTCCCAGCACAGCGTGGCTCTGGCATTCCGGCCAGAGAGAGCGACGGGTCAACATCGGAAGAAGAAGAAGAAGAACAAGAGCAGAAGAGACCCCGGAAGACCCCCGAAGGCGGATCGAGACCCCCAGACGACGACGGCGTCGACGACGAAGAAGGTAGCCGGCCTCCTCTGCTCGGTAAAAGAGCTAGGTAAATAGCGGAGGAGTCCGGCGAGAAGACCCCCCAAGACGGAAGAAGACCCCCGGAGCAGTGCAATAAATTATTTTTTTTAAAAACTGTGTGTTTTTTTTCTTTACACCTTAGGTGAATGGGTAGGGGTACATCGTACCCCATACTCATTCACATAGGATGGGGGGCCGGGATCTGGGGGCCCCCTTATTAAAGGGGGCTCCTGAATTCCGATAAGCCCCCGCCCGCAGACCCTGACAACCAACGGCCAGGGTTGTCGGGAAGAGGCCCTTGTCCTCATCAACATGGGGACAAGGTGCTTTGGGGTGGGGGGGCCGCACGGCCCCCCTTTCCCCAGGGCACCCCCATGTTGAGGGCACGCGGCCTGGTATGGCTCAGGAGGGGGGGGCGCTCGCTCGTCCCCACCCCTTTCCTGGCCTGCCGGGCTGCGTGCTCACATAAGGGTCTGAGATGGATTGGGGGGGACCCCCACGCTGTTTTTTCGGTGTGGGGGATTCCCTTTAAATCCATGCCAGGTGACGGGGCTAGCGCGGCGGCATTCACTGCCTTCGCTAGCCCCGTCTACCTGCAGTTACGTTCTAAATGAACGGACTGCTCCGTGTGTGGGCAAGTCCGTTCATTTTCAAAAGTCCCGCTGACTTTTTCCCGCGGATTGTCCGCCGGAGAAGTCCGGGCGTGTGGGGGCAAGTCACACGCTCGGAAGTCCTGGCGTGTGTGGGCAAGTCACCCCCTCGGAAAGTTCGGCGGTTTGTCCGCTGGACTAGGTCCGGCGGACAAAATCCGAACGTGTGTACGCGGCATAACAGTGACTGGCAGCCTCTGTATTACCACCATGGGAGAACCTGTCTTTCCAGCTACCCCTCCTGAGGTAAGCACTACAAAATTAAAGATATGGAGAGACTCAACTGAAATAGTTGGTGGGGGGTTAACATTACATTACAACAGTGCTATGTAAGATTGGAGTCCACAGAACTACATGAACTGTAAAACTTGACCCCATAAGGAGACTGGAATAAAAAAAAACATAGTATATGGCCAGGATAACGTGCAATGTGCACCGTGGCAAACAAGTTGTGGGAATAACACCTCCAATATGTAAAAAAACATTGGTGGATCAGCCAGTAAAATAGCCTTTTCGGAAGTTTTTATAGCATATGAGGACACCAGTTCTTGGCTTATGGCTAGGATAACACAAGATGCTCTACTACGGCAGTGGTTCTCAACCAGGGTTCCTTCAGCTATTGCTAGGAGTTCCTTGGGCTTTTGCTATTTTACCTCCTATATAATGATGTCTGCATGGTTCCAGGGACAATGTCATTTGGTGGAGCCAGCAGCATGACACCAATGATCTTTTTAGCTGCCTGTAATGCCGCGTACACACGGTCGGAATTCTCGTCGGAAAAAGCTCTGATGGTTTCCCCGTCGGAATTCCGGCGAAATTTCGCTCAAACTGTCTTGCCTACACACGGTCGCACCAAATTCCGACGGTCAATAACACAGCGGCATACAACACGTTCGACTGCACTATAAAAGGGAAGTTTAATGCTTCTGAGCATGCGTCGAATTGTTTCCGAGCATGCGTCGGAATTTTGCATGTCGGAATTGCATACACACGATCGGAAAATCCGATAGAAAGGTTTTCCGTCTGAAAAATTAAGAACAGGTTCTCAATCCAAAGTCCGTCGGAAAAAGACCGATGGGCATACACACGGTCGGAAAATCCGATGAAAAGCTCCCATCGGACTGTTTCCATCGGAAATTCCAACCGTGTGTACGCAGCATTAGGGGGTTAGGGGGTTGACCAGCACTGAAGGGAGTTAAAAACCTCCTACTGACCATCAACGTAAGGGACATTTTACTATTGACCCTCGATGAGTTAGTTTTAGTAAGGGTTCCCCGAGACCTGCAAAAGTTATTTTAGGGGTTCCCCTGGGATAAAAAGGTTGAGAAAGGCTGCTCTACAGTAACAGGTTGTAGGTATAGGGAATTCATCCTTCATATGGAAGACAATTATGTTCTTGATCATTTAGACACCATTTCTATCCTAAAGGTCCACAGGGGAGACTTGTTAAGAAGTTAATCATTCAAAGAGTGTCAGAGGACCATCCTGAATGCTTGACAGGCCCTCCATTGTACCTCTACGAACCTCTGAGGTAAAAATGGAGCCTCTGTGACCGAGGACATCATTTTCAAAACGTTGAATGAATTCCTTACAGAATTATCTGCTGGGAGGGGGTAATATGAAATTACAAATTGAAGATGATATCCCTACAACCTAATTACTATGGTGCACTTTTTTTTACCCAGCTATAACCCAAAAATGCTGTCTTCATATGCTGGAAGTAATTTGCTGGTTGATCTACCATTTGTGTTACTCCCACAACCTTTGTGCCGTGGTGCGCATCGTGCATACCAGCCACATAACAAGGTTTTCTATTCAAGTCTCCTAACTGGTTCAAGTCTTATACTTCATCTAGCTCTTTGGATATAAAACTTACAGAGAGCTATTGTCATGGAATGTAGAACAGGCAAGAGGCAACTATTTCAGACAATCTTCTTCCTGTTGGCTTTTTATCCACCTTACAATTGATGTGCTTAGAAAGGATGTTATCGTCAATGCTTAAAAAATTGTCATTGAAGAATAATCCACAGATTGAGTTACCGTCCATCCTCTTTTCATCCAAGCAGCGTTGCCAACCTACCAGATTGAAATTTACTGACATGACACCCAAAATTTACTGGCACAGCCCCTTTTTTACTGGCATTTACAAAAGTTACAAAATTACAGTTTTAAGTGCAAATTTCAGTATTTGGGCTACAAATAAGTATACTATGCAATTATCAATGTGATTTAAGGTAGCTATTCAGGCAAAAAGCATATTTTTTATTTTTTTTTTCAATATAGTAAGTGGCTCAGGTTCAGTTTTGGAAGACAACATGATTTAATATCATATTTCTGGCGTTTCTTTCTGGTTGATACAACCAGGCCTTTGCTTTCTTGGGGGCGGTCTGGAATGTAACAGGTTGCACATCAAAGCTTTGTAGCATATCTGAAAGAAGAGATCAGGCCTCCATCAAGGCTGAACAATCTTGGCTCCGGACCGTCTGATGTTATAAAGCTAAGCAAGCAAGCTTGAAAGGGACCATAGCTGACAAGATGATTGATGAATGTTCCGCTACAGATGATCAAAGGAACAAAAGGCATTGAAGATATATAGACATGATACATGGACAATGCTGCCCCTAGAGGCCAATACAGCAGTAATATAATATATTGAGGAGGACTGCCCCATAAGTACTGTGATTCATCAAAAGTCTAGATGAGATGGCAATGGGTTGGGTCTGAATGGTGTATGATTGAAGTATAAAAGGGCTGAACGAGTCAGAGAGCTCTCTCTCTACCCCTTTTCTCTCTTGGCTTGTGCCCGAGCCTCATGTCTCTCTCTACCATTTTGAGCCTCATGGCTATCTCGTTTGCCATCCTGAGCCCAGCTGGTGAAACAATATCTAGAGGAAAGCATTGTGATAAGTATCTTTGATGTTCTTTTGTCATATACTCTGCATAATTCTCTATAGTATTTCCATGCTAGCATATTCCTATTTTCTTGGGAAATAAATAAGACATTGTATTACTAAGCAGTGTGTTTGTTTTCATAGCTAACCTTATATAATTGTGCTTATCAGAGTTTTAATAGACTAGTTAACTATGGGAATAGTTAATACATATATAGAGGGAATCCGTAACCACCCTCGAATAATATTTATTGTACCAATTATTTCAGACAGGAAATTAGAATGGGCGGCGCACACACACATGAAATTGACTCTCATAGTGACACCGACAGCAGTGTGCAGCAGCACAGATCACTGACACAACGCATCCCCTCCTGAGTCACAGTGATAGTCTCTCTCCATGCCAGGTGGTCCCTTCAGTCCCCTCCAATCCAAACAGCACTGACAGTCCCGCTCACGGCTTGCCTTGCTCCCGTCAGGCAGACAAGGCTCTGGCCGCTCGGCTCCCTTGCACCATGATATCACACAAAATGCTCAGGCACTGCCCCCACCAGACCAGCCCCCCACCTGTAGCGTCCAAACACACTGTAGCAGACACTTTGATGGTCTCGGCTGGCTCTGTAACTGAGCTGCGCATGCCTAGTTCCGAGCCAAGCACCACAGCCATCATTTTTTACTGGCAGAATTTTCCTCTTACTGGCATTTACTGACAGGAAAAAAGTGCCAGTTTTTTATTGGCTGCCAGTAAAAACACTGACGGTTGGCAACACTGATCCAAAGTGTTGTTTGGTTGGCTGCAGGGTTCACAGTTATGTGTGACCCTGAGCACACAGCAAGGTGAGCAGTATATATTTATTTGAGGCACTCCTGTTTCTTGTATTTTTTTCAGCAATGCAACAGGAAATGGTCAGAGACTGCAGACATACTACAGGAGATGGTCAGATACTGCAGACTTGCTACAGGAGATGGTGAGAGACTGCAGACATACTACAGAAGATGGTCAGAGACCGCAGACATACTACCAGAGATGGTGAGAGACTGCAGGCATACTACAGGAGACGGTGAGAGACTGCAGACTTGCTACAGGAGATGGTCAAAGACTGCAGACATACTACATGAGACGGTCAGAGACTGCAGACTTGCTATAGGAGATGGTCAAAGACTGCAGACATACTACAAGAGATGGTCAGAGACTGCAGACATACTACAGGAGATGGTCAGAGACTGTGGACATACTACAAGAGATGGTCAGATACTGCAGACTTGCTACAGGAGATGATCAGAGACTACAGGCATAATACAATAAATAGTCAGAGACTGCAGACATGATATAGGAGATGGTCAGAGACTGTGGATATACTACAGGAGATGGTCAGAGACTGCAGATATGATATAGGAGATGGTCAGAGACTGCAGACATACTACAAGAGTTGGTCAGTGACTGCAGACATACTACAGGAGATGGCCAGAGACTACAGGCATAATACAATAAATAGTCCGAGACTGCAGACTTGCTACAGGAGATGGTCAGAGACTGCAGACATACTACCAGAGATGGTCAGAGACTGCAGACATACTACAGGAGATGGTGAGAGACTGCAGACATACTACCAGAGGTGGTCAGAGACTGCGGACATACTACAGGAGATGGTCAGATACTGCAGACTTGCTACAGGAGATGATCAGAGACTGCAGACATACTACAGGAGACGGTCAGAGACTGTAGACATACTACAGGAGACGGTCAGAGACTACAGACATACTAGTGAGATGGTCAGAGACTGCAGACATACTACCAGAGATGGTCAGAGACTGCAGACATACTACAGGAGATGGTGAGAGACTGCAGACATACTACCAGAGGTGGTCAGAGACTGCGGACATACTACAGGAGATGGTCAGATACTGCAGACTTGCTACAGGAGATGATCAGAGACTGCAGACATACTACAGGAGACGGTCAGAGACTGTAGACATACTACAGGAGACGGTCAGAGACTACAGACATACTAGTGAGATGGTCAGAGACTGCAGACATACTACAGGAGATGGTCAGAGACTGTGGACATACTACAGGAGATGGTCAGATACTGCAGACTTGCTAAAGGAGATGGTCAGAGACTGCAGACATAATACAATAAATAGTCAGAGACTGCAGACATGATATAGGAGATGGTCAGAGACTGCAGACACACTACAGGAGATGGTCAAAGGCTACATGCATAATAAAATAAATAGTTAAATACCGCAGACGTGATACATGATTTTTTTCCCCTCCCTTTCTTTTCTCCTTTCTTGATACTCTGATGGTTTATAAGGTAAAACTACAGCCTTTGGTTTACAGCCCACAAGAGATTAAACTCATGGAGGTCCTCATGGCCAAATGAAATAGCCCGCTCCCTATCCATGAACGTGTTTTGAACCCATGGAACCATTTTGAGGGCTCTGCCTGAACTACCTGGTGATTACACAGCCCCATTGCTGCTCTACTGCCAACCCCTTGTGCTCCCTTCTACTCCCTCACTGTGTTCCTTCTTCTTTCCTTTTTTCCCTCTCACCTACTTTTCTCTTTTCTCAATACTCTGTTGGTTTATAAGGTATAACCACAGCCTTTGGCTTGCATCCCACAGCTGTCATACACAAGACTCTGCTTTATTTTGAGACTTACATGGGCTAATGCTAGGTTATATGATACTTTCCACTTATGTATAGCTTTTAGGCCTCTTGCACATGGGAGTTATGCCCCTACACACAATAATATGCAAGGTCTTCTTGGAACATTCTACTCAGGACCTTTCTGTCATGAAGATCCTGAGTACAAAACATCAGTAAATTATTACACCCATGTGCAAATGGCCTTGGTTTTTTCTTGTTGTGACGTAACGCTTGGCACCCCGCTTAGGTGCTTCCGCCAAACAGTGCCTCCTGCTCTCCAAACCCTTCCAGCAGACAGCGAGCTAATACCAGCCCTTTACCTTAAGCATTGTACACAGACAAGATGTTGAGGTAGAACCAATTGAATGACTGTTAATTGAAGAGGAATACAGGTTTTTATACACTTCAAAAGTTAGTCACCACATAAACAATAAAACCAAATATTTACCCAACCCATCACACAATGTTTAGATAACGAAGTAGAGTTGACACCACACTAATCCCAACAAATTAGCCAACAGACAGAAACAATAGGTGATTCAATTAACTTAATGAACAATGGGAATCCACACCTAGGAGGCACACAATGGGAGAAACACACATAACATACACAGTGATCCCACCCCACCTCAGACTGACCGGCGCTCATCTATAGCAGTCTATGAGACAAACTCATACAAGGTTCCAGCAGTCTGAAAAGATGGAGTTAATTTATCTTCATAGATTTTTTTGAGGGATATTGTTGGTAAATATTTCTGTCCCAAGTGAAGGAGCCCCTCCAAACCAGTCTGCAGGAGGGCCGCCATATTCCCTGTGACCATTAACCTGTACTAGATTACTATTAAATCTTTCCATTAGACATGGGCGCCATCAATGAATTTGTTTTGTTTCGTATTAAAATTAATTTGCATTTCGTAATTCGTGTCCGAAATTCAATTCAGATTCATACGAAATACGAATTTTCGCTAGATTTGTAAACTTTTCGTAACAATTACGAATGTTTGTTATGATGAATTTATCATTATGAGGGGCTCCCACCATCCCTGTGCTGTGCTGACTTCCTGAGGTTTTTAACTTCATCATAACGAATAATCGTAGTTAACGAATATTCTGTCCGATTCTGTTGTAACGGAATTTGGATCTGAAGTTCGTATACGAAATTTCGTATTTCGTACAAAATTCGTATGCATAAAAATTCGTATGCATATAAATTTGTATTTCTGAATCGTACGAATGTACGAATTTCCGGAAATTCAGACGAATTTCCGATTCGTACAAAACTAAACGCACATGTCTTCTTTCCATCGACTCCAGAAGGGAAGCTTTATTGTCCTTATTCAGAGAACTAATCCAAGCCTCCCTCTCAGCGTTCATCCCGTTGTTGTCCATCATTAGAGAACAATCTGCTCTCTCCATGGGATCATGAGCTCTTTTCCATTCTCTGACCGGGAGGAGCAGGCAATATCCCCGGTCTCCTCAATGGGCCATAATCAGTGGGTAGAAGGCAAGCCCCTAGTCCCCTCCAAAACTCCCTGTCCCAGTTGGGCCTGTCACACCATCTCATTGATGGATTGCTACCTGTTTTTCTTCCCTGAGTTGCCTATGGTAACTATTTTGCTCTTTTAATTCAGATGGTACCTTTTGCAACACCACCTTCCTTACTGGAAGATTGTGTACAAAAGCTAATTAAATAAATAAATAAGGCGTGAAATGAATAAATCAAACCATTTAACTACTAGACCTGCTGTGCAGTAAAAGGGGAAATATAGAGTATATTCAGTTTTTTTTATGTCTTTTTTTGTGCATTTCAAATTTTTAAATGCTTGTTCTATCATATTTTGTTATTTTATTAAATTTTAATAAATATAGTGATATGTACATAAGTTAGCCACAAGGGGGAGTGCTCAGTTTCTTAACAAGTTCTGAGATCAGCCACACATGGAGTGCATAGTTTTTGATGAGCCAATTTATTCATTGAGAAGTCTCCTGCAGACCTACTGCTCTGAGGTCCACTCATGACCTACATCCTTCAATCGACTTTCCGTGGGCACAGGGAAAAGGCCAATGGCATCACTAGACTGCAGAAATAAAGGTATATGGAGAATATATATGTAAAGCGCCCCATAAATTGACAGCGCTATATACTATAAGTACTAGACATGTGCAATTTTTTTTTTAGTTTTTTTTAGTTATTTTCGTTCATTCGTTATCGTACGAATGAACAAACGATTCGCTAAAAATTTTAACGAATAACGAATCGTTCGAATCGAACGAATACGAAAATCCGAAAAAAACTAATTAGAAACAACGAATGTACGAATGAAGAAAATCCGAAAAACGAAAACAGGAACAACGAAAATGAACAAAAAAATTCTTACATTCGAAACTTTTTTTGTTGTTGTTGAATTGGTAATTTTCCGTGTCCCTTACAATGGCGCTGCTTAAGGTGCTTCGAATAGATTGAACAAAAAAATTTGTACATTCTGAACTTTTTTTTTTTTTCGATCCGTAATTTTCCGTGTCTCTTACAATGGCACTGCTTAACGTGCTTCAAATGGATTGAACGAAAAAATTCGTACATCCGTAACTTTTTTTTTTTTTTTTTCGAATCGTAATTTTCCGTGTCTCTTACAATGGCGCTGCTTAACGTGCTTCGAATGGATTGAACGAAAAAATTCGTACATTCGTAACTTTTTTTTTTTTTTTCGATTCGTAATTTTCCGTGTCTCTTACAATGGCGCTGCTTAACGTGCTTCAAATGGATTGAACGAAAAAATTTGTACATTCGTAACTTTTTTTTTTGTTGAATTGGTAATTTTCCGTGTCCCTTACAATGGCGCTGCTTAACGTGCTTCAAATGGATTGAACGAAAAAATTTGTACATTCGTAACTTTTTTTTTGATTCGGAATTTTCCGTGTCTCTTAAAATGTAGCATACACATTACATAAAATTATGAATTATGCTCCGATTACGAATCTACGAATGTTACGAATGTATGAATAAATATGAATTAATTTTCCGTGTCTCTTACAATGGCGCTGCTTAACGTGCTTCAAATGGATTGAACGAAAAAATTTGTACATTCGTAACTTTTTTTTTTTGTTGAATTGGTAATTTTCCGTGTGCCTTACAATGGCGCTGCTTAACGTGCTTCAAATGGATTGAACGAAAAAATTCGTACATTCGTAACTTTTTTTTCGAATCGTAATTTTCCGTGTGTCTCTTACAATGGCGTTGTTTAACGTGCTTCGAATGGATTGAACGAAAAAATTCGTACATTCGTAACTTTTTTTTTCGAATCGTAATTTTCCGTGTCTCTTACAATGGCGTTGCTTAACGTGCTTCGAATGGATTGAACGAAAAAATTCGTACATTCGTAACTTTTTTTTTCGATTCGTAATTTTCTGTGTTTCTTAAAATGTAATAATAGCATACACATTACATAACATTATGAATTATGCTCCGATTACGAATCTACGAATGTTACGAATGTACGAATAAATATGAATGCGTCAGAATTTCGAATAAACGAATAAACGAAAATTAAACGGAAAAACGAATCAACGAAAAAATAACTCTTACGAAAATACGAATCGTTACGAATACGAACACCGACGACTTACGAATTTACGAATCGTTACGAATCAACGGAAACGAAAAAAACGAAACGAAAATAAACAATTTTTTTTGTTGTGCACATGTCTAGTAAGTACCTGTAATAAATAAAAAATAATAAAAATATAGAGAGTCTTTTTACAAAGTTAGGGAGGAGGATGAGGGGTGGGGTTTTATTTTTTCTTAATCTAGAGTTCAGCTTTTGTATCCAAATAAAATTTTAAATGGATCACACATACCCTTCCAATCAGGATATTCTCATTAAAATTTTACAAATGTGACTTCTTGTTATAGAAGGTAAAACCCAGTGGAAAGATTGTTTTTTTTTTTGTCTCTGTGTGAGACCGCCCCTCCTCGGCATGAAACGATCAAGGCAGAGTTTCCCGACTTTCGCACGGTTGCAGTGCCTCCTGCGTTCACCGACTATTTTCAATAGACATGTGCAATTTGTTTAGTTACGATTCGTTTTCCGTTCAAATTCGTTATATTCGTTCATTCGTTATCGTACGAATGAACGAATAATTCGCTAAAAATTCTAACGAATAACGAACTATCGAGACGAACGAATAAGAAAAACAGCGAAAATACGAAATAATTAAATTAGAAACAACGAAACTACGAAAGAATGAAAATCCGAAAAACGAAAATAGAAACAACGAAAATCAAAATGAACGAAAAAATTCGTACATTCGTAACTTTTTTTTTGTTTGTTGATTCGTAATTTTCCGTGTCTCTTACAATGGCGCTGCTTAACGTGCCTCGAATGGATTGAACGAAAAAATTCGTACATTCAGAACTTTTTTTTTTTTTTTTTCGATTCGTAATTTTCCGTGTCTCTTACAATGGCGCTGCTTAACGTGCTTCGAATTGATTGAACGAAAAAATTCGTACATTCGTAACTTTTTTTTTTTCGAATCGTAATTTTCCGTGTCTCTTACAATGGCGTTGCTTAACGTGCTTCGAATGGATTGAACGAAAAAATTCGTACATTCGTAACTTTTTTTTCGATTCGTAATTTTCCGTGTCTCTTACAATGGCGCTGCTTAACGTGCTTCGAATGGATTGAACGAAAAAATTCGTACATTCGTAACTTTTTTTTTCGATTCGTAATTTTCGTGTCTCTTAAAATGTAATAATAGCATACACATTACATAAAATTATGAATTATGCTCCGATTACGAATCTACGAATGTTACGAATGTACGAATAAATACGAATGCGTCCGAATTTCGAATAAAACGAATAAACGAAAATTAAACGGAAAAACGAATCAACGAAAAAATAACTCTTACGAAAATACGAATCGTTACGAATACGAACACCGACGACTTACGAATGTACGAATCGTTACGAATCAACGGAAACGAAAAAAACGAAACGAAAATAAACAAATTTTTTTGTTGTGCACATGTCTAGTAAGTACCTGTAATAAATAAAAAATAATAAAAATATAGAGAGTCTTTTTACAAAGTTGGGGAAGAGGATGAGGGGTGGGGTTTTATTTTTTCTTAATCTAGAGTTCAGCTTTTGTATCCAAATAAAATTTTAAATGGATCACACATACCCTTCAAATCAGGATATTCTCATTAAAATTTTACAAATGTGACTTCTTGTCATAGAAGGTAAAACCCAGTGGAAAGATTGTTTTTTTTTTTTGTCTCTGTGTGAGACCGCCCCTCCTCGGCATGAAACGATCAAGGCAGAGTTTCCCGACTTTCGCACGGTCGCAGTGCCTCCTGCGTTCACCGACTATTTTCCACCTGTTGCTTGGAGACGTGCCGGAAGCCAGCGCTTCTCCTGGAGGTAGCATCCCTTTAATTTATTCTGTTTCATTTTTAATTGCAAGGTTAGACTTGCGTTTTAAAATCCTAATCTGCATATCTGAACTCCTGAAAGAAATATTTCAGCATGATGGGACCTCGCTGAGTGATTTAGATTCTCAGCCTGCACAATAACTATGAAGAAGTGCAACTTCACCTCTAAACAGCTCCCCCACTGCCTATAAAATGACGAGTTCGTTATCATCAATTACTTTAATGAGTGAGGAGATAATGTTAGTGATTGCCATGTTGCGCAGATTGCTGCATCCATCCTGACTTGACTGTGGGGGACGGGAGAGGTGATCGAGGTTGTATGTCAGTGTGTTCACACAGAAGGCCAGAGATCGGTCAGGCCCTCTAGACTTGGCGGTCATTCTTCTCTGTTGGCTCTGAGATGATCGATGGGCCTCGTTTATACACAGGACAATACTTGAGGCTCTCCCGGCTGACCGCGGCAACAAATACA
Organism: Lithobates sylvaticus; assembly: GCA_028564925.1. Classification (NCBI taxonomy): domain Eukaryota; kingdom Metazoa; phylum Chordata; class Amphibia; order Anura; family Ranidae; genus Lithobates; species Lithobates sylvaticus. The sequence goes on from CM053032.1 coordinate 270,400,555, forward strand.
ACTCATCAACCCCATGACACCAAGCAGAAGAAGTTTCTGAACTGGTATACTGGGATTGTGTACTCTTAAGACATATACACAGTGCCTTGCAAAAGTATTCACCCCCCTTGGAATTTTTCATGTTTTGTTGCCTCACAACCTGGAATTAACACGGATTGTTTGAGGATTTGCATCATTTAATTTACAGAACACGCCCACAACTTTGAAGACTTTCTTTTATTGTGAAGCAAACAACAAATAGGACAAAATAACAGAAAAAGTCAATGTGCATAACTATTCACCCCCTAAAGTCAATACTTTGTAGAGCAACCTTTTGCAGCTATCACAGCTCCAAGTCGCTTTGGATAAGTCTCTATGAGTCTTGCCACATCTTACCACTGGGATTGTTGCCCATTCCTCCTTGCAAAACTGCTCCAGCTCCTTCAAGTCGGATGGTTTGCGCTTGTGAACAGCAATCTTTAAGTTTGACCACAGATTTTCTATTGGATTGAGGTCTGGGCTTTGACTAGGCACCTTCCTCCATACATCAGAGCGGAGCACCTTCCTCCATACATCAGAGCAGAGCACCTTCCTCCATACATCAGAGCAGAGCACCTTCCTCCATACATCAGAGCAGAGCACCTTCCTCCATACATCAGAGCAGAGCACCTTCCTCCATACATCAGAGCAGAGCACCTTCCTCCATACATCAGACCAGAGCACCTTCCTCCATACATCAGAGCAGAGCACCTTCCTCCATCCATCAGAGCAGAGCACCTTCCTCCATACATCAGAGCAGAGCACCTTCCTCCATACATCAGAGCAGAGCACCTTCCTCCATACATCAGACCAGAGCACCTTCCTCCATACATCAGAGCAGAGTACCTTCCTCCATACATCAGACCAGAGCACCTTCCTCCATACATCAGAGCAGAGCACCTTCCTCCATCCATCAGAGCAGAGCACCTTCCTCCATACATCAGAGCAGAGCCCCTTCCTCCATACATCAGACCAGAGCACCTTCCTCCATACATCAGAGCAGAGCACCTTCCTCCGTCCATCAGAGCAGAGCACCTTCCTCCATACATCAGAGCAGAGCACCTTCCTCCATACATCAGAGCAGAGCACCTTCCTCCATACATCAGACCAGAGCACCTTCCTCCATACATCAGAGCAGAGCACCTTCCTCCATACATCAGACCAGAGCTCCTTCCTCCATACATCAGACCAGAACACCTTCCTCCATACATCAGTCCAGAGCTCCTTCCTCCATACATCAGAGCAGAGCACCTTCCTCCATCCATCAGACCAGAGCACCTTCCTCCATACATCAGTCCAGAGCTCCTTCCTCCATACATTTTGTGAGTCTCCCACATGCCTTTTCGCAAACTCAAAACGTGCCATTACGTCTTTCTTTTGGCCACTCTGCCATAAAGCCCAACTCTATGGAGCGTACGGCTTATTGTCGTCCTATGTACAGATACTCCAGTCTTTGCTGTGGAACTCTGCAGCTCCTCCAGGGTTACCTTAGGTCTCTGTGCCGCCTCTCTGATTAATATCCTCCTTGCCCAGTCCATGAGTTTTGGTGTGCGGCCGTCTCTTGGCAGGTTTGCTGTTGTGCCATGTTCTTTCCATTTGGTTATGATAGATTTGATGGTGCTCCTAGGGATTATCAAAGATTTGGATATTTTTTTATAACCTAACCCTGACTTGTACTTCTCAACAACATTGTCCCTTACTTGTTTGGAGAGTTCCTTGGTCTTCATGGCAGTGTTTGGTTGGTGGTGCCTCTTGCTTAGGTGTTGCAGCCTCTGGGGCCTTTCAAAAAGGTGTGTCTATGTAATGACAGATCATGTGACACTTAGATTGCACACAGGTGGACATCATTTCACTAATTATGTGACTTCTGAAGGTAACTGTTTGCACCAGAGCTTTTTATGGGCTTCATAACAAAGGGGGTGAATACATACGCACATGTCAGTTATCATTTTTTCATTTCTGAAAAACAGTTTTATGTATATATTTTTCTAATTTTACTTCACCAACTTAGACTATTGTGTTCTGATCCATCACATATAATTCAGATTAAAAAAACATTGAACTAAAGACTGTAATGTAACAAAATATGTAAAAAGCCAAGGAGGGCGAATACTTTTCATATTATTTAATAAAGTTTAGCCTCATTAATGTCTCACTTTAAGCATTACAAAAATCATTGCTCCCCACCAAAAAAAGTTTTAAACCTTTTTTTGCCCTTTTGCCCTTGCAAATTAGACTAGAAAATGGCCAGAATTAATTTTTTAGATTTGGCTCCTATTGACTTCAGTGGGGTTCCAAACTTTACTCTCGTTCACCAAACCCTGCTAGAACGGAACCCAGATATGTTAAGCTTACTACTACTAATCACTAGTGCTTTTATCTTCACTGGGCCTTCTTCTGGGTCTGGGTTTGCAATCTTTGGCCATCTTGATTGGCCAGACCAGCATAACATAACCCCTGCACATGGGCATTGGTAGTCGTGGGAGTCACAGTTGTGTGATGAAATGGCTACAGTCTCTCTTGTCACCGGTGCTTTCATCTTCCCCCAGTCTTCCTCCAGGCTTGCAGCCTTGTGATGTGATGGCTCCCTTGACACCAGTGCTTTCACCTTCTGCTAGTCCTCGTTTGGGTTTGAAGTCTTCCTCCATCTTAATTAGCCAGGCCATAATGATGTAATCCTATGTGTGTGCACAGTTACGTCTTCCCAGCACAAAATTTTGCAATGTGATGTAGTTATGTAACCTGGTGTATGTGCATGGGAGTTATTTCTTCCAAGTGTAGCGCTTGGTTGCTACTAGTAGCGAACATCCAACATGTCACCCTGCTGCCAGACCTCCATCTATCACTCCTGAGACAATAAACAGTCATTTGTGTTGTTTTGTATTGTTTATTGGGGAATATAACTTGGTTGGGGGAAAGGGAATATGGGATTCCCAATTGCCCATAGAACAATTGCTTTGCCATCATATTTAAGAATTAGAACAAAAGGTGGAGCCTTGAAGTACTGATGTACACATAATATCTACGGGCACTTCTCCTGCATAACACCATGCAGACTATTTCTCCTCCTCTGCGTATCTCCTGCAGACTGTTGCTCCCAGGACTTCCACCCTCCTGCACAAACTTCCACTGTAGATCATTACTCTTCCTGTCACATCGTCCTCTTTTGACAAAAGAGACCACTCTGAACAGTCTCAGTTGCTGGCTAGAATTGGTTGCACTGTTACTGTTACCAGATGGGGATGGGGCCCCTGCTGCTGCCTAGTACTCCATTCTCCACGTCTCCTGGCCGACAACTCCTCCCAGTGGGCTTTTACCTCAGCTTATATGGGAAGCCTGCCCCCTGCCAATTCCAGTTGGGGATTGGTCAGGGCTCCTCACATGAGCTGCCTGCCACTCCAGTCCTAGGCTCTGCCCCTCTTCCAGATCATTCTTCCTGGAAGCAGGAGAGGCGCCTCAGAACTAAAGCACAGGTGGTCACACCCACTGCTGCACTAACCACTCCCTGCCCCCCAGATCAAAGCCTAGCCTGAAGCATAGACCCTCCCAAATTTACCTGAACTGACAGTTTCCCTTACAAAATCCTCACTCTAGCACCTACATATTGTCGAGGGTGCTACACAAGTACATCATTTTATGATGTGATGGCTACAATCCCCCTCATCACTTTCATTTTAACCTGGACTTCTACCAGGTTTGGAGTCCTTGACCATCTTAATTGGTTGGGCCGGAGTGATGTAACCTGGCACATACGCACGGGAATTACTTCTTCCCAGCAAAAAATGTTGGCTTTGATCCTCCTAGTCACCAGGGCTTTCATCTTCACCCGGTCTTCCTCCTGGCTTGGAGTTTTGGCCATCTTAATTGTCTGGGCCAGAATGATGTAACCTGGCGCATGTGCGCAGGAGCTACTTCTTCCCAGCAGAAAATCTTGTGATGTCATGGCTACAGTCCCTCTCATCAATTTTATCTTCATTCAGTCTTTTTCCAGGTTTGGAGTCCTAAGCCGGCTGTAATGTAATTCCACGAAGGCACAAAATCTTGGCAACGGTCCACCTCATCACTAGCGCTTTCATTTTCACTTGGTCTTCCTCCGGGTTTGGAGTCCTGGCCATCTTAATTTGCTGGGCCGGAGTGTTATAATCCCATGAAGGCCCACAGAAGTTACTTCTTCCCCTGCACAAAATCTTGGCTATGTCCACGTCATCACCGGCACTTTCATCTTCACCCGGTCTTTTACCTTTAATTGGCTGTACCACATCGATGTAATCCCATGCGTGCGCATGGAAATTACTTCCTCCCAGAACAAAATCTTGGCAATGGTCCACCTCATCACTAGCCCTTTCATTTTCACTTGGTCTTCCTCCAGGTTTGGAGTCCTGGCCATCTTAATTTGTTGGGCCGGAGTGTTATTATCCCATGAAGGCCCACAGAAGTTACTTCTTCCCCTGCACAAAATCTTGGCTATGTCCACGTCATCACCGGCACTTTCATCTTCACCCGTTCTTTTACCTTTAATTGGCTGTACCACATCGATGTAATCCCATGCGTGCGCATGGAAATTATTTCCTCCCAGCACAAAATATTGGCAATGGTCCACCATGACCTCAGCACTTTCATCTTCACTTGGTCTTCCTCCTGGCTTGGAGTCTTGGCCATCTTAATTGGCCGGGCCAGAATGATGTCCCCTGGTGCATGTGCACGGAAGTTACTTCTTCCCAGCAAAAAATGTTGTGATGTCTTGGCTACGGTGCCCCTCATCACTTTTTATCTTCATCCAGTCTTCTTCCAGGTTTGGACTGTTCCACAATCTTAATTGGATGGGCAAGAGTAATATAGTCCCATGATGGCACACAGAAGTTACTTCTTCCCAGCACAAAATCTTGGCAACGGTCCACCTCGTCACCGGCGCTTTTCATTTTTACCCAGTCTTCCTTTGAATGTGGAGTCTTGGCCATCTTAATTGGCTGGGCCAGAGTGATGTAACCCTGCACATGCACATAGGAGTTACTTTGTCCCTGTGTCCTGTCGGATAGTGTCCCCCGTCGGATACTGTCCGCTGTGTACTGTGCATGCGCAGTACGGATGACAATCAGATATTCCGAAAATATCCGAAGATAAACGGCGCCTGCGCCGTGAGTCCAGGTTCAAGCCCCACCATCCAAGTGGACATAGAGTTAGAATAAAAAAGAGCCGAGCGAAGCGAGGCCGTGCCCGAAGCGTGGCGAGCGAAGCGAGCCCGGGAGGTGCCCTCTAACTTTGTGCAGCCCTATGTCCACTTGGATGGTGGGGCTTGCAACTAGACATGTGCAATTCGTTTTTTTTCGTTTTTCTTTTTTTTTCGTTATATTCGTTCATTCGTTATCGTACGAATGAACGAACGATTCGGTAAAAATTTTAACGAATAACGAATCGTTCGAATCGAACGAATCCGAAAACAATGAAAATCCGAAAAAAAACTAATTAGAAACAACGAATCTACAAAAGAAGAAAATCCGAAAAACGAAAACGGGAACAACGAAAATCAAAATGAACGAAAAAAATTCGTACATTCGTAACTTTTTTTTTTTTGTTGAATTGGTAATTTTCCGTGTCCCTTACAATGGCGCTGCTTAACGTGCTTCGAATGGATTGAACGAAAAAATTCGTACATTCGTAACTTTTTTTTTTTTTTTTTTTTCGATTCGTAATTTTCCTTGTGTCTCTTACAATGGCGCTGCTTAACGTGCTTCGAATGGATTGAACGGAAAAATTCGTACATTCGTAATTTTTTTTTTTTTTTTTCGATTTGTAATTTTCCGTGTCCCTTACAATGGCGCTGCTTAACGTGCCTCGAATGGATTGAACGAAAAAATTCGTACATTCGTAACTTTTTTTTTTTTTTTCGATTCGTAATTTTCCTTGTGTCTCTTACAATGGCGCTGCTTAACGTGCTTCGAATGGATTGAACGGAAAAATTCGTACATTCGTAACTTTTTTTTCGATTCGTAATTTTCCGTGTCTCTTAAAATGTAATAATAGCATACACATTACATAAAATTATGAACTATGCTCCGATTACGAATCTACGAATGTTACGAATGTACGAATAAATACGAATGCGTCCGAATTTCGAATAAACGAATAAGCGAAAATTAAACTATCGGAAAAACGAATCAACGAAAAAATAACTCTAACGAATCGTTACGAATACGAACACCGACGACTTACGAATTTCCGAATCGTTACGAATACGAACAACGACGACGTACGAATTTACGAATCGTTACGAATCAACGGTAAAAAGAAAAAAACAAAACGAAAATAAACAAATTTTTTTTGTAGTGCACATGTCTACTTGCAACTGGACTCACGGCGCAGGCGGCGTTCATCTTCAGAGATTTTCCGAATCTCCTTGTCCTCCGTACTGTGCAAGCGCTGCGCCTGCGCAGTACAGGGCGGACACTATTCGATAGGCGGACATTTTTGGACAGAACACCGGCAAAAATTGTGCTGGGTATAAAAAGCTGATAAGCAATGAGAACCTTTAACCACTTTAAGACCAGCCTCGTTTTGGATTTTAGGTGTTTACATGTTTAAAACAGTTTTTTTTGCTAGAAAAAAACTTAGAACCCCAAACATTATATATTGTTTTTTTTCAAACACCCTAGAGAATAAAATGGCGGTTGTTGCAATATTTTTTTTCACACCGTATTTGCGCAGCGGTCTTGCAAGCGCACTTTTTTTTGGAAAAAATTCACTTTTTTGAATAAAAAAATAAGACAACAGTAAAGTTAGTCCAATTTTTTTATATATTGTGAAAGATAATGTTACGCCGAGTAAATTGATACCTAACATGTCACGCTTCAAAATTGCGCCCGCTCGTGGAATGGCATCAAACTTTTACCCTCAAAAATCTCCATAGGCGACGTTTAAAAAATTCTACAGGTTGCATATTTTGCGTTACAGAGGAGGTCTACGGCTATAATTATTGCTCTCGCTCTACCGATCGCGGTGATACCTCACATGTGTGGTTTACCACCGTTTTCATATGCGGGCGCTACTCACGTATGCGTTCGCTTCTGCGCACGAGCTCGTCGGGACGGGGCGCTTTAAAAAATTTTTTTTTTTTTTTCTTATTTATTTTTCTTGATTTTATTTATTTTTACACTGTTTTTTAAAAAAAAATTAATTGGCTCACTTTTATTCCTATTACAAGAAATGTAAACATTCCTTGTAATAGAAAAAAGCATGACAGGTCCTCTTAAATATGAGATCTGGGGTCAAAAAGTCCTCAGATCTCATATTTGGACTTCAATGAAAAAAAAAAAAAAAAAAAAAATGTCATTTAAAAAAATGACATTTGAAAATTCCTCTTTAAGAGGTATGGGCGGAAGTGACGTTTTTGACGTCGCTTCCGCCCTCCTATGGTATAGAGATGAGTGGCGGCCATCTTAGCGTCACTCATCTCTAGACACAGGAGGAGAACGGACCCGATCGCCTCCGCCGCTGCCGACGGTTCCGGTAAGCGGCGGAAGGCGCGGGAGAGCGGCGGGAGGGGGGGCACCTCTCCCGCCGCCGATAACGGTGATCTCGCGGCGAATCCGCCGCGATGACCACCATTATCGGACAGCCGACCGGCGCCTGAAGAGATGGATACCTCGGTTGTGGCAGCAGCTGCTGCCGTTACCGAGATATCCCTCTTCAAAAAATGGACGTATATAGTCGTGCGCCGGTCGGAAAGTGGTTAATGACAGAAAAGACAAACAGTCTCTTCTGCTATAAAATGTTCTACCTGTCAGCATTTTATTGAAACAAGAGTTTCGTTCGGCTACAATCAATGCTTGCTCCATGCAGCCTTCTGCCAAGTCTTCATCATTTAAATAGTTAGCGGCAGCTCCCAATATTAATATATCACTGCTGGAGTTAATTTCAAGAAGTCCGTAGCTCATATACAGCTCATGTCAAAGGTGATGCGGGAATTGTGAGCACCACTAATAATATTATTAGACCGGCGTGGACACAACTGGAAGGGTATTGACGTCGGCTGCCAGGAATAATTAGCGTTTTCCGAGATTACACAACCAAGGCTGGCAAACCCAAGATAGAGCCGTACCAAATGTGATGATCTTCAAACCAGAATCTACAAACTGAGATAAAAAATTGTCCGTGTGTTCCGACTCACTGGAAACCTGTCTTTATGGAGGGAAGACAGTGCTGGAGGGGCAGGAGGTGCGGGGGAGGCTTTGTTATAACTTCATCTAATGTATATTTCACCATCACTTTGATGGAGGCTGCAGCCAAGGTGGTGCTTACTGGATTTTATAACAGAGGTACAGCTGTCATTTAAAGCGGTTCTGCACACATTTCATTTAGTAAATCTCTTTGCCTTCCAAATCAGGCAAAGAGTACTAAATGAAATGTGTTTTTTTTTTTTTTTTTTCACTTACCTTGTAATCGATGACTTCCGGTCCTCTGTCTCTGCGGGGGTGGGCGGGGTCTGTGCGGGGATCCTCGTCACGACGCACTGTCTCCTGGGATCTGGTGTCATTGATCCCAGGAGTCCGTGCGGGCATCTTCCGAAATCTCGCGAGATTTCGGACACATCTTCCGAAATCTCGCGAGATTTCGGACACATCTTCCGAAATCTCACGAAATTTCGGACACATCTTCCGAAATCTCGCGAGATGTCGGCAGATGTGCCGACATCTCGCGAGATTTCGGAGAACGCGAGCTGCACTTTGCCGTTACTGCGCACGCGCGAGCTCGGCGCAGTAACGGCGGTGCATGCTGGGCCATCTAAAGTGCCTGTGGGGTTTCACATGCCCACAGGCAAGATGGCCCCCAGCAGAAAAGCAGCAAATAAAGAACTTTATCGGAGGAAAACCGGCAGCGATCGCGATGGAAGATGGAACAGGTGAGTCCCCCAATTTAGCTATTATACCTTAGCAAAAAAAAAAAAAAAAAAAAAAACCCAGTGCAGAACCGCTTTAACTAATAAAATATTTAGATAGAATATAAAGCATGTCACAATTTGTACACATGAAACAATTTTACAGACATATTTGTGAAAAGTATTCTTGTCTTTGCTACAAACCAGAAAACTTGCCAAAAATGTAACTTTCCTTGGAACTAAAGCGCAGTTTCACTGGATACGGCATGATAATGCGGTAACATGCCCCCAAAATCTGAGATGAACTCGGTCTAAAAACATCAGCATTCAGGAAAGTTGTGTCCTCCCACAGGAAGCCCATCCATGGGTCACCAAGGCCCCCGTATTCCATTATGCACTGCAGCGGAGGCGTGCCAGAGCAACGACTTTCCAAAAAAGTCAACATTTGCATGCTGCAAGTGCCCAGGGTTGTACCATTTAACCACTTGCTTACTGCTTATACCCCCTTCCTGCCCAGGCCAATTTTTAGCTTTCAGCGCTGTCACACTTTGAATGACAATTGTGCGGTCATGCAACACTGTAACTATATGACTTTTTTATCATTTTTTGAGACAGATAGAGATTTCTTTCGATGGTATTTAATCACCACTCCGGTTTTTTATTTTTTGCCAAATAAATGAAAAAGGACCAAAAATTTGGTGGGGAAAAAACAACTTTTTCTTAACTTTCATTTATAACATTTTGCAAATAAGTAATTTTTCTCCTTCATTGATGTGCGCTGATGAGGCTGCACTGATGGGCACTGATGAGGCGGCACTAATCGGCATTGAGAGACAGCGCTGATGGGCACTAATAGGCAGCACTGATATGCAGCACTGATGGGTACTGATGGGCAGCACTGATGGACACTGATAAGGCTGCACTGATGGGCACTGATGAGGTGGTACTAATTGCCGCTGATAGATGGCACTGATGGGCACTAATAGGCAGCACTGATGGGTACTGATGGGCAACACTGATGGACACTGATGGGCAGCACTGATGAACACTGATGGGCAGCACTGATGGACACTGATGGGCAGCACTGGTGGGCACTAATAGTCACTGATGGGGCTGTACTGATGATCTATGTACATGTCCCCTGTCAGGATTGCCGGTTACCGGCTCTCCTCTCCTCATGCTGTGACAGCGCGTAAGTAAAGGAGAGCCAATAACCTGCAACTCTGCTTACATTGTGATCAGCTGTGATTGGGCAACAGCTGATCATGCGGTACAGGGCCACTGTGACTGGCCCTTTACCAGGATCTGTGATCAGCGGTGTCTGGAGGACACATCGATCACAGAGCGCGCCGGATGCGTGCCCAAGGGGGAACGAGAGAGCCGAGCTGTAGCTGTCTTTGGGCTATGGCGCGGTTAGGAAGTGGTTAAAGAATTCCAGGTATGTGTATTTATTTTATTTTTTTGCTCTGAGGAAAGGAGGGGTACCTTCGAAACGTGTAGGTGCGCAGAACTCAAGGACATTGTTTTGGTCCACCTGGAGGGATGTTACCAGTTTTGGTTGAATTGTTGGAAATTTGCATTGGGCTTGAAGCTTTTATTGTTAAATAAAAGCTGGCATGGTCACAAGGCCAGTGTGCCCTCTTTTGTTTTTCTATGTATTTCATATTCTAGGTATTTGTATGCTATTAGCAGACGTCTTGGCTGCCATATTGGATTTCAGCTTTTTCAAAGATACCCTGATTCCTGCGTCCATTGAAAAACCGGGTCCACTTTTACAGCTTAAGGTGTTGGAGCCTGATGGGATCATTGTCCAGTGCCTTATACTGCTATTATCTGGTATTTGGTTCGTTTTTACAGCCCAGTCTGTTGGAGCATGGTGGGATTATTATCCAATGCCTGAAACTACTGCTATCTGTGACATCGTTCCAGCAGCACTTCCATACGACTTTAATGTTGCGTACACACGAGCGGAATTTCCATCGGAAAAATCTTGGATGTTTTTTCCGACGGAATTCCGCTCAAGCTTGGCTTGCATACACACGGTCACGCAAAAGTTCTCTGAACTTTCGACCGCCAAGAACGCGGTGACGTACAACACTACGACGAGCCGAGAAAATGAAGTTCAATGCTTCCGAGCATGCGTCAAATTGTTTCCGAGCATGCACAGGAATAGTCGCGCGTCGGAATTGGTACAGACGATCGGAATTTCTGATCTGAACTTTGCCAGCCCGAAAAATAGAGGACCTGCTCTCAATCTTTTGCTGACTGGAATACTGCCAGCAAAAGTCTGATGGAGCATACACATGGTCACAATTTTTCGACAAAAAGCTCCCATCGGACTTTTGCTGGCGGGATTTCCGCTCGTGTGTACTGTGTGCATTAGGGTCTTGGGGAGACAGATTTCTCTGCGCTAGGTGAGACTGTTTTTTAACAGTCACGGTTATCTGGTAAGGAGGCTACCTTTCTTGCTTGGGTGTGGAGCTGGATGCATATCTATTTGTAGATTCTGCACAATTTGTCACTGTCATCACATATGGATTGATATTTCTGCTTTATGGATTGATTTTTCACTTGGACTTTGTTTTTAGTGCTAATTTGAAAAAAATCCTTTTTTTTGCATTTATCATATTAACAGCATCACGCCATTTGTATTTTGTTTTCACACTATTTATTTGGAATCGATTCTTTTTTGGGACTTTGCCTTATGCCGCGTACACACGAAGGGACTATCCCTCGGGATTATCCTCTGGACTGAAGTCCAGCGGATAATCCCCTCGTGTGTGGGCGCCGGCGGACTTTTTGGCGCCAAAGTCCGGCGGACCAAAGTTTTAAGTTTGGTTTTAAAATTATCCGCTGGACTTGGCAGTCCGGCGGACAATCCCGCCGTTAGTAGGCTAGTTCGCTGTACTTTTGAAAATGAAGGGACTTGCCGCTCATCGGCAAGTCCGTTCATTTAGCACGTGACTTCAGGTTACGTAGCTAGCGTAGGCAGTAAATGCCGCCTCGCGCTAGCTCCGTAAGCTGGCATGGATTTAAAGGGACTCCCCATGCCGAAAAACGGCGTGGGGTTCCCCCCAAATCCATGTCAGACCCTTATCCGAGCACGCAGCCTGGCAGGCCAGGAAAGGGGTGGGGACGAACGAGCGCCCCCCCCTCCTGAGCCGTACCAGGCCGCGTGCCCTCAACATGGGGGGTGCCCTGGGGAAAGGGGGGCCGTGCACCTTGTCCCCATGTTGATGAGGACAAGGGCCTCTTCCCGACAACCCTGGCCGTTGGTTGTCGGGGTCTGCGAGCGGGGGCTTATCGGAATCTGAGAGCCCCCTTTTATAAGGGGGCACTCAGATCCCGGCCCCCCACCCTATGTGAATGAGTATGGGGTACGATGTACCCCTACCCATTCACCTAAGGTGTAAAATGTAAAGTACAAAAACACACACACTTTTGAAAAAATATTTTATTGCACTGCTCCGGGGGTCTTCTTCCGTCTTGGGGGTCTTCTCGCCGGACTCTTCCGCTCTCTTTTGCTCTTTTACCTAGCTCTTTCACGAGCGGAGAAGTCCGGCTACCTTCTTCGTCGTCGCCGCCGTCGTCTGGGGGTCTCGATCCGCCTTCGGGGGTCTTCGGGGGTCTTCCGGGGGTCTCTTCTGTTCTTGCGGCGGTCGTCGTCTTCCGCGCCGCCGGCGCCTTCTTCTTCTTCTTGTCCTTCTTCTTGTTCTTCTTCTTCTTCCGATGTTGACCCGATGCTCTCTCTGCCCGGAATGGCAGAGGCGCGCTGCGCTGGGACTTATATAGGGACATGGGGACAGGGTCACATGCTCATGTCACATGGTGACCCTGCCCCCTTGTGATGTCACAGTCCCAGTATCCTCCGGGACTGTGACATCACAGGGGGGCGGGGTCACATATCATATTGTAAAGATCATCTCATTTGTTGCATAGATAGCGCTGCACTCTTTTCTATGCCTATTTTATACATAGACCAAGGTAAAAATGTACAGTATATACCATACCTGGGGATCCCTCTAAAAGCTGCAAATCTCTGTAGTAGGCACGGCTATTACACTGCAACTACAGTGATCTACACTTGCCATGCAAAGAAAATCGTCCAGGTAATGCAGAACCTTGTGCACCTGTGATTCCTCCCGTACCACCCATTCGACAAAAGTACTAATGCGGCGTACACGCGGTCGGAATTTCCGATGGAAACAGTCCGATGGGAGCTTTTCATTGGATTTTCCGACCGTGTGTATGCCCAACGGTCTTTTTCTGTCGGAATTTCCGACGGACTTTGAATTGAGAACCTGTTCTCAATTTTTCCAACGGAAAACCTTTCTATCGGATTTTCCGATCGTGTGTATGCAATTCCGACACACAAAATTCCGACGCATGCTCGGAAACAATTTGACGCATGCTCGGAAGCATTAAACTTCCCTTTTATAGTGCTGTCGAACGTGTTTTATGCCGCTGTGTTATTGACCGTCGGAATTTGGTGTGATCGTGTGTAGGCAACACAGCTTGAGCGGAATTCCGTTGGAAAAACCGTCAGAGTTTTTTCCGACGAGAATTCCGATCGTGTGTACGCGGCATTAAAGTCTCAAAATAGGAACAAGAAATGGAACATCCCATGGGAAGACAACGATCAATAAAAAACTGCCCACCCCAAAAACAACCCGGCAACTGTTGGCTCTCCGGATGCACTGGCAACAGACGAAAAGTGGATTCAATAACCGTCTTTGCCAACAACGCCCCGGCCATATCTCTGAACCCAACTGATTGACGTATCAAAAGAGGTATACGACGCTGAAGTTAAGTCAGGCTCAATCACATCATTCACCAAAGCTCTCTTCGGATATGACAAATGGTGGATGAGCCGAAATTTGTTGGGTTCCTTTTTAGGGACCACAGCCAAAGGTGACACATGCAACCAAGGAATGGGCGGTTGATCGAAAGGGCTGGCCATCCTGCCCATTTCAACCTCTTTAGCCAATTTTGCAGTTACAACCTGTGGAAACCGAAACGTAGACTTTAAATTCTTCGACACTGAAGTACAAGACATAGGTAAAGAATACGAAGGCCATTGACAAAGCCATCGGCAAGGAAAACAGCCGCCACCCTCCTGGGATAATTATTTAGGCATGGCATCAAACTGGGGAGCAGCCCACATGCTGCCTGCCCAATAAGAACGCATTTTGAAGGCACGGCCTTGCCTTCTTCATCAGGCTGATGAAGAAGATGAGGCCGTGGCTTCGAAACCTGTTCTGATGTCAAATCGCAAATCTAATGTCAAATCGCATGCCAAATCGGCGGCAATTCCACCATCCAGTTCCTGTACTACTTTTGGCGATTTGGCGGTGTGATTTCCACTGACATCTGTGCAGAAACCCACACAGATGTCTCTGAAATCGCCCCCGAAGTCGGGACTGACATGGGGGGAATGAAATTGTGCGAGTTCAGCTGAACTCGCACGATTTCATTCCTGCAGTCAGTGTGAACCTGGGCTTAAAGACCGAAAAACAACCTTTGAACAGTGGTGGCTGGTGTTTTTTTGTTTGGGGGGGCAAACAGCCACTGCCCCCCCCTTCCCTGTCTGACGGTCCACCGGCACTTACTCCATCTAGGCGGCGTGCACATCGGGCAGCAGCAGGGATCAGGCAGTGGCGGGCACATCGGGCAGCGGCGGAGATCGGGCAGCAGCGGAGATCGGGCAGCGGCGGGGATCGGGCAGTGGCGGGCACATCGGGCAGCGGCAGAGATCAGGCAGTGGCAGGCACATCGGGCAGCGGCGGAGATCGGGCAGCAGCGGAGATCGGGCAGCGGCGGGGGTCGGGCAGTGGCGGGCACATCGGGCAGCGGCAGAGATCGAAGCATCAGGAGGCATCAGGCTGCGATGGGCATCAGCGGGGATCAGGCAGCAGCGGGCACATCGAGCAGCATCGGGGATCGGGCAGCGGCGGGCACATCGGGCAGCAGCGGAGATCAGGACATCGGCGGACATCAGGCTGCAGCAGGCATCGGGCAGTGTCTGTGTCTTCTCCTCCTCGCTTCCGCCGTGCGTCTCCACCCCTCCTTCTATGTGTCCAATAGGATCGCCTGTCCTTTCAGCCTATCGGGTAATGGGTATCAGACCCGCTTCCCGATTGGCCGGGAGAAGGATCAGTGTTGCAACAGCGAATTTTTATTCGCTGTTGCAACACAACTCGGTGGGCTCCAGGTGATATGCTCTGCACCCCGAGCCCACCCTATTTTGAAGCCTATTAGAGTCTCTGGCTCTAATCAGGTGCTTCAAAAAACACCCTCCCCGTCCACCCCTGCCATAGGAATTCATGTGCCCGGCGTCCTGAAAGGGGCCCGGGCGCATGGATAGGGAGGGCGGCGGCGGTGAATAGGGAAGGGCGGCGCCCGTGCACCCACAATGAAGGGGCCGCCCCTGCTTTTGAAATCCCCATTACCATGAGATTTTAGTGACTGGCTTTGGATCTACTTTTATCTCCTATTTAAGATTTACTGTCTCTTTAATTTATGCCGGAAATAAAAAATATAAATCAGCATAGGACAGCGCTGTTCTTTCTTTCCGGCTGATTAATAATCAGACGTAGTCGTTCAATTAATGATACAAACAAATGAAAGGGAACAGTCGTCACTCGGAGCGATTTTATGATGAGAAAACTTTGAAGGAAACAGAAGTTTACTTGCGCTCTATATCATTAGCGCCTTAATATATGCTCCGAATACATTATTCAGTAAACGCTAAATTAAATATCAGTGCGGACAGGGAAGACAGATCACCAACACAGCAGATAAAATATACATGAAGGGTAATGTTTTCATTGATATGGGTTATATAAACAGTACGGAGAAATCGCCGCCGTTCCCGGGGACCGGATTGTAATTTTATTAATCCGCGCTCACTTGTGATTACATTTTATTGTTTGTGAAGACATGAAAGGCTTTTCATCTTCCCCATAATAATACAATGTGACACATGCAGCTACTGTGGGAAGTGTGAGCAGACCGAGTCCTGGTTTAGTAGGTTGGGGTGGATCGCTCATGCGGAAGGAACATTTTTTTTTTTAGCGAGGGAGTGCCGTAATCCTCTTTCTTTTTTTTTTTTTTCATAAAACGCGATGTAAAAATATACCTGACCCCTAAAATAGGGTAGAGATGAGCGAAATTCTGAAACGTTCGATCAGTTAGGGTTCAAAGCTTTTACAGACTGACGAGCCTTTATAATGCAGAATTTTCAAATCGAATGTCCCACAGAAGTCAGTCGTTTCAAACCTGGCGCCACAAAAATGTGTTAAAACATAACTCCACTTTTTGCAGAAAAAAAATATAGCAAACCCCCCCCCCAAAAAAAAAATAGTAAACGAACCGTATTGTAATTTAACCTTTTTACTGCCACTGACGTATGCCATATGTTGGTGGCTTTGGGGGGGGTTTACACACTGTCAGTCACCGGCGCTCTACTCTACCCCGCCGGGCTGTGGAGGGGGCGAGAGCGGCTGGCTCAGTCCCCCAGCGGCATGCTGAGCCAGCTGCCAGTTCAGACATCTACGTGGATCCCGACATTAAAGTTGCGATCGAATCAGTGATGTCAACTGACAGCGGCCTTTAGTAGCCATCTGAAAACGGGGCACAGGAGTGCAGAACTAAGTGCACTCTTGTGATCCCCATGAGAAGTACAGCCAAAATAGCTTTGGGCTTACTTCTCCTTGAATTAGACATTAGGGGTCTAGTAGACCCCTGATGTCTCACCTGCCCTTCAATGAAGCTAATGGAGGGGGCGGGAGCGGCTGGCTAAGTCTCCATGCGGCTCGCTGAGTCAGCTGCCACTCCAAACATCTGGGTGTATCCCTACATTAAGTCCAAGATCGATCCAGAGCCTGGACTGGCTGAGTGACATCAGCCGACAGCGAGCCTTTATTCCGACGTCAGCTGAAAACGTGTCACAGGAGTGCAGAACTAAGTGTACTCTTGTGATTCCCCATGAGATGTACAGCCAAAATAGCTTTGGCCTTACTTCTCCTTGAATTAGACATTAGGGGTCTAGTAGACCCCTGATGTCTCAGCTGCCCTTCAATGAAGATAATGGAGGGGGGCGAGAGCGGCTGGCTAAGTCTCCCTGCCGCTCGCTGAGTCAGCTGCCACTCCAAACATCTGGGTGCATCTCGACATTAAAGCCAAGATTGATCCAGAGCCTGGACTGGCTGAGTGACAGCAGCCGAAAGCGAGCCTTTATCCCACCATCGCTGCAAATGGGTCACAGGAGTGCAGAACTAATTGCACTCCTGTGATCCCCAGAAGTACTGCCAAAATAGCTTTGGACTTACTTCTTCTTTAATTAGACATTAGGGGTCTGCTAGACCCCTTATGTCTCACCTGCCCTTCAATGAAGCCAATAAAGTGCAGCTGCCAGGAGTGTGCATAAATCTAACAAGCCAGCTGTCGACTGTCAGATAAAAGTGATCCAGTGACTGTGAAGCTGCCGGATGGTTTCCACACACCGTGGTAACTACTGCCCCCCCCCCCCCCCCATGTGCATGCCCCCACCATGGTTCCCAGGCTCTGAACACTCATTGGAGGACCCGGGGCCATCATGACGAGCGCTGCCGAGTAGAGTTGAAGGTGATCAACAAAAGTCCATTTCCAGAAGCGAAGTGTAAAATGTCACTTCTGGGTCCTGGTGTCACACTGGCTGGGGAAGAACCTAATGGCTTGCAATCTGCACTTCATTAGCTTCATTGGAGGGAAGGTGAGACATCAGGCGTCTATTAGATCCCTAATGTCTAACTAAAGGAGAAGTAGGGCCAAAGCTATTTTGGCTGTACTTCTCCTGGCGATCACAAGAGTGCACTCAGTTCTTCGCTCCTGTGACCCATTTTCAGCCTACGGCGAGCTAAAGGCCGCTGTTGCCTAACGCCACTTAGCCGGTCCCGGTTCTGGATCGACCACAACTTTAATGTCTGAATGCACCCAGATATCTGGACTGGCTCAGCTGAGCCAGCCTCTTCCGCCCCCCACCACAGCATGGTGCTCTAGTTAGCACTGGAGGGGCAGAGCAGAGAGCAGGTCTGCTCACTGAAGACCGAGAACTGAGTGATCAACTGACTGATCGCTCAGGTCTTATTCTTAGAACCAGTGGGGGGCAGATGCAGTATGTACAATATGTTTGTTTTTTTTTTCACTTCCCGAACTTCTCTTTTAAATACATCATATAGGGGGCTCTTTGTCCCCTATATAATGAAAAATAAAGTTTAGCTAAAAATAAATGTAAAAAAAGTGTAAAAAATGAAGGTTACAACCAAGCAATTAAACTCCACAGGTGTGTTACTGACCAGATCACAGGTAAAAACTGAGGGGGGAAAAGTCTAAAAAAGAAAACGAATGCAGCCACCATGCCCAGTGATTGGTAAGCTGCAATATATTATATTTTTGGTTTGGGGTTCAATACCACTTTAACTCCACAAATATGTGGCCCCTCAGGGAAGTGGGCCCTGACGCTGAGCGGCCACAAATTGGCAAACCAGAATGTAAACACAAATGTGCAGAGAGTGCACGCCCTGCGCTCTCCCGGCAAAGTTACCAGCAGCGACCAGCAAGTGGCGATCGGGAGCTTTTCTCATGTGACCTCTGTGACAGCCAATCACAGCGGTCGCATGATGATCTTAAACCCTGTCGCGCCTCTCGGCATCTGAAACTCGTGTAGCACCCTCCTAGGTAGTTGCTAGAAGAGAGTACAGTTTTTGGTCTTAATGCTTACCAGGAAGATGGTCAGGTAAAAAGGAGTGCTCTCTGCCTATCAGGGAGCAGGATCTATTGGTTAGGTCTGCTCATTGTACTCAGGTGCAGCTCAGCTTGTTTGACTGTCCCTCACTGGTCCAATAGGGAGGCATATTGGACAGTGGGAAGGGACCTGACAGGTGAGTGCACAGGCTTTGTTACAGTCCTGGCAATTGGCAGAGGGAAAGTGCTGAATTGCATGTTGGGATACTGTATATAAGCCCAGGGTACATGTGCTCAGAGTTAGTTGAGCCGGGGAACAGAGTCCAGGAGGGAGGGGGTGGCTGCCCTCTCCTCCACCAAGATGGTCGTGTGGCCTTGGGTGGTCAACCCAAGGGCCTATGTGAGAGACAAGCTGAACCCAGAAGTCCTGCAGAGGTGACTGGAAGGGAGACACCAGGAAGGATCTGATTCTGCCTACTGTGAGCACAGATCTGTGTCTTTGGGGCCTGTCTAGGTTTGCCACCTGTACAGGAATGACCTGGACAGTCCGTTTTTTGACAGCTGTGCCCGGGTTTGTGTCCTCCTGAAAACCGGACACAGCAACATAGGCTCCAGACCCAGCCAGTGTGGGAAGTACTGCTGCAGCCCTCCTCCAGCAGCATCCATGCTGCCCCCCCCGCACTGAATGCGCTCTCTCTCTCTCTCTCTCTCTCTCTCTCTCTCCCGAATCGCTCCCCCCCTGTTCAGTGCCGATCAGCGATTGCAGAACACTCTCACCCACCAGCAGCACACGGGGGAAGTCTTGTGCCCCGGGCGCCAGTGCTGGCAGGAGTAGTGACAGCGGCATCACTACTCCAGTCAGTCCAGCGCTGGGAGCAGAGCCAAGACAAGAGGAAGGGGACAATTGGGCACAATTTAATGATCCTGGTGGGAAGCACACTTGAACTTACTGCACAAGCTTAGAACACTACTGCATAACGATCGGCTCCTATAGATTCTTCTTCAGTCACCCCCGTAGCAGGTCACCATCAGACCGGTGCCCGATGCCTGTAATATGTGTTCAGAGGTGACATGAGGAGATCTGAGCTATACTGGGGCAGTGCTGGGACAGATCTTTAGTAAATGGACACAGTGCTGGGACTTGTAGATCTTCATCAGTCAGGGGGCAGGGCTGGAATTTGTTGTTCTTCATTAATCAGGGGGCAGTGCTGGGACTTGTTGTTCTTCATCAGTTGGGGTAAGTGCTGGGACTTGTAGTTCCTCATTATTTGGATGCAATGTAAAATCTGTAGTTGCTCTCCAGTTAGAGTAGCGCTGGAACTTGCAGTTCCCCAGCAGTCAGTCCCAATGCTGGGACTTGTAGTTCCTCATCAGTTGTAGGGGCAGCACTGAGACTTCAGCAGTCAGGTTCAGTGCTGGCACTTGTCGATTCTTACCATCTGAGTACAGTGCTGAGACTTTTAGTCCTCCAACAGCCAGGGCAGTGCTGGGACCTGTAGTTCCTCTCCAGTCAAGGCAATGCTGGAACTTGTAGTTCCTCTCCAGTTGGAGGGTACTGTTGAAACTTGTAGTCCCCCCAGAAGTTCTGGGACATTTAGTTCCTCACCATTTGGGGACAGTGCTGGGAAGCACTTGAGGCTCCGCAACAATCAGACACAACACTGGCACTTGTAGTTTCCCACCAGAATGGGTGCAGTGAGACTTGTAGTTTACCACCTATTGGGGACAGTGCTGGGACTTGTAGTTCCCCAGGAGGCACAGAACACTGCTGGGACCTGGAATTCCTACACAACTGTCCAAGCATAGTGCTTTCTTTAGTGCATTACACAACCTAATCATAAGTGTATCAGTACTGTTTAACCTGCAGAGCTAACAATCAGCTGAAGGAGAGAGGAAGAAATCTCTGACAGAGGACCTCACATCTCTCTTCTGGGAAATCCCATATTATGCAGTGACACAAGTGACTGACATACACCAAACACAACACCACAGTAGACATGTGCACTGACAACATTTTTTAAATTTTCGTGGCATTCGTTTTTTTTTGTTTTTTCGGAAAATTAGAAATTCTGAATTTTCGAATTTCAGAATTTTCAAATTTTAGAATTTTAGAATTTTCGAAAATTCGGAAATCCGAAAATTAAAAAATCCGAAAAATTGAAAATAAGAAAGAAAATCAATAAAATTTTAAATAATAACTAACTAATAATAACTAACTATTAAATTATAGGTATTGGAATTTCCTTTCGAATTTGGCTTTCGAGTTAGTGAACGTAACGAATACAAATTTATCTGAAGTTACGAATGATCCGAAATAACGAATGCTAAATCTAAACAAATGGAATGGAACAAATTAATAATAAATAATAATAATAAAAAGGTTTTATTATTATTATTGTTATTAATTATTATTAGATCATTACATTACATTTGTTTAGATGCGGCATTCCATTCGTTCCCGCTCTGTCCCCCCACAGCGTGTAATGTAAGGCGCCATTCCAATAATACAAAAACCGCGCCTCCTCCTCCTCCTCGTCCGTGATAGGAGGAACACTTTTTTCCCAGCAGTCAGTGTGCAGTGTTCCGCCTATCACGGACGTCCTCTCATCCTCGTCCATGAGATGAGAATGACAGGACGTCCGTGATAGGCGGAACACTGCACACTGACTGACTGCTGGGAAAATTAGTGTTCCTCCTATCACGGACAAGGAGGAGGAGGAGGCGCGGCTTTTGAAAACTGCCGTCTGTCTGCATGACACGCTGTTCATGTAGGCAGACGGCGGTGAAAATTTAAAAAAAAGGGCTGAAATTCTCGGCTTATATTCGAGTATATACGGTACCTATAATTTAATAGTTATTATTAGTTAGTTATTTCAGATTTTCGAGTTTTTGAATTTTCAGATTTTCATTCTTTAGAATTTTCAGATTTTCATTCTTATTTTTGTATTTTCAAATTTCCAAATTTCTGAATTTTCAAATTTACGAAATTCCGAATTTTCAAATTTACGAAATTTGAATTTTTGAATTTCCGAGATTTCGAATTTCAGAAATTTTGAATTTACGAAATTTTGAATTTACGAAATTTTGAATTTACGAAACCTCAAATTTCCAAATTCGAATTTTCCAATTTCCGAAATTTTCCAATTTACGAAATTTTAAATTTACGAAATTTTAAATTTACGAAATTTAAAATTTCCGAAATAAAAAATTTACGAAATAAAAAATTTACGAAATTTTACATTTACAAAATTTTACATTTACGAAATTTTCAATTTTACATTTACGAAAATCGAAATTTTGTTAAAAAACTAATTAAACGAATTGCACATATCTACACCAGAGGCAGCATGTAAATATGAGGTAGAGCAGAACATTTCCATGTTCCTTCTGTATAGTCAGTGAGAATGCAGAAAAAACACACAGCGCGCCCAGGGGGAAGGAACATGTTGTATGAATGATGTCAGGAAAACTGGTCTCTGCGGTTGGATTGAAAGGGACTACATGTCCATTTCCATCCGATTGTCATCTGATCCGCCGGATGGATGGCGAACGTATCCCCATACGTCTGTTTTTAGTGGACCGGATTGTGACAACTGAAATGACACATGTTCGCTGACAACTGCTGCCCCATAGAGAACAATGGGTGGTCTGATCGGGTCCGCCAGAAAAACGGACAGGCGGACCCGATAGGTCCACTGGTGTGAAAAGGGCCTCAAGTGTTCGGGTTTGGCTTGAAGAAAAGGTGGCAACCCTAGGCCTGTCACGTGAGGGCACCCCTTCAGCTAGAAGAGTCAGTGGATGGATGTCAGTAAAGGGGATGCTAGAGAGTGTCCTGAAGATAATGTAGTTGTCAGAAACCATGAAATCAGGCCGAGACAGAAGTGCAGTTATGCCTCCTTTCCACTGTGCGGAACGGTTCGGGTCGGTACAGATTGGGAAGGGTTAGAATGGTCCGGCCTATTCAGATGAGCGTTTCCACTGCAGGTCGGACCACCAGGGTCCATACGGGATTTACAAAAAATGCCTAGCGTGGCCTCACACTGATTGGCAGACGTTTTTCTGTCCACCAATCAGTGGAATGTATCGTAGCTCTGCCCTAACTGAACTGTTCCATTTTCTATGGCCCCACATCTGAAGCAGGACCCTGAATGGTGCGGTATGGTTCGGTTGTATGGGCCGCTTTCAAAATGGAAACACTGAACATAGCGTAACGTACCGAACCAAACCGAACCGATCCGCTCAGTGGAAACGAGGCATTAGATCACACTTGTTTAATAATAAAAGTAAAAAGAACAAACGTAGTCTAAACATAGCCAAAGTTCAGTAACTGGAACGGATAGTCAGCCAAGCCAGAAGTCAGGTATCAATGTAGTAGAACAGCAAGCAGGATCTGGAGCCAGAGGGCATGTCAGCAAAGCAAGTCTTGAACAGGATCGCAGGAGATAGTTTCTGTGATGTTGACCAAGGCGAAGGCAGAGATCCTCTGGACTGGATGGCTTAAGTAGGCAGGACTGACGAGCAGGATATAATCAACAGGTGAGTCACTGTGGAGAGATAGGAGCTGGCAATTAGCTGATAGCTGAGCGGCCAGCTCAGCGAAGGAAGGGCTGAGCCCAGACCTGACAGTAGTGCATCAAGTCTGCTGCTAGTGAGAACAAGAAGACTTAACCCTTCCATACATGTGGCTGTATGGTTAAAGCAGTGTGTTTCCTTCCACAAATAATCCAGTGAGGCCAAGTGAGAGTTGTCCTTATCCATACCTCCCAACATTTTGAGATGGGAATGAGGGACACCTACTAACAAATGTATGTAGGCATAGGACACACCCCTTGCCACACCCCCTTAAAGGAGACCTAACTGGAAAAAAAGGTTAATTAAATCTACAAGGGCTTTTTTTTACCACTACTATTCCTTTTATATTGGCTTTTAAATTTACAAATGCAGCCATTTAGAATTTGGATGAAAGGTTTTGCACTGGGAAACACTTTTTTTAGAGATAAAACGTGTATTTTATATACATCTCTATAGATCAGACTAAAATGAGGGACAAATGAGGAGGAAAGAGGGACAGAGGGACATTGCTCCAAATCAGGGGCAGTTGGGAGCTGTGCCTTATTAGACATGTGCATTTTTTTTCGTCCGAATTTCGGGTATTAACAAACGATAACAAACGCGCAGAGTCCGAAAACCGAAAGATACGACATAAACAAATGCTTTATTTTCGTTTTCGTTGCAACAGTTCAATATAGATAGGAGATTCGACATGACGCTGACAATATCGATCTGTGTCCATCGAACTTGTGGTCGAATGTGCCTAACCTTACCTCTATTAGTCCAAGATTATTCTACATAGAGAGAAAAGATTCGACATTATAGAGACAATAGCAAAAAAGGTTGAATGTGCCTAACCTAACTCTATTAGTTCAAGATTATTCTACATAGAGAGAAAAGATTCAACAAGAAGATTCGATGAAGCAGTCAGCGCGAGCGGACATTTATGGTCAAATGCTCCGCCCATAGCCTATAGAAGAATTCTAATGTTGGTTGACTAGTAATAATAATTAATAAATATAATTATTACTAGTGTCAAGCAACATTAGAATTCTACTATAGCTTGTAGGCGGAACATTGGACCGGAAATGTACGATTGCGGCGTCGTACAGTTTAGCTGCTCCGTCGAATCTTCTTAGAACATTCGACAGACACCATAAGCCTTCCATGACAGATTCGACCTTAATTATTTTGGATTTTCGGGCAAATGCATTTTATAACAAAACAAAATAAACAAAAACGAATTTCGGGAGTAACTAAATAAATTTATTTTTCGGGCGAAAACTAAATTTCAAAACGAAATATTTCAGTGTGCACATGGCTATGCCTTATCTATTGTGAATAGTTCCAGTTAATAGGTCCACTCATCCCTTCTCCCATCCAAGTTCCAAAATAAAAATACAAAAACCCAAATACCCTTGACTGGTCATTGAGTAACGAGCAAGCAGGAGTAAGGGTGGAAACCTCTAGCAACCAGCTGCAGGTACCCAGAGAGAGGCCTATGAAGTCAGTCCTCAGAAAGCCCTACGGGGACAGTGCTACACCCGTTACGGGTACTAGACATGTGCGATTAGTTTTGTACGAATCGGAAATTCGAATTAGGAATTTTTACGAATACGAAATCTGTACGAAATTTCGTTTACGAATTTCGGATCCAAATTATCCGAATCCAAACTACCAAATAACTAATTTCGACTAATAAGAAAGAAATTATAGCGGATATAGCGAATGATTCGAATTCGAGATTCAGTATAACGAATATCGACACTCTACAAATAATAACGAATTATCCGAAAACGTATTAACGTTACATAACACAAGTCTATTGTTCACCAATCACTCAGAGGAAGTACGAAATACGAAATTTCATATTCTTAAACGAAATTTCGTATTTCGTACTTCCTCTGAGTGATTGGTAAACAATAGACAATAGACTTGTGTTATGTAACGTTAATACGTTTTCGGATAATTCGTTATTATTCGTAGAGTGTCGATATTCGTTATCCAAATTAACGATTCGTCCGAAATTCGTATTTCGTACGAATCCGAATTAAATTTCATACACCAATTATGAATTACGATTTTTTTTTTTATACGAAACGGAACGAAACAAAACAAATTTTTTGACTGCTCCCATGTCTAATGGGTGCCAAGAGGTTAATAGTCATAATAAATGTGTGCTTAAAAAACTCACGCAACAATGAAAACCTGAAAAGGGTTCTAACTCGTTGCCACTCCATCCCAATTTAAAAAAAATAATAAAGTTTTTCCTTTTTTATACATTTTATTAGTTCAGTAAACAATGGGCGGATCATTGGCTGTGCCATTGATTGAAATCCACCCATAATTAGCTGCCATGTTTCCCGATTGGCCACGTGGTAGCATTTGTTCCAAATCAGTAGGCCCGAAGCCACGGGAAGCTTCTAGCTGTGCCCGCTCCCTTATCCCGGTGCTCTGCACGGCGCAGCGATCCAGTGAATGATCTTTATTTAGCTCAGAATCTGGATTCAGTTGACTTGTCTTGTATCCCTCCCCGCTCTGAATGGACAGAGGAATGTAAGCTGACATTGAATCTTCCCCAGCGAGACAGCGAGATGGACGGGGAGAGCTGCAAAGCGCAGATATTATCAGCCGAGCACTCAGAGGATTTGTATGCTGCATTCAAACTGCATCATTTCATGATAATGAAGTCACGTCCTCATCCATCGCCCGTACCTGACATGCATCTGAACTCCTAGCGCCAAACACAGACATCGTTTAACCAGATGGAGAGGAAAATATATTAGAGGGTCAAATTGACTCCCCGCGAGCGGACTGCCGGGGAATTTATTAATGCGAGAATCGGGCGCGATATTCTTTTTTTTTTAACCTTTTCCATAAAATATTTTTATGTTGCTTTTCGCAGGCTGGGGTAGATGAAGGATGATCGGAGGGGGGGGAGAAATCACTCTGCGGTGATACGTATTGGAGGGCCGGCCAGAGCTGTCATTACTTTTACCCTCTCCAGATAATCTTCATAAATAGTGTTTAGTATGATATGTGATCGGCGTACGAACAAGTCTCAGAGACGGAAAGGAGAAGAAAGACTAAGATGGCAAATGGTAGATAGTGCAGAACCAGGGGGATCGGTAGAAAGGGTTGGCATTACGGCCAGGCCTGTGGCACCTGGGGGGGGGGCGCAACTGCAACCAGATTTATGAGTGGTTGCTGAATCTTCACCCATGGTGCAGTACCAAGAATCCCATTTCCTATATTATCTAATGACAGGATGATAACAAGTACAAAGTTTCAGATTCCATGTTATAGAAAAGAACACCCTAAATTTGGTAAGTGGACTTTGTCCTTGGAAGAGCTCTGATTGGGATAATCTTCGAGCTCTGATTGGGATAATCTTCACACATATGGTGGAGAATGCGGGCAGGTTTTAAATGCCCCATTCTGTATTGGTGAGAACCAGAGGTGAAACTAGAACCTTCAGGGCCCCGCTGCAAGAAACCATGAAGGGGCCCTTCTCATGTGCGGTTTGTTTCATTCTGAATTTAAATTCGGACACATTTTTCAAATTACAATAGTAATGAATGTAAATGAATCCGAAATAACGAAACAAAATTTTGGAAAAAATTTTAATAGTTTTCTAATCGAATTTGAATAATTTTCTAATCGAATTCTAATTGTTTTTGAATCAAATTCGTATTTCTGAAGAGAAAAAAGTAGAAAATAATGGAATAGAATAGAAAAGAATATAATAGAATCGAAAAGAATAGAACAGAATAAAACAGAATAGAAAATAAAAGAATAGAATAAAATAGAATAGAAAATAAAGAAATAGCACAGAATAGAATAGAAAGAATATAGCCGTTTTCCGAAATTCGAATTTTGAATAGAATACATTTGAATTTGAATAGAAAAGAATAGAATATAATAGAAAAGAATAGAATAGAAAATAAAAAGATATAATAGAATACAATAGAGTAAAACAGAATACAAAATAAAACAATAGAAACAAAATAGAATAGAAAATAAAAGAACAGAATAAAATAGAATAGAAAAGAAAGGAATAGCATAGAATACAATAGAAAGAAAATAACCGTTTTTCGAAATTTCGAATTTTGAATAGAATACATTTGAATTTGAATAGAATAGAATAGAATAAAATAGAAAATAAAAGCATATATAATAGAAAATCAATAGAATAGAATGGAATAGAAAGAATAAAACCATCTTCCAAAATTTGAATTTCGTATAGAATAAATTTGAGTTTGAATGGAATTTGAATCAATTAAAATTTCCGGATTTCGGTCGAAATGAGTTCAATTTGAGCAAATTTGGAAAACTCAAATTGATTTGAATTTGAAAAAACGAAAAAAAAAAAATCAAAAATGAATTAAACAATTTTAACTAAACAAATTTATGTCAATAATGTATCGAAACGAAATGAAACAATTTTTTTTGTTCTGCACAAGTTTACTTCCCACTGATCCTGGGACCCTTTACCCCCATCGTGGGACCTTTTATTTTATGTCTTCGGGCTTTCCCCTCAATGTCAGAACGCCAGAGCCCAGTCGCAAGTGCCACTGGTGTCAGTCATTCTATATTTTTGTTGTCTCAATTTTTCTTTACAATTTTATTTTTGACAAAATTTTTAGGACCCCCGTTGGGGGGCTTTGATGAAATATCAGGGATCTAAACAGACCCCGGATGCCTCCCTTTTGAGACAGAGAAAAGGACTGAGGACAGATTCATCGGTTTCTTTCTCTGCAGACTCAGTTGCATAGAATGAATGTACAGAGCTTCCTGTTCATTCATAAACTGAAGCAGGGCACGACAAATCCCAGACACCAGGTTGCCATGGTGACTAGAAATTGCATCCTGGCTCATGGACTTTTGTCAGCCACCCACATCCGCCTCCCACTTGCTGACTGCACTATAGCCGAAAGACGGCTACAGCATGGTCGTCCAGTTGTGGGAGACGTTCTCCCAGAACCCCTCCCCGTGTGCCTCTGGGGCATGCATTCAGCGTGCTCTGTGATCACTGATCACAGATTGAGGTAAAGAGCCAATCACAGTGGTCCTTTTCCATGTGATTAGCTGTGTCCTATAACAGATGCGCCACCTATCAGTTCCCATCTGTGCTGCTTATCAGTGCCCATCAGTGCAGCCTCATCAGTGCCCATCACTGCATCCTACCAATGCCCATCAGTGCAGCCTATAAATGCCCATCAGTGCAGCCTCATCAGTGCAAGCTATCAATGCCTATCAGTGCAGCCTCGTCAGTGCCCATCAGTGCAGCCTCATCAGTGCAGCCTATCAATGCCCTTCAGTGCAGCCTATCAGTGCCCATCAGTGCAGCCTCAATGGTGCCCATCAATGCAGCCTTATTGGTGCAGCCTCATCAGTGCCCATCAGTGAAGCCTCATTGGTGACCATCAGTGCAGCCTTATTGGTGCAGCCTATCAGTGCCGATTAGTGCAGCCTCATCAGTGCAGCATCATCAATGCCCATCAGTGCAGCCTCATCAGTGCCCATCAGTGCAGCCTTATTGGTGCCCATCAATGCAGCCTTATTGGTGCAGCCTCATCAGTGCCCATCAGTGAAGCCTCATTGGTGACCATCAGTGCAGCCTTATTGGTGCAGCCTATCAATGCCGATTAGTGCAGCCTCATCAGTCCCATCAGTGCAGCCTATCAATGCCCATCAGTGCAGCCTCATCAGTGCCCATCAGTGCAGCCTCATCACCACACACCAGTGAAAAAGTTAAATTACTTATTTGCAATTTTTTTTTTTGTACAGCATGTATCTATCTATCCTCTTTTTATGTTTTTGGAGCATTAGAGGGTAGCTAAAAAGTTGCATCTATCTATCTATCTATCTATCTATCTATCTATCTATCTATCTATCTATCTATCTCTCAATCTTATCATTTTAAGGCTTGATATGTTGGGTAACTTTTTACTCAACGCAAACTTCATATTTTATATCTTATCAAAAAATCAAGTAATATATTGTATTTGTGCATTTAGTGTATTCTTTAATTTGATAAACAGTTGCTGATATTATGTGACATAAAAAACTACCACTATTTTATACTGTATATAAAATATAATATTTGGGGGGGGGGGGGGGGGGTTAATTAATCTTACCTAAACCTAGACCTAAAATGTGGATTTTACATGTGTGCAAAAAAATAAAAAAAATTAAATAAATGTAAAAAGCGAAATGTGGTCTGGCAGTAAAACGGTTAAACATGATTTTAGGTTTTTTTGTTTTTCCAGGAGAACGTTACAAAGAAATATGAAATCTATAAATTGCAACAAAGTTTCCCTTTAAATTTTGAATCCGAGCGGAGTGAGTCTTTAAAATAAATAATACGGTGCCCAGAGCTACTTTATTATGATTTTCCTCAAGGTCATGTGTCAGCGGCAAACTTTAAAGTCGGCAAACTAATTTTCGGAAATCTTTCCCCCCATCTGAAGTCGCTCGGCGTGCCATTCGTTGTCACCTTGGCCGCACTCCTGGCTCTGTCTGTTTGTTGCAAATGAAGATTTATCATCCCCATCTTCCCTTTTCCAATATCGCTGGCAATTTCTGGCAGAAGAAGCGTTAAACGATAAATCCAATTAATCTCCTTTGTATGTTTGTCTGAGCTCTAAACTAAGACGATGAAGCTGTAATTATCCCTAATTAGTGCCGCGCTGTGCGGAACGGCGGTAATTACCTGGAGGTAGGGCTGTTATTTCGGGCGAGGTCGCAGGTCGGTGTCACCGTTCCCGAGTGGCTGGAATTATTACAGGCTCTGAGCTGTTCCCTGGGAAATGCAAATTACAGCGGTGATCTCCAAGATTGGTGTCAGGGCCTTGTCGTATCCGCCGCGCGCTACCCTTCACGCCGTCCCAGCTCGGTAGTCAGCCACGGCCGCACTCGGAATAGAAGGGGCGGGTAGCTAAACCGGGAGAGAAGAAGATACAGTGCGTCCGGAAAGTATTCACAGCGCTTCACTTTTTCCACATTTTGTTATGTTACAGCCTTATTCCAAAATGGATTACATTTATTATTTTCCTCAAAATTCTACAAACAATCCCCCATAATGACAACGGGAAGAAAGTTTGTTTAATCTCCTTGCAAATTTACTAAAAATAAGAAACCAAAAATAAATCCCATGTACATAATTAGCACAGACTCCTTCCATGTATATAAGTATCACAGACTCCTCCCATGTACATCAGTATCACAGGCTCCTCCCATGTACACAAGTATCACAGACTCCTCCCATGTACATCAGTATCACAGGCTCCTCCCATGTACATAAGTATCATAGACTCCTCCCATGTACATAAGTATCACAGACTCCTCCCATGTACATAAGTATCATAGACTCCTCCCATGTACATAAGTATCACAGACTCCTCCCATGTACACAAGTATCACAGACTCCTCCCATGTACATCAGTATCACAGGCTCCTCCCATGTACATAAGTATCATAGACTCCTCCCATGTACGTAAGTATCACAGACTCCTCCCATGTACATAAGTATCACAGACTCCTCCCATGTACAAAAGTATCATAGACTCCTCCCATGTACATAAGTATCACAGACTCCTCCTATGTATATAAGTATCATAGACTCCTCCCATGTATATAATTATCACAGACTCCTCCCATGTACATAAGTATCACAGACTCCTCCCATGTACATAAGTATCACAGACTCCTCCCATGTACATCAGTATCACAGGCTCCTCTCATGTACATAAGTATCACAGACTCCTCCCATGTACATAAGTATCACAGACTCCTCCCATGTACATAAGTATCACAGACTCCTCCCATGTACATCAGTATCACAGGCTCCTCCCATGTAAATAAGTATCACAGACTCCTCCCATGTACATAAGTATCACAGACTCCTCCCCTGTACATAAGTATCACAGACTCCTCCCATGTACATAAGTATCACAGACTCCTCCCATGTACATAAGTATCACAGACTCCTCCCATGTACATAAGTATCACAGGCTCCTCCCATGTACATAAGTATCACAGACTCCTCCCATGTACATAAGTATCACAGCCTTTGCTCAATACTTTGGTCGAGCTCCTTTGGCACCAATCACATCCTCCAGTCTTGTTGGGTATGATGCTACAAGCTTGACACACCTATTTTTGGGCAGTTTCTCACATTCTTCTTTGCAGGACCTCTCAAGCCCCATCAGGTTGGATGGGGAGCGTCGATGCACAGCCATTTTCAGATCTCTCCAGAGATGTCCAATCAGGTTCAAGTCTGGGCTCTGGTTGGGCCACTCAAGGACATTCACAGAGTTGTCCCGTAGCCACTCCTTTGTTATCTTGGCTGTGTGCTTAGGGTCGTTGTCCTGTTGGAAGATGAACCTTCACCCCAGTCTGAGGTTCAGAGCGCTCTGGAGCAGGTTTTTATCAAGGATGTCTCTGCACATTGCTGCATTCATCTTTCCCACGATCCTGACTAGTCTCCCAGTTCCTGCTGCTGAAAACATCCCCACAGCATGATGCTGCCACCACCATGCTTCACTGTAGGGATGGTATTGGTCAGGTGATGAGCAGTTCCTGGTTTCCTCCAGATATGATGCTTGTCATTCAGGCCAAAGAGTTCAATATTTGTTTCATCAGATCAGAGAATTTTGTTTCTCGTGGTCCTTCAGGTGCCTTTTGGCAAACTCCAGATGGGCTGTCATGTGCCATTTACTGAGGAGTGGCTTCTGTCTGGCCACTCCTACCATACAGGCCTGATTGGTGGAGTGCTGCAGAGATGGTTGTTCTGGAAGGTTCTCCTCTCTCTGCAGAGAAACGATGGAGCTCTGTCAGAGTGACCATCGGGTTCTTGGTCACCTCCCTGACTAAGGCCCTTTCGATCGCTCAGTTTGGCCGGGCGGCCCACTCTAGGAAGAGTCCTGGTGGTTCCAAACTTCTTCCATTTATGGATGATGGAGGCCACTGTGCTCATTAGAACCTTCAATGCTGCAGAAATGTTTCTGTACCCTTCCCCAGATCTGTGCCTCCATACAGTCCTGTCTCGGAGGTCTACAGACAATTCCTTGGACTTCATGGCTTGGTTTGTGCTCTGACATGCACTGTTACCTGTGGTACCTTCTATAGACAGGTGTGTGCCTTTCCAAATCATGTCCAATCAACTGAATTTACCACAGGTGGACTCCAAACAAGTTTTAGAATACATTCTCATCACCGACACACAGCATAACGCTCCACAACGCACAGAACATTCTCATCACCGACACACAAATGAGGTTCTAACCAAAGAAAGAAACGATTTTATTAAAAAAAAATAATATACCTGCTTTTTACTATCTATGATTCCATCTATCTTTGAATCTATAATCTTTGTTTACAAATACACATTTATTACTTAACAAAAGATTCCCAGCAGAAGTTGCTATTATCTAAATATCTATCTATCATCCTTATTTTAAAAATATACATTTATTACACAACAAAGGTTTCCTAGAGCACTATGGGATAGCTACAAAACACAGACATCTATATCTATCTATCTATCTATCTATCTATCTATCTATCTATCTATCTATCTATCTATCTATCTACCTATCTATCTATCTATCTATCTATCTATCCATACATTATCTATCTTTGTATCTATCTATCATCAGTGTTTTACAAATACACATTTATTACACAACAAAGGATTCCTAGAGCACTGTGGGGGAGCTAAAAAAACACAGATTGCATCTATCTATCTATTATCCATCTATCTATCTATCTAGCTATCTATCTATCTATCTATCTATGATCAGTATTTTACAAATACACATTTATTGCACAACAGAGGATTCCCAGAGCACTGTGGGTGAGCTAAAAAAAACAGACGTTGCATCTATCTTATCTATCTATCTACCTATCTATCTATCTATCTTTGTATCTATCTATCATCAGTATTTTACAAATACACATTTATTACACAACAAAGGATTCCTAGAAGACTGTGGGGGAGCTAAAAAAACACAGAAATAGCATCTATCTATTATCCATCATCTATCTATACAGCTATCTGTTTATCTCTATCTATCTATCTATCACCAGTATTTTACAAATACACATTTATTACATGAAAAAAGATTGCCAGAGCACTATCTATCTATCTATCTATCTATCTATCTATCTATCTATCTATCTATCAGAAGCCAAACATAAAACATAATATGCTACCAACTATCTATCTATAGTATCTGACTATCTATATATCTATCTATGGAAAAAATGAAAGCTATATGATATCCAATGGTACCAGTTGAGATGGAAGGAATCTCAAACACTTTTATGAATTCCCCACTCTGTGTGACTCTGTGCTGAAACCTCAGATACAGCCCTATGTAGAGAGGAGGGGGAGGAGTCACTGCCCTGACTTACTCCCATGTGTGTATGAATTTCATCTTGAGCTATTGAACTCTGTAAACAATTTTTTTTTTAACAATAGCTGGTATGTAGAAATAGAAAAAAATAAACAGGAGAGTAAAGCTCCACTCGCTGACTGGAAATAAAATAAAAAATATGTTATCTTGGTATGCATTTTTTGTGTCTGAATGAAAAAAGAAAACAAAACATATACAATTTATGTCTACAATAGATGCATGCTCCCCTTGTTTTGCTTTTTTTTTTGTAATGCTGCAACTACAGAAAATACCTGTTGATCTGCCAGAAATCCAGTGAGCTCTTCACCTCTTGCAGTATATCTCACAGCGAGGTGGACTCCAATTCACTTTTTATCAATATGCCCGGTGCCAACAGACTAATGGCCTGACTTAGAATAGAATAAGTAGTGCTATCAAGTACAATATTGGAACCAAAATCCCAACATGTTGAAATCATCATTCTTCTTGTATTTTTCTTTCATTTAATGGCCTGACTTAGGTGGAGCCACTCCAAATTTTTCATTGCAATGTGGTTCCCCATCAGGTCCACTAGGAGGAGCTGTTACGATATGTCCGGATCACTCGGATAGGCACCAGCTCTTTATGATGTTGTAGTTTGATTGGCCACAGCATTAGATAGAGGTTCCCTACCAAGTCCATACTTTAACATAAGGCTGTATACATTTTAATAGAGAGTGGGCGGGATTTATAATGTGTTTATATCGTTTTCCATCGAGTCCATTAAATTATGCAGCATGAAAATTTGCATAGCCATTCGCCTAGCAAACTGCATGTACATTATTTCTGTGCAAATGGGGGGCGAAATTGAATTTTCTCAGGCTATTACGTCTACAAGTTGGATGGTATTCAATCATAAAGAATGAGTGCTTTTTATGGTTTTGTTGATGGTTTTGTATGGAACCTCCCTACTCTCTGATCCCCTTCTGTCCTCTCTCCTTACTTCTCCTTTTCCCCAATTGTCATACGATGCACTGCTGAAGTTAATCAACTTTTTAATGTGAGATGTTTTGTTGCTTATATTGCTTTTTTTTAATATAAATTACTGATATAAGAATAAAAAAAAAATTGGCAAAATGCAACATGGCCACTAGATGGAGCCAACGATCACAGTAACTAAAAATTTACTTTTTATGATAATCAGCTCCATCTAGAGGCCATAATGCAGTATTTTCCCAATTCACTCTATTTTTTATTTTCAAGGAATAATTATTATTATTATTACAGGATTTATATAGCGCCAACAGTTTTACGCAGCGCTTTACAATATAAAAGGGAGACAATATAGTTATAATACAATAAAATACAAGAGGATTAAGAGAAATAACATTCAATCTGAAGAGAAAATAGCTCTGAATTTTTTTTTATACATAGACCCCTATGTGTTTTCAGGTCTTCCTAGAGGGCTTTTCCCGATTGGCTGTTGCAAAAATGTGTGCTTTAAAATGATTGGTGAATCTGTGACTATTTAGATGGTGATTAGTACATTTATGTTTCGCATTCCATGCCTGGAAAAGAGCCTGATTGGTGACCTCTCGCTTCCTGTTGCATCTCCAAGACAGGAAATGGAGGGAAATCTCCCCAGCAGGACACAGATAGCAAAAAAAAGGGGGGGGGGGGGTTGAACCCTTTCTTATTCAATAAAAACAATGTTTGTGCTGTAGTTACACTTTAACCCCTCTACATAGGCAGTGACACCCGGGCTGGTAGGAAGGACTCTTGACTCTGCGACACTTTGACAGGCTGCACAGTGGTGACATCAGGGCCGGGACAAGGGGTGGACGGGGGGGGGGGGGCGCCCTGGGCACTCTGGTTTCATGTGAGTGGGGGGGGGCTGCAAGGAGATTGGGGAGGGGATTTGTGGTAAGAGGGGGAATTTGGGGGGGGGGCAGCAGGGGATAACAATTGTTTTAGGAGGGGAAATTTGGATGGTGTGCTAGGAGTGGTAATTTAGGGGGATTTGTGTTGGGGGGGGGGGGGTGGAGGGTCTGTGCTAGAAGAGGGGATGTGGTAGAGGGAGTAAGGGAATTGTGCTAGGAGAATACATTTTTTTTTGGGGGGGGGGGTTGTGCTAGGGGGGTATTCGTGCCAAGGAGTGATGGGGGGGATTTTTGCTGGGCCGGGGGATTTGGAAGGGGGAGAGAGGATGTGTACTCAGAGGGGAGATTTGAGAGGTAGAGGATTTGTGCTAGAAGGGATGATTTTTTTTGGGGGGAGGGGCATATTTGTGCTGGGGGGGATTTGGGTGATGGGGCAAAGATTTATGGTGTGAGGGGGGGGGTGTTTAGCAGGGGGCATCTGCCCTGGGCGCTGTGGTATCATGTGAGGTGGGGGGGCACGGTTAGGAAATTGGGGGGAGGGGATTTGTGTTGGAAGGGGGAATTTGGGTGCAGCAGGGGATAAGAATTGTTCTAGGAGGGGAAAGGTAAGGGGTAGTGATTTAGGTGGATTTGTGTCGGGAGGGGGGATTTGGGGGGGGGGGGTCTGTGCTAGGAGGGGTAATATGGTAGAGGGGGTAGGGAAAGTGTGCTGAGAAGAAATATTTTTTTGGGGGGGGATTAGGGTTGCCACCTGTCCAGGATTCACCTGGACAGTTTGGGTTTGGAATCCTGTGTCCGGATTTCAGACTGCCTGAAACCCGGACACAGTATTCAGACCGGACTATGGCTTCCCAGCAGGGTTGTTGGCTGCAGTTGTCTAAGCTGAGAGTGTCTGTTACACTCTCTTTCATGCTGCTCAAAGCCCCCCTCCAAACACACACACAGATGGGAGAGGAGAGAGGGCTTGATCTGCACTTCCTACCCCTCTGTGTCTCCAATCCCTGGGGATGTGCCTCAGAAAAGAAAAGTGGGGGCTGGAAATTTGAAGTCCAACAGTCTCAGATACATCTGGATGAGAGGTGCTGACTGCCAAGGGGTGAGTGAGCTCACCATCCATCCCTACACTAAGTACACTAAGGTAAATCGGGGTTCTCAGAGCATCCCTTTCACCAGAGTTCCTCTTTACACCAGAGGCCGCAGTGTTCTCCCTTACATCGGAGTTCTCAGTGTTCCCTCTCCTTAAATCAGGGTTCCCAGAGCATCCCTTATGTTGGGGTCCCCAGAGTTCTCCCTTACATCAGAGTCTGCAGAGTCCCCCCTTACAGTGAAAGGGAACTCTGCGAGTTCAGATGTAAAAGGGGAACTCTGTGGACTCTGATGTAAAGGGAGACTCTTGTTATTAACTTCATATGATTAGAAATTTTATTTATTAGCAAAATATATGTATATAGTCTGATTGGTAGATACTCAATAATGCCGCTCCTAGAATAACTGACCACCCTTGCGCCAATAGTGTTAACCAATGTGTGGATAGATGTGTGTGTGATAAACACCACCTATGAAATCCCTAAATGTGAATAAACACCTAGCAGCCACTTTAAGAATGTGTAACCATAAAAAATGTGATTGTATTCAAACTAGTAATGACAAGTGAAAAATATAATCAAATGGCGCTTAAAAAAGAGAAACACAAAAAAAAAAAAAAAAAAAAAATAATAATAAAATAAAAACTACCAAAATATATAAATATATAAAACACCACGTGAAATAGTGTCCGTAAAATGATACAAAAACCAATCTTCATTAATATTTGTGCAAATTCAAAGAAAAATGTGATTCAATCTTCCAAAGAAAAAAAGTCCACCAGAAAAATCTTCAATAGAATAATCAAATGGATCTTCCACCACACCAACTCGTGTTCCCTCTCCCAATGAGACCGCACTCACCGGATGGTATTGCCTCGCACTCTCGTGGTTGGCAAATATAGCGATTACCCCACCTGGGTTACTTGTGCGATCACTCCAAACTTGCAAACTCCATATGTGAAAACAAATAAAAAATGTGCCTCCACATAGCGTGATACTGTGATAAAACTTATTTATTAAAATTCAACCTCACTCACACTTCAATGTTTCAACTTACAAAAACACAAATGTAAAAAAGCCGAATCCAGCACACAATCCACTGCAACTTTTGGATAACAGATGGGCCGACAGAGCGCACATATGATCACCAATGGGTAAAACAACTGGGTTAAAAACTGGGTAACAAGTGATCTCACCACCCCTCGCAGCTCTACTCCTGGTGTGGGTTCTTTCTCCAGGAGTCACTTCAGTGAGGTTGCTGGGTAGTGATCTCAGACAATAGTAGTGGTAGAGGAGACCGCACACAAATTCAAACAATTATACACAAAGATTGAAATGTTGAGTATCTCAGTGTCCGTGTAGCTACGCCCTTGACATGTTTCGTCGGTATGACTTCTTCAAAAAGGGGAGAACTCCCCTTTTTGAAGAAGTCATACCGACGAAACATGTCAAGGGCGTAGCTACACGGACACTGAGATACTCAACATTTCAATCTTTGTGTATAATTGTTTGAATTTGTGTGCGGTCTCCTCTACCACTACTATTGTCTGAGATCACTACCCAGCAACCTCACTGAAGTGACTCCTGGAGAAAGAACCCACACCAGGAGCAGAGCTGCGAGGGGTGGTGAGATCACTTGTTACCCAGTTTTTAACCCAGTTGTTTTACCCATTGGTGATCATATGTGCGCTCTGTCGGCTCATCTGTTATCCAAAAGTTGCAGTGGATTGTGTGCTGGATTCGGCTTTTTTACATTTGTGTTTTTGTAAGTTGAAACATTGAAGTGTGAGTGAGGTTGAATTTTAATAAATAAGTTTTATCACAGTATCACGCTATGTGGAGGCACATTTTTTATTTGTTTTCACATATGGAGTTTGCAAGTTTGGAGTGATCGCACAAGTAACCCAGGTGGGGTAATCGCTATATTTGCCAACCACGAGAGTGCGAGGCAATACCATCCGGTGAGTGCGGTCTCATTGGGAGAGGGAACACGAGTTGGTGTGGTGGAAGATCCATTTGATTATTCTATTGAAGATTTTTCTGGTGGACTTTTTTTCTTTGGAAGATTGAATCACATTTTTCTTTGAATTTGCACAAATATTAATGAAGATTGGTTTTTGTATCATTTTACGGACACTATTTCACGTGGTGTTTTATATATTTATATATTTTGGTAGTTTTTATTTTATTATTATTTTTTTATTTTTTTGTTTTTTTTTGTGTTTCTCTTTTTTAAGCGCCATTTGATTATATTTTTCACTTGTCATTACTAGTTTGAATACAATCACATTTTTTAAAATATATGTATAGTTTATACAAAAAAAAAAAAATATTGCTGTGCGCCACTGTTCGGGTTTGACTTGAAGAAAAGGTGGCAACCCTAGGGGGGGATTGTGCTAGTAGGGGTGATTGGAGGGTAGTCATGCTAGGAGGAGGGATGGGGAGGATTTATGCTGGGAGGGGGGGGAGGGGGGAGAGGATTTGTGGTAGAAGGGGTGCATTTGTACTGGGGGGATTTGGTAGATCAGGCAAAGATTTATGCTGGGGGAGGAGGGATTTCAGCAGGGGCGTGTATTTGCACTGGGAGGAGGGGGAATTTATGCTTGGTGGTAAGCATGCGGATTAGTGCCCCATTTTTTGGGGGGGAGGGGATTTTTTATGACACACATTGCTCATACATCCTGGGGGGGGGGGGGGGGGGGTGCAGTTTGGCATGTTCGCCCTGGGCTCTAGGTGGCCTTGTCCCGGCACTGGTTGACATCATCAGAGGCTTGTCCTATCAGAGGGTTGGTAGCTGAGCCGTCTGGTACAGCTTGGTGCTGATGAAGTGCGCTCAAGAACAAGATCGTGGTAAAGACCCCCCCGCCCACCCTGCCCCCGCTTATATGCGTATAGGGGTTAAAAGGAAGGACGGAAGGGACGTGTGGGGTGGGGGTAGGGATGTGTTATGCAACAATAAGAACAAAGAAGGACCAGAGAAATATAACAAAACCTTATGGAAACATTGTTAACAAAGTTCTCCTATAATATAATAGTTGTACTTCTCTTCCCCGATCCTGCCAAGACTTTTGCATTGTTGTGCTCAGGATCACCCCGGGGAACACAAGCGGTTTGCTCAGATTAAATTGCCATTGTTGTACACAGTTGCTCAGATGCTACACGACAAGTTTTCCTCGTCCCCCCCGGTGAGTCATTTCTGAGGGTGTTTTTGGGGAATATTTTGACAACCGCATATGAAAAACCCGGCAGGACATTTCTAAAACTTGTGTAGGCTGAAAACTAGGCGGCTTCTGAGACTCGACTAAAAATACAGATTTTTGCTTTTGGTTACCTTGCAATACAAAAATCAAAAAAAAAGAACAAAAAGAATGTTTTCCTTTATACATATTTTGGAAAACCTGACACTTTGACAGTGTGAAGATGAGTGATCTATAACATCAAGAGAAGATGAATTCTGATTGGCTGCTATGGGTTATTGTGAGTTTCCTATATAGTTTGCTGTTCTATTTTTATTACCTAAAATAAAATAGTTCAGTAGTTCTTTTCTTTTCTTTTCTCTTGTCAGAGTTCAGATTGTATTTCCGTCTTTATTTTTTTTGTCCTATTTTTCTCTTCTTTCTCTTTTTCTTTATTTTGTTTTCTTTTTATTCTTTTTTTTACTTTGTGTTTCTTTCTTTTTTTTTTTTTTTTTTCTATCTTTTTTATTTCATTTTCATACCTTTTTCTATCTTTTTGTCTTCCTTTTTTGCTTGTCTTTCTTTTTTTTCTTGATTTTTTTTTTCTTGATTTTTCTTTTTATTCTTTCTTGTTTTTTTTTTTCTTTTCTCTTTTTTTTTCTTTCTCTCTTTTGCTTATTTAAATTGTTTTTATTTTATTTTTTCTAGTATTCTGTCTTTTTTCTTTTTATTATTTTTTTTCCTTTCTGTTTCTTTTTTATTATTTTCTCTCTATTTCTCC
Organism: Lithobates sylvaticus; assembly: GCA_028564925.1. Classification (NCBI taxonomy): domain Eukaryota; kingdom Metazoa; phylum Chordata; class Amphibia; order Anura; family Ranidae; genus Lithobates; species Lithobates sylvaticus. The sequence continues at coordinate 270,441,020 of CM053032.1, forward strand.
CTTCTCTCTCTATCGCTCTCTCTCTCTCTCTCTCTCGTTCTCTCATTCTCTCTCTCGTTCTCTCTTTTCTCTCTCTCTCTCTCTCTATCTCTCTCTCTCTATTCTCTCTCTCTCTCTATTTCGCTCTCTCTCTCGTTCTCTCTCTCTCTCTCTTCTCTCTCTCTCTCTCTCTCTCTCGTTTTCTCTCTCTCTCTCTCTATTTCTCCCTTCTTTCTCCCTCTCTCTCCTCTCTCTCTCTCTCTCTCTCTCTCTCTCTCTCTCTCTCGTTCTCTCTCTCTCTCTCTATTTCTCCCTTCTTTCTCTCTCTCTCTCTCTCTCTCTCTCTCTCTCTCTCTCTCTCTCTCTCTCTCCAATCAGCTTCCAGTGTTTGGTTTTCCAGCATGGTATTCAAACTGATTGGCTACCAGTTGCACCAGATTTTGAACTCTCCAGTTTTAGTAAAACAACCCCTGTGTGTATTCCTGTTGTAATTAGAACAAGGTGGCAATCCGGCTGTGTCCCATTTGTGTGAATCCATGAGCAATTTTTGTATTTGACAGTAGTTTACCTTTTGTCAGAACATGTCTCAACAAAGATGCGCATGATCCCTTTCATAGAACTGGCACTTCCGCCAGTATCTTTCATGGGCGCTCAGATGCAGAGAACACATGAAGTCCAGAAAATGGCGCCAAATGCCCTATTTATAGCAGTGAGCAGCCATGAGAGGTTGCTGAATGATCCTCAGCTCTTGTGTGCTCCTTGTCTCCACGATCCCTACCTTGGTTCCTATTTTCCTGTTACTGACTCAGGACTTTTCCTTCTGCTTGACCTTCCGTTGGGACCACAGCTTGTTTAAAGGACTTAGCTTCTTCTAAGCAGCTGTGTATGACTTTGGCTTGTCTCCTGACTATGCTTCTGACTTGCCCTCCCGACTTTCATACATGACGCGTGCTCTGGCTCTTGACCTTCCTGTTCTCCCTTTGTGTATGGCCTCGACTCGAACCTAGACCATACTCACCGGCCTCCATCTGACTTTCGTACATAACACGTGCTCTGGTTCTTGACCTTCCTGTTCTCCCTTCATGTATGGCCTCGACTCGAACCTAGACCATACTCACCGGCCTCCATCTGACTTTCGTACATAACACGTGCTCTGGTTCTTGACCTTCCTGTTCTCCCTTCATGACTCGACTCGAACCTAGACCCTACTCACCGGCCTCCATCTGACTTTCGTACATAACACGTGCTCTGGTTCTTGACCTTCCTGTTCTCCCTTCATGTATGGCCTCGACTCGAACCTAGACCATACTCACCGGCCTCCATCTGACTTTCGTACATAACACGTGCTCTGGTTCTTGACCTTCCTGTTCTCCCTTCATGTATGGCCTCGACTCGAACCTAGACCATACTCACCGGCCTCCATCTGACTTTCGTACATAACACGTGCTCTGGTTCTTGACCTTCCTGTTCTCCCTTCATGTATGGCCTCGACTCGAACCTAGACCATACTCACCGGCCTCCATCTGACTTTCGTACATAACACGTGCTCTGGTTCTTGACCTTCCTGTTCTCCCTTCATGTATGGCCTCGACTCGAACCTAGACCATACTCACCGGCCTCCATCTGACTTTCGTACATGACACGTGCTCTGGTTCTTGACCTTCCTGTTCTCCCTTCATGTATGGCCTCGACTCGAACCTAGACCATACTTACCAGCCTCCAGTTGTTGGTGTTAAGGCTTTGAGTCGTGTCCGACTCTTCGTGACCTCATGGACCACAGTGGGCAAGGCTTTTCTGTCCTCCACTGCCTCCTGGAGCTTGCTTAACTTCATGTTCATTGTTTCGATGATGCTATCTGTCCATATTGTTTTCTGTTTCTCCTTTTTCCTTCCATGTTTCCTAGCATCAGGGTCTTTTCCAATGAGTCCTCTCTTCGCATTAGGTGGCCAAAGTATGCAAGTTTCAGCTTCCAGTACCTCCTTTCAAACCTGGTCCTGCACATGACATTACGCTACGGGCTGATGCATACCACCTACTTTTTCACCCGGGTGTCCCGCATCCTACTGGAGTACTAACCAGTCAAGCGCTATCCGAAGCCACATCAGCAGACCAGCCGAACTGGCACCCGTGCATCTTTGGGCTTTGCACTCCCTGTCACCAACTCCAGGGGTGCTTGGACCTCAGCCGCTAGGGAAGCCCTCTCATTATTTCTTCCTGCAACCAGGTACATTACACCTTAAAGCAGGGGTCTCAAACTGGCAGCCCTTCAGCTGCCTCTGCCTGTGGGAGTCATGCTTGTAACTGTCAGCCTTGCAATCCCTCATGGGACTTGTAGTTTTGCAACAGCTGGGGGGCAACCAGTTTGAGAAACCCTGCCTTAAAGTGATTGTAAGGGCTGGGGGTAAAAAACCTTTGGTGTGCTGCTAGCCAACAACCCCCCCCCCCCCCCCCCCATACTCACCGTAGCCCACTCTCGATCCAGCAATGTGCACGGGAGCCTCAAGTGCCCTGAGTCTCTCTGTCCTCATTGGCTGAAACACAGCCATTGGCTCCTACTGCTGTCAATCATAGCCAGTGATCCAATGAGGGGAGAGCAGGGGGTGGGGCCGAGCTGAATGTGCCTTAAGGATGCATAGAGTGGGGCTTGGGAGTTGAGCACGCACCAGTGCCCCTATAGCAATTAGCAAATGGCTTGCTATGGGGGCACTGGCCAAGGAGGAAGAGCTAGGAGAGTCGGCGAGGGACCTGAGAAGAAGAAGATCAGGGCTACTTTCTGGAAAACCATAGCACAGAGCAGGTAGGTATTACATGTTTGTTATTTTAAAAAAAAACTCTTTAAGGGCCAGTTTCACCCCAGAATTGCGCTTGTTTTTGTGCATTCTCCTGCAGAAATCACACCGGATTGCACAAAAAATAGTGCATGAAAAATGCGCCACACCACTGTACCATTCGATCTCGTGCCTGCAAATGCACAGTGTTTGCGATACGCATTTGGGGTGCCATTAACAATGTACGGGCACCCGCAGCAGATCGCAGAGCCAGTGCGTTTTTGCACGTTCTGGTGTGAATCGGCCCTTTCTTCAGTTAAATATGCTGCAGATTTTTATTATTTCACATTTTGCACAAATCTCATCTCATATTTTCACATTGTATATTTATAAACATTCAAATTTAATAATAAGAACACCAAATGATATGCAAATTCTATGCAAATCAATACATATTATCTGCACTTGGATATTCCATCCTTGGCGTGATCTTAATGATTCTGCTTCTTCTGACATAAATTAAATAGGTACAAATTGTGATGTCAACGTCCCAGCAGGGGATTGTGTGGTTCATTTCCAGAAAAAAATGCTTTATTTTTGTCAGAATCTTTGTTAAGGCTGCTTCACACTGAAAGCGCCGGCCGTTGGCGGTAAAGGGGTAAAAAACTCTCGTGTTACGGTTCTTCGGATTTGCTTTTCAGGCGCTTCAGAAGCGCTGCCCATTCATTGCAATGGGCGGGGCGTTTTGGGAGCGCTCCCAAACCGGCCCAAAGATGCTGCTTGCAGGACTTTTCCGAACGTCCCGCAAGCACACCGCCCGGGTGTGAAAACACCTATTGTAATGAATGGGAGGCAGCTTTCAGGCGCGTTTTCTAACACTAAAACGCCTGAAAACTGCCTCAGTGTGAAAGGGGTCTAAAGCCTCGTACACACGATCGGATTGTTGGCCAACAAAACTGTGTAATTTTCTCCGAAGGGCGTTGGCCCAAACTTGTCTTGCATACACACGATTGTTGGCCAACAATTACGAATGTAGTGGCGTACTACGTGGTTTTTCAGCTCTTTAGCGCCACCCTTGGTTTGGTGAGTGTTGATTCGCGCTTTTCATTTTGCACTTTGCTTTTCGCGCTTTTCATTTCGCACTTTTCAGTTTGTTTCTGAACGGCCATTCATCAACCAGACATGTTGCGGAATCGGAGGAGATAACGTGTTATTTATTATTGGCTGTGGAGTTATTGCTTTAACATAATTTTTTTGGTTGAATAATAATGATTTGATTTGGTATATTTTCTATATTTTTGGATGCATAGAATCCACTTTTTGGTGAAGTTCTATTGGCAGATAACATGTCTAATTTTATTTGTTTTCTTTTTTTAATGCACAATAAAAAAAATGTGGAAAATAATACTTGGCGATGTGTTTTACTTCAAATGACAGTTTGGGAGTCGGCAGTTACATTTTTAAAAATAAAATGTAAAATTGACAAGGGACACCAACATAGTTGTATCTTTGTTCTTAAAAACTACGGGATAATAGTGTTGTGGTAAATTGCCCAAATAAAAATAAAAAAACATAATAATATTATTCTTGATATCACTTTGAAAAATTTGTTTGCAATAACTCCATCAGTATCACCAGCAAAGCAGCTTCATTATTATCCCATTAAAGAAGAAGAGAATTGTGCGCTGCATTTCCAGATTTCATAATTTTCCACATCACTAGCTTCTGGCTCGTCCTTGCTTCCGAGCATGCGTGTTTGTACTTTCGACTTTTGTCCGACGGACTTGTGTACACATGCTTGGAAAATCCGACAACCCACATTTGTCGGCGGGAAATTTGAAAACCTGCTATCCAACATTTGTTGGTGGAAAGTCTGACAACAATTGTCTGATGGAGCGTACACACGGTCGGATTTATCCACAACAGCCTGTAATCGAAAATTTCCCATCGGAAAGTCCGATCGTGTGTACGAGGCTTTAGAGTCAGCACATTCCGTCAGATCCGTATCGTGGGTGCCCTGTTTTTTATTTGAAATTTGTCAAATTAAAACCATATTACATACATATTTCTAATATCATTTCCTCTCTGAAACAAATACAACTTTCTCTGTGTTACAATTCTATAAAAAAAAATGTCTGTATCACTTGCTGCCACACCTGGACAGGACTGTAACAGAGGCACAGTTTTTAATTTCTAAATAGAGCAAGATTTTACAAGTAACAGTAAACTAAAAAGATTTTAAATGTTAAAAAACTTAGATGTAGTAGACCTCATCTATAGTTCAGTACTGTCAGGACCTGGATCTGAACCCAGGACTTCTGCTGCGTCTGTAAAGCCCCATACACACGGTCGGACCGTGGACCAACTTTCCCTTGGACTTTTGTCCAAAGGGCGTTGGCCCTCAAGTTGGTACTGCATACACACGGTCGGACTTTTGAGACAACCAACACGAACGTAGTGACGTTTCAACGTACTGACGACACTTCAAAAGAGGACGTTCGAATACTCCAGCGCCACCTTTGGTCAACTTCTATATTGTTGTCTGATCTTTTGCATTGGTTCTGAGCATGCGTGTTTGTACTGTGGACAAAAGTCAGTTGGTACTGCATACACACGTTCGGACTTTCGTCCTTCGGACTTTTGTTGGCAGAAAGTTGGTCCGTTCGCACAGCCAACAAAAGTCCGATGCAACCTGGAAAAAGTTGGTCCGATGGAGCGTACACACGGTCGGATGTTGGTCCAAACCACCTAATTTGCATGTTGGTTGTCAAAAAGTCCGACCGTGTGTACGGGGCTTTAGTAACACTTCTTGCAGATCCACCTGGACAATGCCCTGCCTAATTCCCCTCGACAAAATGACTTTCAATCTTGTTTTTGGTGAACCTTAACCACTTCAGCCCCGGACCAATTGTCAGCTTAAGGACCAGAGGTCTTTTTTCAATTTCGCACTGCACTACTTTAACTGGTAATTGCACGGTCATGCAATTTTGTAACCAAACGAAATTTGCGTCCTTTTCTTCCCAGAAATAGAGCTTTCTTTTGATGGTATTTGATTGCCTCTGTGATTTTTATTTTTTGCGATATAAACGGAAAAAAGAGCGAAAATTTTGAAAAAAAAAGAGATTTTCTACTTTTTGTTATAAAAAATATCTAATAAACTCAATTTTAGTCAAACATTTGGGCCAAAATGTATTCAGCCACATGTCTTTAGTAAAAAAAAATGCCAATAAGCGTATATTTATTGGTTTGCGCAAAAGTTATAGCGTCTACAAACTAGAGTACATTTTCTGGAATTTACACGCTTTTAATTTATGACTGCCTATTTCATTTCTTGAGGTGCTAAAATGGCAGGGAAGTACAAAACCCCCCCAAATGACCCCATTTTGGAAAGTAGACACCCCAAGCTATTTGCTGAGAGGCATGTTGAGCCATTGAATATTTTTTTTTTTAGTCCCAAGTGATTGAATAAAGACACAAATAAAAAAATTAATTTTTTTTTTTTTTCAAAAGTTGTCACTAAATGATATATTGCTCACACATGCCATAGTTATATGTGGAATTGCACCCCAAAATACATTTTGCTGCTTCTCCTGAGTATGGGGATACCACATGTGTGGGACTTTTTGGGAGCCTAGCCGCGTACGGGGCCCCGAAACCCAATCAACGCCTTCAGGATTTCTAAGGTTGCAAATTTTTGATTTCACTCCTCACTACCTATCACAGTTTCGAAGGCCATAAAATGCCAAAATAGCACAAAACCCCCCCAAATGACCCCATTTTGGAAAGTAGACACCCCAAGCTATTTGTTGAGAGGCATGGTGAGTATTTTACAGCTCTCATTTGTTTTTGAAAATGAAGAAAGTAAAGAAAAAAACATTTTTTTTTTCTTTTTTCAATTTTCAAAACTTTGTGACAAAAAGCGAGATCTGCAAAATACTCACCATACCTCTCAGCAAATAGCTTGGAGTGTCTACTTTCCAAAATGGGGTCATTTTGGGGGGGTTTTATGCCATCTGGGCATTCCATGGCCTCCGAAACTGTGATTGGCAGTGAGTAGTGAAATAAAAAAATTACACCCTTAGAAAGCCTGAAGGCGGTGCTTGGTTTTTGGGGTTCCGTACGAAGCTAGGCTCCCAAAAAGTCCCACACATGTGGTATCCCCGTACTCAGGAGAAGCAACAGAATGTATTTTGGGGTGTATTTCCACATATGCCCATGGCATGTTTGAGCAATATATCATTTAGTGACAACTTTTTGTAAAAAAAAAATATATATATTTTTTTTTTTTCATTATTCAATCTCTTGGGACAAAAAAAAAAAAATATTTAATGGGCTCAACATTGCTCTCAGCAAATAGCTTGGGGTGTCTACTTTCCAAAATGGGGTCATTTGGGGGGGGGGGGTTGAACTGTCCTGGCATTTTATGCACAACATTTAGAAGCCTATGTCACACGTCACCCACTCTTCTAACCACTTGAAGACAAAGCCCTTTCTGACACTTTTTGTTTACATGAAAACATATTTTTTTTTGCAAGAAAATTACGTTGAACCCCAAACACTATATATATTGTTAAAGCAAAGGCCCTACAGATTAAAATGGTGGGTGTTGCATTTTTTTTTTTCCACACAGTATTTGCGCAGCGATTTTTCAAACGCATTTTTTGTGGAAAAAATACACTTTTTTTTATTTTAATGCACTAAAACACACTATATTGCTCAAATTTTTGATGAAATAAAAAATATGATCTTAGGCCGAGTACATGGATACCAAACATGACATGCTTTAAAATTGCGCACAAACACGCAGTGGCGACAAACTACATACATTTTTAAAAGCCTTTAAAAGCCTTTACATGATACCACATTAGATTCACGGAGGAGGTCTACTGCTAAAATTACTGCCCTCGATCTGACCTTCGCGGTGATACCTCACATGCATGGTGCAATTGCTGTTTACATATGACGCCAGACCAACGCTTGTGTACGCCTTTGCGCAAGAGAAGGGGGGGCAGGGGTGCTTTTTTTTTTTTTTTAGTTTTTTTTTTTTATTTATTTAGCTTTTTTATTTTATTTTTAAACTGTTCCTTCCATTTTTTTTCTTTGTTATGATTTTTATTGTTATCTCAGGGAATGTAAATATCCCCTATGATAGCAATAGGCAGTGACAGGTACTCTTTTTTTGAAAAAATTGGGGTCTATTAGACCCTAGACCTTTCCTCTGCCCTCAAAGCATCTGACCACACCAAGATTGGTGTGATAAAATGCTTTCCCAATTTCCCAATGGCGCGGTTTATATCCGGGAGGGGGGACATTTCCTCCCACTGCTTGTAAAAGCAGTCTAGAGGCTAATTACCCGCTAGAATTGCTTTTACATGAAAGCCGATCACTGGCTGAAAAGAATGATACCAAGATGATACCTAAACCTGCAGGCATCATTCTGGTATAACCATTCAAAATCCAGCAACATACTGGACATATATTGTAATCTTTTTTTTTTCATGCAGCCTCTTGGCTGAACGAAAAAAAAGAGATTGATTGGTGGGTATGCCCACCATTAGAATACCTCCCTTCATCCACCCACTTCTAATGATGGGCATACATGCACCATTTATATATACCGATGCATGGGGGCATCCTCCCGCAAAAGTTATGCCGTGTACACACGGTCGGAATTTCGACCGTATGTACGTGGCATTAGGAGCCAATCGCTCCCCCCCCCCCCCTGCTGCCCCCATGCTTCGGCACATATGCTCTTTTTTTTAACTGTGGTGGTGAAATCACCTCCTACAGCGTTGGAGTCGCGGCTTTATGTATCGTGGGAGCAAACGCTGTTGCTGTCAAGATAAATAAATCCGCGCTGCAACTGAATGGTGCACCTGAAAACAAAAAAATGCTTAACACTAAAACACAGTAAACAAAATTACATACCTGAAAAGCAAGCGTGATAAAACATAATAAAACATTGCAGAATAGAATGGAGTAAAAAAAGAGCAACAATAGAGAGAGAATAGAGAGAGAGAGAGAGAACAATAAAACGACAACTATTTTTGTTTTTTTTTATTTTTTTGAGATTCACAGGTAAAAAAGCTCCTGACTGTTAGTGACTGAATCAAAACGCTACCACAAAAAAAATGTTAGCGATCGCAGGGATCAGGCCTGACTCTGCGAACGCTGCAGTTATGTGTGCTTAGTGTTTTGTAAGTGACAGTGATCGATCGATACTGCACTTGGGTGGGCTGGGCGGAGGGGGAAAACGCAGGTGCTAGCAGGTATCTGGGCTGATCCCGCTAACAATGCGTTTTTTTGGAACCCTAAACTGCTGGGACGCTAGTATAGATCTGATCAGATCAGATATTGATCTGTTCAGATACTATACCACTAAGGGAGGTGTATGCTTTGCGCGTGGGTGTTTGCGGTACTGGCACTAACCTGGGGCGACGCAGACCTTATTTGACCCTAAAACCTAATGATATCACCCGCCGGGCGATCAGGGGGTTAAACTGTTATTGGGTAATAAATGGCGGGTGCCCTGACAGTATAAAAAACAAGCTAACTAACCAGCGTCACCCGTAACAGTAATACAAAAAAAACTGGCTACCTAGCGGCACCAGTGACACTAATGCAGCGATTAGAAAAACAATCGCTTAGTGACACTGGCAAAAGGGGGTGAAAGGGTTAACTAGGGGCAATCAGGGGGTTAAACCTTTATTAGGTAATATATGGGGGTACCTGACGCTATATAAAAACCTGACGGGGGAACCTAAATAACGAAATAACTAACTGGCTAACCAGCGTCACCAGTGACACTTATACAGTGATCACTGGTGAAAGGGTTAACTCTAGGGGCAATCAGGCGGTTAAAACCTTTATTTAGGTTGTAATATGGGGGTACCTGACCTATAAACCTATTTATGAACCTATATAAACATGGCGGTTAAAATAAAATAAAAATGGTTACCTAGCGACACTAATGCAGCGATCAGAAAAACGATCGCTTAGTGACACTGGCAAAAGGGGGTGAAGGGGTTAACTAGGGGCAATCAGGGGGTTTAACCTTTATTAGGGGGGGGGGGTAGGGGGCTACCTTGGACCTAAAACTAACTGCCCTGACAGTTATTACAGTCACACTGACACTAAATGCAGCGATCAGTAAATAAATGATCACTGCAATTAGTGACACTGTGACTGGGGGGGCAGGGGGTGATCTGGGGGGTGATCAGGGGGTGACAGGGGGGTGGATTGTGTGCCTATGTGTACTGGTGTCAGTGTACTGTTTGTGCACTAACCTTTACACGTTCTCTCCTCGGCGTTCCGGTCACATAGACCGGCGCACCGAGCGTGACATCACTTCCGCCTTCCTGTCTATACAATAGACAGGAAGGGGAAGCTTTTCATTCGCCAGGAGCGATCGCGAGGGGGTGGCCAGAAACCACTGGCCGTCCCCTCGTCCCGGATCGCTCCTGAAGCGATGCCGACCGCCCCGCCGGCGGAGGGGGTTCCGATCGGACACCTCCCCCGCCGGAAGAATGTCACGTACAGGTAAGTGATTTTGCCTGTACGTGCCATTCTGTTGACGTATATGTACATGGGGCGGTCGGCAAGTGGTTAAACTCCTCGCTCCTTTCATGAAATTTCTATTTAGGCCTTACCATTGCAGTTTCTGTTTGCCAGATTATTATGCTCTTCTCCAGCCAAAATATTACTCCTTGTTGTGCTCCAGCTGCCGTCCGTATCTTCACTACCACTCGTTACTGACCTTTGGCTTGTTCCTTGACTACACCTCCACTTGATCCCAACCTCCAGCACTTGTTACTGACCTTTGGCTTGTTCCTTGTCTATGCTTCTGGTTGACTCCAACCTGAAACCACTTGTTACCGACCTTTGGCTTGTTCTTTGACTATTTTTCAACTTGATCCCAGCCTGCAGCCACTCATTACTGACCTTTGGCCTGTTTATCAACTACTGTACACTTCTGCTTGATCCCTATCTGCTACAGCACCCCCCGGCTTGCTCACCTTCTGGTGGGGCGATCTTGAAGACTGCAATCTGGTACCAGCTTGCAGCAAAACCCATCTCCACCCTCAGGAGCTCTGGTGAATACTGGCTAGTGTTTAGAACCCTCACCATGTGTGAGCCCATGTTATCCGCCAAGGGGACATGCTTGTGTATTTATCCTGCTGGTTTCTGTATGAGCCTTTCCATTGCTATAGCTACTAGCCTCAGAACCTAACCCCTGATCATGACTGATAGATAGATTGATAGCAGTGCAGCCATTGGCTCCCGCTGCTGTCAATCAAATCCGATGAGCCGGGGGGCAGGGCCGAGTTCGGCATTCTGTGTCTATAGACGCAAATCTTGGATTCGGGAGCGAGTGACAATAAAACCATAAAACTGATGTGTTTCTGCAATAGCCTTAGTCGTAGCACTAAGGCTATTGCCGAAACGCGTCAGTTTATTGTTTTATTGTCACTCTGATGTACCAATAAACGACACTTCAAGGATTACAGTTTTTCCGGCTCTTCTTACCACTATCTACAGGGACCTGATCATTTCCAAACATCCCCATAACTGCAGGCCCCCCTAATCCCTGTGTGTGCCCCTGCCATGTTTACTGGGCTCCACACACCCAATCAGTGGACCCGAGACCACTATGGCAGATGCCAGCAAGTAGAGGGGAGGGAGATCAGGGAATGTTGGTTCCTGCTAATGACTTCTTGGTCCCGGTGTCACTTTCCCCAGCCAGTATGGCTGGGGAAGAAGCTAATAGAGTGTGATCTGCAGTCCGTTAGGTCCATTGGGGGACAGGTGAGACATTAGGGGAAAAAATGCATCACATAGGGGAGCTGGATGTGGCCCTTGGGGCACTACTTCTCCAACTGACACCAATGATGGTGCATAATTTTCATTCACTAAAGCTGAGGCATTTTCTGCTCTCGTTAGCCACATTCTGCCCCCCCTAGAGCCCCCCTAGAGCCTGAAGGACAGTAAACTGGCCCTTTGCTCAAAAACTTTGGAGAGCCCTGCTCTAGGGTATCTGCTTTCATAAAATATAATGTTTGGGGGTCGAAAGGCCAAAAAATTTTTTTTTTAAACAGGTGAAAAAAAAAAGTAAAAAACCTCTCTGGCAGCAACCCTGCCTAAAAAACATACAATAAGATACATAAGGAGCAGCGCGATGTCGAGTCCAAGGCAGGAATAAGCCGTTTATTTATAGATGGAGATCAATTTTAATTTATATCCTAATTAGCTAGCGGAGACCGTTAAAGCAATTTTTTTTTTATTTCCAGGAGCTCCCACGGCGGTTTCCTCTGGTGCTTGTATTCCTCAAGGCTGACTCTATATTCTTTTGTTATTTCACAGGACATGTTGTAATTGTTTATTAATGTCTGAAACAATAAATAATATATAGGAGTTTGCCTTTGAACTTGGTAAAGATCTCGGGGTATTTCCTTGGTGATCAGTGGAACGGATCATTAAAAACATTAAACCGGCTATTTGTGGTACGTGGCCGTCATTTCTTACAGGAACATTGTAAATAATGGGATGGAAAAGCCATTTCAATGTCCGCGCCGGCTTTTATGGTATTAATACGGCTATTTTTACAAGGCGTTCCATTATAAAATTCCAACACAGGTGGCTGGGTCATCACCAAGGATTTTCAATTTTCAAATATATGTACATATTTGGAGTTCTATTCATTTTACATAAATTTGGGTCAAAGTTGGGAGATCTTGGCAAAATTTTGCCATTTTGACGAAATGCGTTGGTTTCAAAGGGAAAGGGAACTAGAAATAAATCTTGAAAGAGTAACAAATGTAAATGTAATATAAATGTAATATATTGCGGCACACTAAAATTCACACTTTGTGCCTGCAGTTCGCACATTTCCACAGTTCGCATGTAGCGCAGCCCATTCATTTTAATGGGCAGTCCTACATGCGAGAAACGCTCAAAGAGGTCCCTGGCCCTTTGTCATAAATCAGGCCGAGACAGAAGTACAGTTAAATCACACTTGTTTAATATTAAAAGTAAAAAGAACAAACGTAGTCAAAACATAGCCAAAGTTCAGTAACCGGAAGGGATAGTTAGCCAAGCCAGAAGTCAGGGATCAATGTAGTGGAACAGCAAGCAGGATCTGGAGCCAGAAGGGATGTCAGCAAAGCAAGACTTGAACAGGATCACAGGAGATAGTTTCTGTGATGTTGACCAAGGCGAAGGCAGAGATCCTCTGGGCTGAACAGCTTAAGTAGGCAGGACTGACGAGCAGGATATCATCAACAGCTGAGTAACTGTGGAGAGAAAGGAGCTGGCAATTAGCCGACAGCTGAGCGGCCAGCTCTGAAAAGGAAGGGCTGAGCCCAGCCCTGACACCCTTTTAAGAAATGGTGCAATGTCGAAATGCATGGTTCTGTGGCTTCTGGCACACCAAGAACTGCACCAGTTCCCAGATACATGGGGGTGCAATTAGGAATTAACAGTACCGCTGCGTGCCAGCTGAACTTTCTGTGCATTGCAGGAAAGTGCGTCATCTTGCATGTATTCCTGCTATGCACACATATAAACCCAACCTTAGATCAAATTCAGCTGCTTAGCTTCACACTTCCCGTGGTGAACACAGGAGGAGAGGGGCGGGAGGAGAAGGAGCAGATCGGCTCTCTCTTCTCCCATCCGTGGGAGAGAGAGGAGGGGGAACTGTCAGTGCAGGCTCTGGGCTGTATGACAGAGACTCTCTCTGCTCAGAGCCCTGTGGCAAGCAACTCTGTTGCCCCCCCCCGACTGTGGCATAACGCCAGGGCCCAGTCGCAAATGCGACCTTTGCGACCCTGGTAGTACCCTGCCACTGCCACCAATTAAAGGATATTTTCATTGGTGGGGTGCCAGGGCAGGGCGTTGAGGGAGCAGTTTTTCACCTTCACCCCGGGCACTGGATGACTTGTCCCAGTATTGCACATTTGATATAGGGTTTTGTCTTCCTCTGGGTATCCGATGAAGTGGACATAGGACATTTGTTATCTGAAATACACTCTATTGTCAAAAGTATGGGGACGCCTGCCTTTACACGCACATGAACGTTAATGACATCCCAGTCTTAGCCCCCCTTTCACACTGGGGCGTTTTTCAGGCGGTACAGCGCTAAAAATAGCGCCTGTACACCGCCTGAAAAAATCCGGCCCCATTCACTCCAGTGTGAAAGCCGGCGGGCTTTCACACTGGAGCGGTGCGCTAGCAGGACGGCAAAAAAAGTCCTGCTAGCAGCATCTTTGGAGCAGTATAGGAGCCGTGTATTCACCTCTCCTATACCGCTCCTTCCCATTGATTTGAATGGGAAACCGTGGTATTACCGCGGCAATACTGCCGCAAAGCGCCGCTACGGTCGCGAGCGGACGAATACGCGGCTAAAACGACGGTAAAGCAGCGCTAAATATAGCGCTGCTTTACCGTCACCGCGGCTACCCGCCCCAGTGTGAAAGGGGCCTTAGTCCGTAGGGTTCAATATTGAGTTGGCCCACCCTTTGCAGCTTTAACAGCTTCAACTCTTCTGGGAAGGCCGTCCACAAGGTTTAGGAGGGTGTCTATGGGAATGTTTGACCATTCTTCCAGAAGCGCATTTGTGAGGTCAGGCACTGATGTTGGACGAGAAGGCCTGGCCTGCAGTCTCCGCTCTAATTCATCCCAAAGGTGTTCTATGGAGTTGAGGTCAGGCCAGTCAACTTCCTCCACCCCCAAACTTGCTCATCCAGGTCTTTATGGACCTTGCTTTGTGCACTGGTGTTGGAACAAGAAGGGGCCATCCCCAAACCGTTTCCACAAAGCTGGGAGCATGAAATCGTCCAAAATGTCTTGGTATGATGACACCTTAAGAGCCCTTTCACAATGCTAGCGCGGCCGCGTCAGTAGTAAAGCGCCGCTAGTTTTAGCGGTGCTTTACCCGCGCTGTGCGGGCCGGGTGCATTTAACTCCAAAGAAGGGGTTAACAAGGGGCTAAAAGCGCCTCTGCCGAATCGCTTTGGCAGCGCTGCCCATTGATTTCAATGGCAGGGGGGGTTTAGGAGTGGTGTATTCACCGCTCTCACACCGCACCAATGGCGCTGCTTCAAGGACTTTTTCTTCCGTCCTGCAAGCGCACCGCCCCAGTGTGAAAGCACTCAAGCTTTCACACTAGGGAGGCTTGAGAGACGCTTTTCAGGCGCTTTACAGGCGCACTGAAAAGCGCCTTTAGTGTGAAAGGGGTCTGAGTTACTGCAACTAAGGGGCCAAGCCCAACCCTTGAAAAACAACCCCGCACCATAATCCCCCCTCCACCAAAAGATTTGGACCAGGGCACAAAGCAAGGTCCATAAAGACATGGATGAGCGAGTTTGGGGTGGAGGAACTTGACTAGCCTGCACAGAGTCCTGACCTCAACCCCATAGAACACCTTTGGGATGAATTTGAGCGGAGACTGTGAGCCAGGCCTTCTCGTCCCACATCAGTGCCTGACCTCACGAATGCGTTTCTGGAAGAATGGTCAAACATTCCCATAGACACACTCCTAAACCTTGTGGACGGCCTTCCCAGAAGAGTTGAAGCTGTTATAGCTGCAAAGGGCGGGGCCAACTCAATATGGAACCCTACGGACTAATGCCCCGTACACACGGTCGGAAATTCCGTCCACAAAATCCGTCTGATTTTTTCTGATGGATTTTGTCCGACACTGGTGTTGCATACACACGGTCGGACAAAGTTGTCAGAAAATCTGATCATTCTGAACGTGGTGACGTTTGTTGCCTACGACGGGACTACGTAGAGGCTAGTAGCCAATAGCTTTGGTCTTGTAATGTGATCTGAGCATGCGTGGCACTTTGTCCGTCGGAATTCGCTACACGCGATCGGAAAAAAGTCCGATAGGACTTTGTTGGAGGAAAATTTGAGAGCAGGATCGGAAATTCCGACGGAAAAAGTCCGATGGAGCCCACACACGGTCGGAATTTCCGACAACATGGTCCGATAGGACATTTTCCGTCGGAAAATCCGACCGTGTGTACGGGGCATAAGACTGGGATACCATTAAAGTTCATGTGCGTGTAAAGGCAGGTGTCCCAATACTTTTGACAATATATTGTAAGCAACGACTTCAAGGATAGACGTCCGCTCTGCACCAATTCAGTCCTCCGGCTTCTAGGTGCTTGCCATAAAGCGCTCGTAAGGCTGACGGGCGCGGCGAGGGTTAAATCTACTAATGCAAGGCAACGTTAAAGATGAACACAGAATTCCCCCTTAAGGCACATAGATATTTCATTTGGTAGGATTGTAATTACAAGAAATGAAGATCGTGTCAACATTAATGACCAGATATAACGTATCTGCCATCTCTAATTAATGTCACGTTAACCTTAATGAATGAATCGGTCGGCTTTACAATTCTCTTTGATCGCGGAGGGTCCGGGATCCCGGGGAAGGAAGAAGCTCAGGACAATAAAGGGAGCAGGAGGAACTACAGAAGACAATCCGCGGGATCCAAGGCGGTGACCCCACGCCGGGCCTGGTGCACAGAGCGCCCCCCGCAGTCTCCTGGGAGGTGTAAAATGAAACTTTCATGCACAGTTCCCGATACATCGCACTGCAGCTCACAAGCCTAATACATTTTATACAACGATCTGCCTAACGATGGCTGATTGAAAGGGAAATTACAGCGTGGTTCTGCTAGTATATATTTGCAGATAATAATGTAAGATCTATCGGAGTGCTTGTTTGTTCCATATTTAGATGACGGAACATTCCATTTGTAAGTGAGGCTGTGCTGCACCGAGGCTGTCTTTAAGGCAGGGCAAAGGGGGCAGCTGCCCTGGGCCCTGTCATTGTTTTGGGGCCCAAAGCAGCTGCCTCATACTTGCCAACTATCCCAGTTTAAATTCCTTGTCCCTTGAAGTTTTAGTCCCGTGCTGTGTCCCGATATCTCAGTGTGAAGTTCTGTTACTAATGCTGCCCAGCTCTGCCCTATTGTTGTGTACAGATAACTCACCTGCAGGCCCTGTGTTTACATGTAAATAACCAGCATTGATATGTAAATAGCGGCACCATTAATATGGTAATAGCGTTGGACCGTCTGCATTGATATGAAAATAGAGGCGGCATTCATATGTATATCATGCCTCCCTGAGTACAGTCTAGCAACCAATCAGTGAGCAGTACTAAAGTGCAGTAACCTCTAGTAACCAATCAGTGAGCAGTACTAAAGTGCAGTAATCTCTAGTAACCAATCAGTGAGCAGTACTAAAGTGCAGGAACCTCTAGTAACCAATCAGTGAGCAGTACTAAAGTGCAGTAACCTCTAGTAACCAATCAGTGAGGAGTACTAAAGTGCAGTAACCTCTAGTAACCAATCAGTGAGGAGTACTAAAGTGCAGTAACCTCTAGTAACCAATCAGTGAGGAGTACTAAAGTGCAGTAACCTCTAGTAACCAATCAGTGAGGAGTACTAAAGTGCAGTAACCTCTAGTAACCAATCAGTGAGCAGTACTAAAGTGCAGGAACCTCTAGTAACCAATCAGTGAGCAGTACTAAAGTGCAGGAACCTCTAGTAACCAATCAGTGAGCAGTACTAAAGTGCAGTAACCTCTAGTAACCAATCCGTGAGCAGTACTAAAGTGCAGTAACCTCTAGTAACCAATCAGTGAGGAGTACTAAAGTGCAGTAACCTCTAGTAACCAATCAGTGAGGAGTACTAAAGTGCAGTAACCTCTAGTAACCAATCAGTGAGGAGTACTAAAGTGCAGTAACCTCTAGTAACCAATCAGTGAGCAGTACTAAAGTGCAGTAACCTCTAGTAACCAACCAGTGAGCAGTATTGATGTACAGTAATCTCTAGCAACCAATTAACAAGCAGAAGTCACCTGTGACCTCTAGCAGCCAATGAGCGGTAATGATATACTGTAACCTCTAGCAACCTCTAGCAACCAATCGCAATCACTGCCTGATCTGATTCAGTAAACTGATTTTGAGTCTAGCTGCTATTTATTGTATGTCTCAGAGCAGGTGGAATTGCATGGAGGGGGCCCAAGAAAATGTCTGCCCAGGGTCCAATTAATAGTAAAGACGGCCCTGGCTGCACCCATGCAGGGCAAAGCAACGGGGTCACTTGTTCATAGCATTTCATGAACGCGATTACACCGCGCACGCGCTTTTTTTTGCGTATTGTCACGCCACACACACACATCAGTCTATACATTTCAAAATGGTGCATTACTCACAACAAATGCAACAAAGTAGCTCTTTTGAATGTCGAGCTTCACGTGTTTTGCATCGTTTGTCGCACTAAAAATCTGTTTTGCCACGTTTAGAGTGCCATTAACAATGAATGAGACCACGAGCACGCCACTTGTTTCATAAAAAGCGCAGAAAATCTCGCGTTAACAAACCGATATAGTATGAATGTAGCCTATTGCCTTGTACACACGGTCAGACATTCCGACCACAAAATCCGTCTGATTTTTTCCGTCGGATTTTGGCCGAAACTTGTGTTGCATACACACGGTCGCACAAAGTCGTCGGAAGATCCGATCGTTCGGAACGAGGTGACGTACAAAACGTACGACGGGACTACGTAGAGGCCAGTAGCCAATAGCTTTCGTCTCCAAATTTTTTCGGAGCATGCGCGGCACTTTGTGCGTCGGAATTCTCGACACACGATCGGAAAAAGTCCGATCGGATTTTGTTGTCGGAAAATTTTAGATCATGCTATCAAACTTTTTCCGACGGAAAAAGTCACATAGAGCTCACACACGATCGGATTTTCCGACAACATAATCCGATCGGACTTTTTCCGTCGGAATTTCCGACCGTGTGTATGGGGCATTAGGCTACGTTTGGGCGTGCGGTTGGAGGAGGTGGGGTTAAATACATGCGGTTGAGCTGCGTGCTTAGCTTTACACGCGTAGGGGGGGGGGCAGTAAGAGAGCGAGTTCATCCGAAGCCCAGAGTGACGATGTGGAACTGCGCCCCCCGTTACTAAGGCGTAGAATGGGAGTATCCCTCTGCACCTATTCCCTGCCCCCTCTGGCTGCCCATGGTTAGAGTGTGCACTGGGCATGCGTGGCCAATCACTTGGAGGTTCGAGGCTGTTCTGTGCAATACCATTAGGTAAGTATAGTGGAACCTTGGTTAACGAGTAACGCAGTTAAAGTGCGTTTTGAAAGACGAGCAACTTTTAAAAAATAAGTCTGAGTGTTGTCAAGCTAATGGGGTGTACAGTACCGCATGTGGCCAGAGGTGCGAGGGCACTCGCAACGGTTTGGAGCCGTTCGTAAATACTCGGAAATACTCTATTCCCGAGTGTTTCCGAGGCTTTCCGAGTTCAGCCGAGCTGTCCCCGAGTATTTTCGAGGCTCACCGGCGCCCCCCCACCACATCTGCAGTATTGCATGTAATAGAAGTCAATGTGGAACGAATTATCTTCGTTTTCATTGACTTCTATGGGGAAATTAGCTTTGATATGCGAGTGCTTTGGATTACAATCATCCTGGAACGGATTATGCTCGTAATCCAAGGTTCCACTGTATAACAGATTTAATATTTTTATTTAAAAAAAAAACACTTGCAGGGCTGCTGTTAGAAATCACGGGGGCCCCATACAGCCTACTCGGCCCAAAGTGACTGAGGTCATAGATTTATCAGTCGTTTTCTCTGCAACCTCAGCTGCACAAAATGAATGAATAGGAAGCCCTCTGATGCTTTCTGCTTATTCACAAAGTGAAGCATAGTAAACACAGTTTACTATGCTTCGGTGATGAATGGACACATGCGTGATCGGTACCGATTACTTACTGTGTTCATTCAGGAAAGGAAGAGGCCAGAAAATTACATATTTACTGGCCCCTTCCCCCGCTCTCCATCCTGAAACATCCCTCTGTGTGCCCGCAGCAGCTGACAGCTGGAGGGAAGCCGGAAGCACTGCAGGGGGGAGGGGTACACAGGGGGGGCCATACAGCAGATGGAAGGGGTGCATGTGCAAGAACAAATCCCCCTGCAGTGCAGTCGGAGGGAGAGAAAAAAGCAGAAGCTGGCAGTGCTGCAGGGGAAGGCCTTCGTGCTCAGCTGGTACAGGAGGGCTGGCTGCACTGCCTTATCAGCAGCCCTGCATACTTGTGTGATTTGTCATGTGACTTTGGACATAAAAGTCGCATGACATGTTGCACCCCATTCTTTTCAATGGCACCCATGCAAATTATTGCGACTTTGAAAAGGTGCCTGCACTACTTTGGTGCGACTATTGTGACCATAGAATGTAAAGGCGGACCAAAATCGCACCAAAAGTTGCTCCAAAGACGCACTGGAAAGACGCAACTTTGGAGACACACTAACGTGAATGGAGCCTGAAGCTTTACATCGCGCCGATCCGGTGTGTCAGTCTGACACACCGCTACACCCATCTCGGTGAAGGGCCTCTGACGGAGGCTCTTTACCATGTGATCAGCCGTGTCCAATCATGGCTGATCACGATGTAAACAGAAAGAACTGTTGATCGGCTTTTCCTCACTCACTCTGACAGACGCGAGTAGAGGGAGCCGATCGGCTGCTCTCCTGGGGGGGGTCTGTGCTGATTGTTTTTGAGCGCAGCCCCCCCCCCTCGGATGCCCGCCCAGGAACACAAGGATGCCGCCAGGACCACCAGGGATTGGCACCACCCTGGACCACCAGGTATGCCACCCTAGACCACCAGGGAAATGCCAATCAGTGCCCAGGCAGCTGCCAATCAGTGCCCATCCTCAATGCCTGCCAGTGCCATCAGGAATGCCTATCAATGCCATCTATCAGTGCCGCATATCAGTGCCCATAAGTGCCCAGCAGTGCCGCCTATTAGTGCCCAGCATTTCCGCTTATCAGTGCCACCCATAAGTACCCATCAATGCAGCCTTTTATTGCCCATCAGTGTCGCCTATCAGTGCCACCCATGAGTGCCCATCAGTGCCGCATGCCACCCATGAGTGCCCATCAGTGCCGCATATCAGTGCCCAGCAGTGCAGCCTATCAGTGCCACCCATAAGTACCCATCAGTACAGCCTTTCAGTGCCCATCAGTGTCGCCTATCAGTGCCACCCATGAGTGCCCATCGGTGCCGCCTATCAATGCCCATCAGTGCAGCATATCAGTGCCACTTACCAGTGTCCATCGTCAGTACCCATCAGTGCCACCTCATCGGTGCCACCTTATGAGTGCCAGTCAGTGCCGCCTTATTAATGCCCATCAGTGAAGTTGAAAACGTACTTATTTACACAATTTTATAACAGAAACAAAAGAAACATTTTTTTTTTCAAAATTGTAGGTCTTTTATTTGTTTAGCAAAAAATAAAAACCGCAGAGGTGATCAAATAGCACCAAATTAAAGCTCTATTTGTGGGAAAAAAATGATAAAAATTCTGTTTGTGTACAGTGTAGCCTGACCGCGCAATTGTCATTCAAACAGCGACAGCGCTGAAAGCTGAAAATTGGCTTGGGCAGGAAGGGGGTGTAAGTGCCCAGTATTGAGGTGGTTAAAGAGCTTATGAATTAACATTTTCCAGAGAGGTGAAAAAAGGGTGCGTTCCCCTTTAAGCCCACCCCTGAAATGTCTGTGTATTCGCAGAGAGCCTCCGTCCGCCATCATGCTCCCTCTATATCCTGAAACCAATATTGCTGAATCATTCAGACAGACAAGAGGGGAAAGAGAGATATATTAAATAGCAAAGCGATCAATAAATCCTAATGAGGTGGGGACTAATCCAGTGCACTCAGGAATCTTGCCTGGATCCTTTATAATTCCCTGTTCTGCATCGATTCAATAACTGGCAGATACGATTAGCGGGACTGGCCTCTGTAAATTACCCCGTACTATTAAAGAAAAAAAAAAAAGACAAGACTCCGAGCTCCCGGATTCGCTCGAACCGAGAACGCGTTCCTCCTGATTACGGGGATAATATCTGCAGGAAAAGGAGGATTTTTTTCGTTGCAGCGATCGTTGTCTTTGCAACTTCAAACATTAACGTTACAATAAAGTTGAACTCTAGTCAGGACCAGTGATGTAAGTAACTGAGTTAAAATAAACTGAGTTACATAACGCAGTTACTTTAGAGGGTAACGAGTAATCTAACTGATTACTTTTCCCCTCATGGTAACTCAGTTCCCATTACTTTGGCTTAGTTACCCCAATTACATCTATCGCCACTAGATGGCAGTAGTGTAATTCCGGTGCCCTGCCGAAAAAGTTCCCGCGCCTGATAAGGACCCCCTGTACTGCGCAGGCGCATCGCTACGAAGGACTACGGAGCTTTCGAAAATTGCCGAACCTAAACAGCTCTGAGTGAACTCTACACCGCGCAGGCGCAGTTAACATGTAATTGTACGAGGCGATGCCGCGCGCTCCCGATGCTCGTGCTACTCTGCAAAGGGCGTCTATCGTGTAACTAAGGGGCGGGTCTAGTATTATTGTAACCAAGGGGCGCATTTATTATTATTGTTATATATCGAGCTCTGCCCATTAATTTAACATTCGCCCTCTTCTGTAGCCATCCGCCCCTTACACGATATAATAATAATAGACCCGCCCCTTACACGATATAATAATAATAGACCCGCCCCTTACACAATATTATAATAATAGACCCGCCCCTTACACGATATAATAATAATAGACCCGCCCCTTACACGATATAATAATAATAGACCCGCCCCTTGCTTACACGCTATACCAGATCTGCCCCTTGGTTAGAGTAATAACAGAGCAGCCCCTTGGTTACACGATATATAACAATAATAATAAATGCGCCCCTTGGTTACAGTAATACTAGACCCGCCCCTTAGTTACCCGTATAGAATATTAAAAAAAAAAGTCAGTTACTTTGCTGCGTAACTAATTACTTTTCCAATGTAGTAACTGAGTTACTAACGCAATTACTTTTTGGGAGAAGTAATTTGTAACTTAACTAATTACTTTTTTAAAGTAAGATGACCAACAAGGACTTAGCATTAGACACGTGCGATTAGTTTCGCACAAATCGAAAATTTGCACATTCGGGAGGATCCGAAATACGAATTGCAATGCTTCGGAATTTTGTACGAAATTTCGTTTACGAATTTCGGATCCAAATTCCTAACGAACGTTCGTAATTGTTACGGAAAGTTAACAAACCTAAAAGTTAAAAACCCAGGAAGTCAGCACAGCACAGGGATGGTGGGAGCCCCTCATAATGATAAATTCATCATAACGAACGTTCGTAATTGTTACGAAAAGTTAACGAACCTAAGGAAAATTCGTATTTTTTTTACAAAAATTTGTACACAAATTACGAAATACGAATAAATTCTAAAAAGAAATGGAAAGAAATGAATTTATTGACAGCGCACATGTCTACTTAGCATTATATAGACGTAGATGCTCAGGCAGATGTCCCGATGTCTCCACAGGTGACTTATGGCCCCGTACACACGATCCGAATATCGTACGAAAACGTCGTCCGAGGAAGGATCGTACGATTTTCAGATCGTGTGTGCACTACTTTCTTCGGCCGATCACGACCGTTCATCCGATCGGGCATGCACGGAAATTTTCCTTGTACGATTCCAGATCGTACGATTTTCGGTTATGCCGCGTACACACGAACGGAATTCTCGTCGGAAAAAAAACTCTGACGGTTTTTCCGACGCAATTCCGCTCGAGCTGTGTTGCCTACACACGATCACACCAAATTCCGACGGTCAATACCACAGCGGCATAAAACACGTTCGACAGCACTATAAAAGGGAAGTTTAATGCTTCCGAGCATGCGTCAAATTGTTTCCGAGCATGCGTCGGAATTTTGCGTGTCGGAATTGCATACACACGATCGGAAAATCCGATAGAAAGGTTTTCCATCGGAAAAATTGAGAACAGGTTCTCAATTCAAAGTCCGTCGGAAATTCCGACAGAAAAAGACCGATGGGCATACACACGGTCGGAAAATCCGATGAAATGCTCCCATCGGACTGTTTCCATCGAAAATTCCGGCATTAGTCAGTATAGTTGTCCGAAAACACACAACATCACTTCCGATTTTTTTTTCTGTCGTACGAGAATTTTCGTGACTTTATTTAGCTATTCAATTTCTACTAGCGACTATTACCTAAGCGGAAACGGTCGCACGATCTGTCGTACGATATTCGGATCGTGTGTACGGGTCATACACTGTATGGGATTTTAGCAGCTGGAGTAGTCTACTGCCATATATCGATCAGCTGGGGAGTCCTGCTGTATAGCGCTGTCGGTTGTCCCAGGCGCCGTCCTAGTAACTTAGCCAAAGATGGCTGCTGCTGACTTCAAACAGTGTACTGCGCATGCGCCAGCGTGACGTGATG
This sequence comes from Lithobates sylvaticus, assembly GCA_028564925.1. Lineage (NCBI taxonomy): Eukaryota > Metazoa > Chordata > Amphibia > Anura > Ranidae > Lithobates > Lithobates sylvaticus. Next base: position 270,465,112 of record CM053032.1, read on the forward strand.
CGTCATCCGTGGCGAAAAAAACTTCAACGTCGTGGTATTGAGTCCGACATGTTGCACCCAATCACATGGGTTTTTATCAAGGATGGGAGTGGTCAGTGGTCAGCATCTATTTATATTGTTCATGTGCAACACATAATTAGTTAAGATTTGCTATTTTCAGACTGGGATGCCATTAACCGCTAAAAGACCGTCTCCTGCACATATATGTCGGCAGAATGGCACGGCTGGGCACATCAATGTACAGGTACGTTGCCCTTTAAGAGCCCAGCCGTGGGTCACGCATGGGCACGCTCGCGACCCTGTCCTGAGCTCCGTGACCGCAGCCGCGGGACCAGCGGACCCGATCGCCGCTGGTGTCCCGCGATCGGGTCACAGAGCTGAAGAACGGGGAGAGGTCTGTGTAAACAAACCTCTCCCAGTGCTTCCTAGTGACACTGTCACTGATTGTCGGTACCCTGTCATAGGGAAAGACGATCAGTGACATCACACGCCAAGCCACGCCCCCAGACAGTTAGAAAACACACACAGGGCTCACTTAACCCCTCCCGCCCCCTAGTGGTTAACCCCTTAACTGCCAGTGTCATTTACACAGGAATCAGTGCATTTAAATAGCACTGATTGCTGTATAAATGACAATGGTCCCAAAAATGTGTCAAAAATGTCCGATGCGTCCGCCATAATGTCGCAGTCACAATAAAAATCGCTGATCGCCGCCGTTACTAGTAAAAAAAAATATATTAATAAAAATGCTATAAAACTATCCCCTAGTTTGTAAAGGCTATAACTTTTGCGAAAACCAATCAATAATCGCTAATTGCCATTTTTTTTACCAAAAATATGTAGAAGAATACGTATCGGCCTAAACTGAGGAAAAAAATATTTTTTTATATATTTTTGGGGATATTTGTTATAGCAAAAAGTAAAAAATATTGAATTTTTTTGAAAATTGTCGCTCTATTTTTGTTTATAGCGCAAAAAATAAAAACCGCAGAGGCGATCAAATACCACCAAAAGAAAGCTCTATTTGTGGGGAAAAAAGTACGCCAATTTTGTTTGGGAGCCACGTCGCGCGACCGCGCAATTGTCAGTTAAAGCGACGCAGTGCCGAATCGCAAAAAAGGGGTCTGGTCCTTAGGCTGCAAATTGGTCCGAGGCTTAAGTGGTTAAAGTTCAGTGCGTGTAAAGGGCAAAAGTAAAGTGCCCCAACACTTTTGACAATATGGTGTATTTGAGCATGATGGTCACTAGTTGTTCGGGAGAAAGGTCATTCAGCAAATTGGCACTGATAAAGAATTATCTGGGAATCACTAAGACCAATGAAAGACTAAGTGCTCTGTGATTACTGGCTATGGAGAGCCGTGTCCTCACCATGATACAGTTTGATGAATTAGTTAAAGATTTTGCAGATGCTGAGTGCAGGAAGGAAGACTTTTTGTAAATATTGTAGTGTGATACATAACTGTGATGTATGACTTGCCAGTTCCAATTACCCGTGTAATGTGTATTCTTACAGTCAACAAAATTGAGAAGAAAAAAAAATCAGACAAGTGTCTTCTTCAGTGTTAATTTCGTCGACTAAAACTGACTAAAACATTTTAGTCGACTAACTTAATACCATTTTATTTGACTAAAATACGACTAAAACTAAAAGAATTGAGATGACTAAAATACGACTAAAACTAAAATGGCATTTTAGTCAAAAGACTAATGCCCCGTACACACGAGCGGATTTTCCGCCAGAAAAATCTTGGATGGTTTTTCCGACGGAATTCCGCTCAAGCTTGTCTTGCATACACACGGTCACACAAAGGTTCTCTGAACTTTCGACCGTCAAGGACGCGGTGACGTACAACACTACGACAAGCCGAGAAAATGAAGTTCAATGCTTCCGAGCATGCGTCAAATTGTTTCCGAGCATGCGTAGGAATTTTGTGCATCGGAATTGCATGCAGACGACCGTAATTTCCGATCTGACCTTTTTCCGACCGAAAAATTGTGAAACCTGCTCTCATTCTTTTGCTGGCGGGAATTTCGATGGAGCATACACACGGTCAGAATGTCCGACCAAAAGCTCCCATCCGACATTTGCTGGGGGAATTTCCGATCGTGTGTACGGGGCATTAGGCTAAAACTAAATTGAAATTTTACATCAAAATTAACACTGGTCTGTAGTGCATGTTCATACCTCAATATCATAAATAATAACATACAGTGGAACCTCCGATTGCGAGTAACGCGGTTAACGAGCATTTCGCAATACAAGCACTGTATTTTTAAAAATCGTAACTCGGTTTGCGAGTGTTGTCTCACAAAATGAGCACGATTCAGGCCAAAGCGGTGTGCAGTACCGCTTTTGAACTGAGGTGTGGGGGGGTGCCGGAGCCGAGCAGAGCCGCGCGTCACTTTCGGAAATGCACGGAAAGGCCGAGTACAGCACACCTCTGCAAATCTCAGGTCAGAAGCCTTTACGAGGTTTGCCGAGGTCAGCCGAAGTGTCCTCGGGCCTTTACGGCCTTGTACGTGGCTCTCCGGTGCCCCCCGCCTCTGGCCGCATGGGGTATTGCATCCCCTTGAAGTCAATGCGGAACAAATTTTTATTTTTTGATCTTAAAATTTCTTCATTTTATTGAATAGCCACAGTGAACAAACACAGATTAAGTCAGTTGACGCGTTTCAGCCTATAGGGCCTTCGTCATAACATGATGACTAAGGCCTTATAGGCTGAAACGCGTCAAACTTAATGCGGATGTTTTTTTTTTGTACATTACTCTACTCAGCCAGCGATTGTGGATGGAGCATCTGGGAGCTCTGCTATCTATGTGGTGTATGGGTAGTAGCACTGACTTTTCTGTTTACCTTTCACATTATACAAAAAAATTGGGCTAACTTTACGGTTTTGATTATTTATATTTTATTCTCTAGGGCAGGGGTGCCCAACCTTTTGAAGAGTGAGGGCCACTTAATTGGCCTGGTTAACCGGTCGCGGGCCACAATGAGTGGAGCAGAAGGATGACAGTTCCATGTCCGCTCTGCATATGCAGAGCGGACATGGATACAACCCACTCTACTCTATGGGCCCTTGGATCCCATGTGCCCAGATAGAAGGGGATGGATCGGATTGGAGGTAGGTGGGGTGAAACGGCCACATATCCGTTTACATCTGCGGTTTGATAGAGGTGAATGGAGGATCAGACCGATAGTGCCAAAGGGGCCTAAGGCTGTTTTCACACTAATACGCTGTGGTTTACCCACACAGAGGGTGCAGACAAGTGCACCTGTGGCTTTCTTGCAGGTTAGCTGTACTTTGCCATAGACGTCTATTATATCCTGCAGGTGTGGTGCACTTTCTGAAAGCACACTAAACTTGCAGGTAATAACAGAAGTCTATGCAGGTAACCCGCAGGTGTTCTGCACTGCACCTGCAAACCAGTTTGAAAGCAGCCCAGTAACCACTGCAGAACAGATATGCACATATATATATATATATATTGTGATTTAAGTAATAAACTTATCTTTAATAACAGTCTTCCATTCAGGTATCGCCGGCTGTTGTCCCAGGCCATAGCGCATTTGGTATCGCTCCACCTGTGATAGGAGTTGGCACTATACAGGAAGTATTGGCTTATGTGGCTCTGCAGCCGCTTGCTTCCTCTACCAGTGGCTTTTTTTAACAGAAGCTCTACCAGTGGATTTATTCACAACACTGATGCTCTGGTATGGCGGGTTGGCAACCCTCGATCTGGGCACAGCAGGAGGTCGCGGGCCACATCAGAGGCCCTCGGGCCACTGGTTGGGCACCCCTGCTCTAGGGTCTCTGCTAAAAAATATATATATAATATTTGGGGGTTCTAAGTAATTTTCTAGCAAAAAAGAAAATACAGATTTTTAACTTGTAAGCAACAAGTGTCAGAAAAAGGCTTAGGCGTGAAGGGGTTAAAAATCAATGGTACCGCCAACAGTTTGCTAAAGGGCAACGCGTTTCTGTGCATGTCCAAAAAGCGTGCACAAGGTGTGAACCTAGCCTTATTTCCTCCCGGATTTCAGCTTTGTGTATCACAACTGTTTTTAGCGCTCTATACCCGCTCCTTCCAGATATGGCGCCTCCAGGCTGTCACTTTAGGAAGTATTAGGATACAATGTAGCTGTCTGTACTTGAATCCATTGTAACACGTTTGTTTCCTTATACGTTCTGTGCCTTTCAAATATTTATGTCTAGTAAAGGAAATGGCATTTGAGTGATTCCGTCTGATACTGGACGCCTGCCTCATCCATCAGCGGAGGAGCGTGGGATTGCTGGATGCTGTAAAACACGAAGGGACGGGCGGAACAGGTGAACCAAGCTGTTACATTTAATGTTCCTATATTTCAGCCGGCCAGTAAAAAAAAAAAAAAATGGCACAGAGGGGGAAAAAAATAAAAATGGAGCCGGTGTGGATATCGAATTAAATTCTCTTTATTGGGGGAACTCGGAATTCATTTTATTTCCCTGTAACTGCTAGTAACAGGCCAGAGCGAGACATTTGTATCAGGCGCAATAAAACGCACGCGGTCATGAGTCATTCGCTGGAAGCGGCTACGAGGTAACACCGGTTATAGCCGCGCCGTATAATGGGGCATCAAGCCCTGCCTGACAAAAAGCGCTGGCTGTATTAAATCAATTTGCGGCTTCAATATTCGCGGCATAAAACCTTCAATGTCAGCTCCAGGTTTAGCCCCTTCAATGCCGAGCACTTTCACCTCCTTCCTGCCCAGGACAAATTTTCAGCTTTCAGCTTTGTCACACTTTAAATGCCAATTGTGCATTAATGCAACACTGTACCCAAACTAAATTTTTAACATTTTGCTCAAACAACTTCTTTTTTTTTTATATTATTTTTTTTGATATTATTTTTTTTTATATTATTTTTTTTATATTATTTTTTTTATATTATTTTTTTATATTATTTTTTTGATATAATTTTTTTTGATATTATCATTTTTGTGTTTTTGTGTTTTTTTTTCAACTATGTAACAGTGTACAGTGGTGTGAAAAAGTGTTTGCCCCTTCCTCATTTCCTGTTCCTTTGCATGTTTGTCACACTTAAGTGTTTCGGAACATCAAACCAATTTAAACAATAGTCAAGGACAACACAAGTAAACACAAAATGCAATTTGTAAATGAAGGTGTTTATTATTAAAGGTGAAAAAAAATCCAAACCATCATGGCCCTGTGTGAAAAAGTGATTGCCCCCCTTGTTAAAACATACTATAACTGTGGTTGTCCACACCTGAGTTCAATTTCTCTAGCCACACCCAGGCCTGATTATTGCCACACCTGTTCACAATCAAGGCATCACTTAAATAGGAGCTGCTTGACACAGTAAGGTCCACCAGAAGATCCTTAAAAGCTACACATCATGCCGAGACCCAAAGAAATTCAGGAACAATTGAGAAAGAAAGTAATTGAGATCTATCAGTCTGGGAAGGGTTATAAAGCCATTTCCAAAGCTTTGGGAATCCAGCAAACCACAGTGAGAGCCATTATCCACAAATGGCGAAGACATGGAACAGTGGTGAACCTTCCCAGGAGTGGCCGGCCGCCCAAAATTACCCCAAGAGCGCAGCGACGACTCATCCAAGAGGTCACAAAAGACCCCACAACAACGTCCAAGGAACTGCAGGCCTCACTTGCCTCAGTTAAGGTCAGCGTTCATGCCTCCACCATCAGGAAAAGACTGGGCAAAAATGGCCTGCATGGCAGAGTTCCAAGGAGAAAACCACTGCTGAGCAAAAAGAACATCAAAGCTCGTCTCAATTTCTCCACAACACATCTTGATGATCCCCAAGACTTTTGGGACAACATTCTGTGGACCGATGAGACAAAAGTGGAACTCTTTGGAAGGTGTGTGTCCAAGTATATCTGGCGTAGAAGGAACACTGCATTTCAGAAAAAGAACATTATACCAACAGTAAAATATGGTGGTGGTAGTGTGATGGTCTGGGGCTGTTTTGCTGCTTCAGGACCTGGAAGACTTGCCGTGATAAAAGGAACTATGAATTCTGCTGTCTACCAAGAGATCCTGAAGGAGAATGTCCGACCATCTGTTCGTGTACTCAAGCTGAAACAAACTTGGGTTCTGCAGCAGGACAATGATCCTAAACACACCAGCAAGTCCACCACCGAATGGCTGAAGAAAACAAAATGAAGACTTTGGAGTGGCCTAGCCAAAGTCCTGACCTGAATCCTATTGAGATGTTGTGGTATGACCTTAAAAAGGCCGTTCATGCTCGAAAACCCTCTAATGTAACTGAATTAGGACAATTCTGCAAAGATGAGTGGGCAAAAAATTCCTCCAGGACGCTGTAAAAGCCTCATGGCACGTTATCGCAAACGCTTGGTTGCAGTTGTTGCTGCTAAGGGTGGCCCAACCAGTTATTAGGTTTAGGGGGCAATCACTTTTTCACACAGGGCCATGATGGTTTGGATTTTTTTTCACCTTTAATAATAAACACCTTCATTTACAAATTGCATTTTGTGTTTACTTGTGTTGTCCTTGACTATTGTTTAAATTGGTTTGATGTTCCGAAACACTCAAGTGTGACAACCATGCAAAGGAACAGGAAATGAGGAAGGGGGCAAACACTTTTTCACACCACTGTAACTAGAGCTTTCTTTTGGTGGCATTAAATAACCGTTGGGTTTTTTATTTTTTGCAAAATAAAAACCAAAATAATTATTTTGGAAAAAAAACAAGTTTTTCTTTGTTTCTGTTATAAAATTTTGCAAATAAATAATTGTTCTCCATAAATGTAGCCCAAAATGTATTCTTCTACATTTCTTTGGTTAAAATAACCCAAATCAGTGTATATTATTAAGTCTGTAGGAAAGTTATAGAGTCCACAAACATATCTGAAAATTGATCAGACCCGATGTACTGACAGCCGATCTCATTTCTTGAGGCCCTAAAATGCCAGGACAGTACAAGTACCCCCAAATGACCCCTGTTTTGGAAAGTAGACAGTCCAATGTATTTAGTAAGAGGCAAGGCAGATATTTTTTGAAGTTGTAGTTTTTTTGTCCAAATTTTTATTACAATTTTCTTACATACTGTCACCAGTGCAATACAGCCTCATCATATAACTGGTGTGGTGGTGATCAGGGACACTGACTTCAATTTTTTTTATTATTATTTTTTATTATATATTTTTTATGATTTTTCTTCTTTTTTTTTACACACTTTGACCAGAGCAATATAATGTTACTATAGTAACACTGTACTACTCCGGGGAGGTGATTTTTACACATTATATTTGCTTATAGCAATGAATTTCATTGCTATATGCAAGCTGAAGTAATTGGTACAATAAATATTATTATTCGAGGGTGGTCATTGATTCCCTCTATTTATTCCATAAATATATTAACTTGTCTATTCCTATAGTTAGCTAGTCTATTAAAACTCTGATAGTCACTGTTGATAGCACAATACTATAAGGTCAGCTATGAAAGCAAGCACACTGCTTAATAAAACAATGTCTTATTTATTTCCCAAGAAAATAGGAAAATGCTAACATGAGAATACTAAAGAAAGATATTACAAAGCATATAACACCAGAACATATAATACAAGAACATCAAAGATACTTATCGCACAGTCTCCTTGGCTGGGCTCAAAATGGTAGAGAGGGAGCCATACGGCTCAGATAGCCACCAGTCACGAGCCAAGAGCGAAAAGGGTAGAGAGGGAGCTCTCTGACTCATTCAGCCCTTTTAAACTTCAATCATACACCATCCAAACCCAACCCCATTGCCATCCCATCTAGACTTTTGACGAATCACAGTACTTATGGGGCAGTCCTCCTCAATATATTATATTACTATCCATCCTGCTGTATCGGTCTCTAGGGGCAGCATTGTCCATGTATTATGTCTATGCATCTTCAATGCCTTTTGGTCCTAAGATCTTCTGTAACAGGACATTCATCAATCATCTTATCATTTATGGTCCCTTTCAAGCTTGCTTGCATAGCGTTACATCATCAGACAGTCCAGACCCAAGCTTTTTCTCAGCCTTGATGGAGGCCTGATCTGTTCTTTCAGATATGCTACAAAGATTTGATGTGCAACTTGTTACCTTCCAGACCTGGTATCAACCGGGAAGAACATCAGACCTTTACCCTTTAAAGCCATGGAACTGCAAGTATCAGCGTGGCTGATCTTTGGAAATAGGAAACAAATATGTAACAGATCTATGACAGATCCAATTCAAACTCTGGATAATACTAAAACACTGTTACCAATAAACGCAGTAACATTGATAGAGAAACTCCAGAAATATGACATTAAACCATGTTGCCTTCCAACACAAGCATTTTGCTGAAATGAAATCTATTTATTCAGTTTGTTTTGTTGTGATTAGCTGTGATTGGATACAGCTGATCACATGCACAAATGGCCCAGTCTTACCATGTGATCCCTGTGACCAATCACAGCTTGCAACACAATTGTACACAATGGATGGCTTGAAACAAACCGCGTTATATGACAACCACCCAGAATCGTCATTCGCCCATAGGCCGACTGGGAACTGGTTAGGACTCCAAATCTCTCATCTACTTTTGAAAGTAAAGATAGAAAAAAAAGTGATATTTTGCTTTGAAATAAAAAATAAAAAAGGTTTACTTCTGCACAAGACCAGAAGTGATGTCATGACAAGGCTCTGGTCTTTCAAAATCATAGAAGTGATCATGTGCTCTTGATGAAGGCAAAAAAAATTGCAATGATATGCATATGATTGGTGTTGTTGCCACGTTTGATGTGCCTGAGACACAGTTTGCAAATAGCAACAGTGCGATCTGCTGCAGATGTGCTGAAAAAGGCCCAGACAGCTGAGCTTTGAGGAGTGGGGTGGGAGATAACAGCTGCAGAATGTGATGGAATAGAGTGGTTGCTCTCTACTCTTTCTTGATGTCGGCCTCCTTGGGGTTGTGCCGCCTCCCCTTCAGTTTCCTCCTCTGCTCAAGTCGCATCAGTGACCTCATCATCATCATCATCTCCATCTCCTCCATCTTCAACATTACCACTGGAGACAACTTGGCAATACGCTGCGGCTTGGGGAACATAAATGCCAATTTGTCTACTGGTGTTCCTCCCTCTCTCTAGGCTCATGTTCCTGTCATCCTCAACCTCAGAACCAACATCTGAATCCAGTAATGGCTGGGCATCATCAAGGTGCAAGTGGCTGACGCTGTGGTCAAATAACTCAGCTGACTCCTCAGTGGCTGATGTTGGGGCTATGGCAGGAATAGATGTGGACAAGGAGGCAGGTTTATCCACTCTGGCAACTGCAGGGGACTGCACACTTGTCTCCGCTTGCCAGTAGTAAGCCAGTCCACCACCTCCTCTGCATGCTGTGGCTAGATAGCACGGGCAAACTCACGAAACAGTGGAAATTATGCCCTGCCTGAGGACTGACCACCACCTCTACCTTTGCCTGTGGACACATTTGTTGCTGGCCCCCTTACAGTGCCAAGGGAACATCTGTTTTGACTGTGGAAAGACAGAGATCTGTGTTCCTGCTTAGCAGAAACACAGGATGCCGCAGTATATATGCGTGGGGCGGTCCGGAAGAGGTTAAAGTGATTGTAAAGCTTCGAGTTTTTTTTTTTTAAATAACAAAAATGTCATACTTACCTCCACTGTGTAGTTCATTTTGCACAGAGTGGCCCCAATTATCCTCTTCAGGGGTCCCCCGGCGGCGCTGGTAGCTCCTCCCGGGGGGGGTTACTTTGCGTGCACGCTCCTGAGTCTAGCATTCGTCGTCCACAGCAGTGTTAATTTAGTCGACTAAAATGACTAAAACATTTTAGTAGACTAAAATGACTAAAACATTTTAGTCGATTAAATGAATACTATTTTAGTCGACTAAAACACGACTAAAACTAAAACAATTGAGATGACTAAAATGAGACTAAAACTAAAATGCCATTTTAGTCAAAAGACTATAACTAAAACGAATTTGCAATTACTGAAATGTACTGGAGATTTAGTCGACTAAATAGGACTAAAACTAAAACAATTGCAGAAGACTAAAATGGGACTAAAACTAAAATGCCATTTTAGTCCTGAGACTAAAATTAACACTGGTCCATAGACGCAGAATGCTGGACTCGGCCCCTCCCCCCTGGCTGCACTATAAATCAATCCAATCAAGAGCCGAGAACCCCTGGGCAGAGGAAATTCCAGGCTCAGGTAAGTAAAACAGGGGGGGGGGGGGCTGGGGGGGCCGGTCATTGCCAGGTGTTTTTTCACCTTAATGCATAGGATGCATTAAGGTGAAAAAACACGAGGGTTTGCAGCCCCTTTAAGCAAGCTCCCACCACCTTCTAAATCCTATTCTAACCACCCTGTAGACGGAAGATGCTTATACTTACCTTTTCTGAGGGTTCTCCGTTCTGGTCATGTAATCTCCACAGTGGCCGACTTGAGGGGAGGAGAGAGATCGCCGACAACGGATGGAATGCCTGGGCAGGGACGTCATCTATAGGCTTACTATTGGGCATCGGTTGTCGGCACTCTCTTCTCTCTCCTGAAGTCGGCGCTACGAGCTGATCAGGTGACCAGCCCGTTGCACCCTGAGAATAGGTAAGTATAGGCATCTTCCTTTCACAGGGTAGTTAGTATAGAAGTTAAAAAGGGGTGGGAGCAGTTTTAAGCTTAGTTAGTCCTAGCCCGGCAGAACTAAGGCTAGGTTCGCACCTTGTGCGTACCGGGAACACACGCAAAATCAAGTGCTTTCCTGGCAGGAACAAAGAAGAAAGTTGGAATTCTTTTAAAGCGGTTCTGCACTGTCTATGTTTTTTTTTTATTTTTTTTAGCGATGCTATGGATTGCAAGATGTTTTGTTAGTACTCAGTACTACTCACGTGTTCCTGTTCCCCGAGTCATTGCTGCCGGTTTTCGTCCTGTAAAAAAGAAGAAGAATCATCCTTCCTGCTGGGGGCCATCTTGCCTGTGGGCATGTGAAACCCCACAGGCACTTTAGATGGCCCAGCATGCACCGCCGTTACTGCGCCGAGCTCGCGCGTGCGCAGTAACGGCAAAGTGCAGCTCACGTTCTCCGAAATCTCGCGAGATTTCGAAAGATGTGGCCGAAATCTTGCGAGATTTCCGAAGATGCCCGCACAGACTCCTGGGATCAATGACACCAGATCCCAGGAGACAGTGCGGCGTGACGAGGATCCCCGCACAGACCCCGCCCACCCCCGCAGAGACAGAAGACAGGAAGTCATCGATTACAAGGTAAGTGAAAAAAAAAAAAACATTTCATTTAGTACTCTTTGCCTGATTTGGAAGGCAAAGAGATTTACTAAATGAAATGTGTGCAGAACCGCTTTAAATTTTATCTGTAACTTCAAATATTTTTACAGTATCTATATAAAAAATAGGGATCTGGATAATTCTCTTTTTTGCCCACTGGAGGGTTTGAGAGTTTTCTTAAGTATTGCACTACCCTGAGTTGTCCACTAGAGGGCATTTATGGTTGAGCGTAATGTTAATGTCTGTGTTGTCCTTGATTGCCTGCAAGGGTATTTATAGTATAGGTTTAAATATATAGTTTGTAGACCTGGTAGGATTCAATAGGGTTTTTTGTGTATTTATTGTATGATGTTTAGATGTGCTGCTTCTGGCCAACATGACGTCAGTTGATGAAACACGTAGGGTGGAGCGGTATGTTGTGACGCCACCATGCTAACCGGAAGTGCTTCTTAGTGTCTACAGAAAAAGGTTTTCTGTACAGCTCTGTTAATTCATATATTTGTGTGTTTTTAACCTTCATATAATAAACTTTTTAAGTGGTTTTACGCTATTGGGCTTTTGATCTCTTTCCTTTTCTATGTTTACATCAGATGGGATGGGACCATGGTTGCTTGATGCAGACGAATAATATAATTACAAGCACTATTTGACCACTCTGTTTTAAGGGGGTCACAACTTTTTGGGAAGCTCACACTTTGACCATTGTGATGAGGATGTGTGATGGCACATGTTTTTGCTGAAAGTTATAGCAACACGGATTTCTGATCTTTTCACATATGAATATTGATCGCGACGAGTTATTCATTTGGACTTGTATTACTATTGTGGACTTTGCATTTCCTTTTTCAGTGGATGCATTGCTATTATTTATATATCTTAATTCCACCACTGATTGTTGATTTTAGTGCTGCACTTTTATTTATTATTTGTTATATTCTGTATCCAGTATTGTGCAAGCAACTTATTTTTTTATTTTTTGTTTTTGTTTTTTTTTTTCATTCCACTTCAGAAAGAATATTCGTGGGTGAGTGTCAGCTATGCCCGCATCTCCATCCCTCTAGTTGTCTTAGCATCATTAGTGGCTATTTCATTCTCCCCCTTTTTTTTTTTTTTTCTCCTCCCCCTGGGGTTGGAGGGGAATAGGGGTCTTGAGTCGGGCATCCATGAAGTTTACAAAGCCCAAGAATACATTTATACATCCGACATCCCACCCAGCCTCCACTCCCCCTCCGCTTCCTTTTGTCCTAAATCCCATTCCATCATTCTTCCAATTGACCCCCCTGGGGGTTTTTATTTTTGTTACCCCCCACCCCTCCCCCCTATCCCCCCCGCGCCCCCACCCTCCCCGTCCCCGTCCGCTGTTTTGCTGTTGTAAGGTGGCCCTTTCTCCTCAGTGTCTTCTCCTGCCCTTGGGGTCTGCCCTTCCGTGGCTGGATCTCTTTTCGGCTTCGCCCCCCAGGGATCATCGGTTGTCACGGCTGCGCTCGCAAAGCCTCCCTATAGCTCCAAGACCTCTTGAATTTTCTCCAACTCTCCCATCTAGCCCTCGTGACCTCTCTGTCCTCCTCCCCGGTGTACAACACACATTCCATCATGTAAGTGGACTCCACTGCGTCAACCCATTCCCATAAGGGTGGGCTTTCCTTATCCTTCCACCTCCTTGGAATTACCTTTTTAGCCGCGTTCAGCAGATGGGGGATCAATGAGCCTTTATATTGTTTAATTCCCTTGGATGTGGCATGCATGAGTGCCACCCAAGGGTCGTTTTTTACCTCGATCGTTGTTATTTCTTTTATGTATTTTAGGATAGTCTCCCAAAATTTTTTGATTTTAGGACACCCCCACCATAAATGACCCATTGTGCCCCTTTGATCGCACCCCCTCCAGCAGTTCGCAGATGTATCCGCCTGGAAATTGCTGACCCTGTCTGGGGTTCTGTACCACCTAGCCATACACTTAAAGTTTGTTTCTGCGGTTCTCGCATCTACCGCTGACCCCAAGCAACTTATTTTGTTTGTTTTTTTCCACAAGCGCAGATACAATGTCTTCATAATTAAGAAAACACATTGATAATAGTAAAACAAACAGAAATCGCACATATCTATACAGCAGCTGGCAAAAAAAAAATAGATAAATGGTGTACTGAAAGGTAAATCCAAATTGTCACGCTAAAACATAAAAAAAAAGTACCAATCTTAGTACATAAGAAAAAAAGATAATAGTCCAAAAAATTTGAATAAAAGTCCAAAATGGTGAAAAATATTGATAACTGGATACTCCAAAGTGTGTAATTTGTGACGAAACATATAGAGCGGAGTGTTTTTATTTATTTTTTTAAACTTTATTGTTTTACAATATACAAATCATAAAAATCTATTATATTTTTCACATTATTCACATAATTTTCTCTCCCCCCCCCTCCTCCCTTCCCATCTCTTCCACCCCATGCCATAGACTCCCAGACTCCCTCCCCCCTCAAAAGTCTATATTTCCAAAAGGTTCTCCACATATTTGTTTGTTCTTTTGAAATCTGTCCACTTTTCCCACATTCCCAGAAACCTTTCTGATCCTTTTCTCTACTATTTAATTCTTCCATATTAAATATATTATCAATCCTTTTAAACCATTCCCTTACTGTAGGTCTTTCTAAATCTAGTCACTTTTTTGGGATTACTCCATTGGTTGCATTTATTAAATTTGTATACAGAGTGGGACCTGTCTCAGCCTGGAACTATACACCAAACAAGCCTCCATCCCTGCGTGTATATATATATATATATAAAAACTAGAAAGGAGAGGAGATAGGAATGGGACTTTGAGTGAGGCCTGTAGGTGTGTATGATAATGTAAATATTTTGCATGAAGGAAACCTGAGTGTCACAATCCCCTAGGGGCAATTCATGGTAGTGATATTGAGAGAGCATAATTGAGCAATTGTAATAAAGCATTTATGATGTAAAAATACAATCATAAAAATTCAACATAAGTTGATATAATCATAAGACATTTAATAATCAAGGATTAATCACTAGTACATGATTTGTGACAGACAGTAAAATTCATGACAACAAAAAAAATTATTTTTACAATTCAATCAGACATAATATACATACAATTCATATGATTAATACAAACAAGGAACATAATACATTAGGGTTGGTTGAAACACGCATAACTTGGCATCACTAGATGAACACTCTACGCGTTTCATGGCCTTTCGCCAATCGTCAGGAGTTGGATGCATGCATTGTACTAAAAAATAATGAAACATGGAATTATTTTAATGGTAAGCCAGGTATTGAGCCCTAAAGATAAAGGATTAGTTGCTTTGTTACTTACAAAGTGGCCCATAGAGGGAGAACAGTTCCTGGGGCGGAGTTATGCAGTGGTCTGGCAACAGTACTCTTATCCGGAACTGAGGCGGGGAATAGCCAAAAAGAATCCAAAGGAGGGAGTACAGCTAGAGGGGCGGGTCGACGGTCACTGGTGGTGGTATTAGTAATGAAATTAAATAGAAAATGATGAAAGATAAGTAAAAATAAAAATGAGAATAAACATAAATAACGATAAATATGGGAGGATTGGAAAGTGTATGTGTGTGATTGAAGATAAAAATAATATAGAAAAATTAATGAATGAGTGAGTGGTGAATATAATGAGCTAAGAATGTATGAATGGATGTGTGTTGAATGTGTGTGTGTGTATGCGTTTAGATTGAGATTAGTATGTTGGGGCAAGAAAATAAAACAGAAATATTGATATAAAAATATTAATAGCTGTAAGTGTCTGTATGCATGTGTATGTCAGTTTAGAAAAAAGGGAAGCGAGTGAGGAAAGTCCTCAATTACCAGTATAGGTGAATGAGAATCACATAATCTGCTCCTTGGATGGAATAGGGGTAGAGTGATACCGTCGGTCCGCTCCCAGCTGAGAAAACTCCAACTCTGGCGGTATATCCCCGCCAGCGTCATATATACCCCATAGATCTGGCAAGTGGGAGGGGCAGCAGGGCTCCACAGGTGTTAGAGAAACACACCAGCAGACACCCGCCTCCCTCAGCCGGAACGGGAGATGATTCCAACGTATGTCCGTCTGCAGGTATCTCTGACACCGAGGGCGGAATACGGTAAAGATGGTATAATGGTACTAATGTATTTTTATACTGTTTTGTGGTTTTATTTGTATTATGGAATAAACAACTCCATGGATCATCTGTTATCTCCTCTTTAGTAACCTCCTTTATATATTGCTGCACCTCCTGCCAGTACTCTGTAACATATACAGCGGAGTTATCGCTCATAACGTCACCAAGCGCGCTACAACTATAAAATGTGAATAAAAGTCCAAACTGGTGAAAAATAATGTGCGAAAATCTTGATAACTGAATACTCCAAGCACCAAAGTGTGTCATCGGGGCACCATTTTTTTTAAACGTCAGATATGACGAAACACATAAGGCGGAGCTATTGCTTATGACGTCACCACGCACACTACAACCAGGAAGTGACCAGTTTGAATCCCGGGACCAGAATTCCAAACAGATAAGTGCTTGTTATTTTTAATTATTTGAGTGGCTAGTACTTTTGAATACATTTTTTTATACAGCTTTAAATTATGCTGGTGTTACTGGTTCTCATTGTATATCATAGCTGGATATCCTGCTTTATTGGATGAGGTGTTCCGGTGACCACATACAGAGACCTAGAAGGGGCTCATGCTTGGTAAGTGTCCTGTGATACTAAAGCTTCGTTCTTTTTTGTTTTTCATTAACAAACATGTTATACTTACCTGCTCTGTGTAATGGTTTTGCACAGAGCAACCCTGATCCTCTTCTTTTCAAGTTCCCCACTAGCTGTCCTGACTACTCCCCCTCGAGCAGAGCCCCAAGAGAAAGCTGCTTGCTTTGGGGCCACTGTTGTGTGCTCACTCCCAAGCCACTGCTCTATGCATCCATAAGACACATAGACACATAGAGACGGCTTAGCCCCTCCCACCCCACTCTTTCCTCATTGGCTCACTGGCTGTGATTGACAGCAGTAGGAGCCAAGGGGCTCCGGCTGCTGTCTCAGCCAATGAGGAGGGAGAGTCCCCATACAACTGAGGCTTTCGTGAAGATTGCTGGATCGGAGGGGGCTCAGGGAAGGATTTGGGGGTTTGGGTGGGGGGAGAGCGTCCCCATACAACTGAGGCTATCATGAACATTGCTGGATCGGAGAGGGTTTAGGTAAGGATTGGGGGGGCACTGCATACAGCCAATGAGGAGGGAGAGTCCCCATACAACTGAGGCTATCATGAACATCGATGGATCGGATGGGGCTCAGGTAAGGATTGGTGGGTTTGGGGAGGGGGGGAATGTAGCAGCACACAGTGTCAGAAACCATGAATCAGACTGAGACAGAAGTACAGTTAATGCCGCGTACACACGAAGGGACAATCCCGCGGGATTATCCTCTGGACTGAAGTCCAGCGGATAATCCCCTCGTGTGTGGGCGCCGGCGGACTTTTTGGCGCCAAAGTACGGCGGACTAAAGTTTGAAGTTTTGTTTTCAAATTATCCGCTGGACTTGGCAGTCCAGCGGATAATCCCGCCGTTAGTGGGCAAGTCCGCGGGACTTTTGAAATGAACGGACTTGCTGCTCATCGGCAAGTCCGTTCATTTAGCACGTGACTTCAGGTTACGTAGCTAGCGTAGGCAGTAAATGCCGCCGCGCTAGCTCCGTGACCTGGCATGGATTTAAAGGGACTCCCCACGCCGAAAAAACAGCGTGGGGGTTCCCCCAAATCCATGTCAGACCCTCATCCGAGCACGCAGCCTGGCAGGCCAGGAAAGGGGTGGGGACGAACGAGCGCCCCCCCCCCTCCTGAGCCGTACCAGGCCGCGTGCCCTCAACATGGGGGGTGCCCTGGGGAAAGGGGGGCCGTGCGGCCCCCCCACCCCAAAGCACCTTGTCCCCATGTTGATTAGGACAAGGGCCTCTTCCCGACAACCCTGGCCGTTGGTTGTCGGGGTCTGCGGGCGGGGGCTTATCGGAATCTGGGAACCCCCTTTAATAAGGGGGCCCCCAGATCCCGGCCCCCCACCCTATGTGAATGAGTATGGGGTACGATGTACCCCTACCCATTCACCTAAGGTGTAAAATGTAAAGTAAAAAAAAACACCCACACTTTTGAAAAAATAGTTTATTGCACTGCTCCGGGGGTCTTCTTCCGTCTTGGGGGTCTTCTCGCCGGACTCCCCCGCCATTTACCAAGCTCTTTTACCGAGCGGGGGAAGTCCGGCTACCTTCTTCGTCGTCGCCGCCGTCTGGGGGTCTCGATCCGCCTTCGGGGGTCTTCTTCCGTCTTGGGGGTCTTCTCGCCGGACTCCTCCCCTCTCTTCTGCTCTTTTACCTAGCTCTTTCACGAGGGGAGGAGTCCGGCTACCTTCTTCGTCGTCGCCGCCGTCGTCTGGGGGTCTCGATCCGCCTTCGGGGGTCTTCCGGGGGTCTCTTCTGTTCTTGCGGCGGTCGTCGTCTTCCGCGCCGCCGGCGCCTTCTTCTTCTTGTCCTCCTTCTTGTCCTTCTTGTTCTTCTTCTTCTTCCGATGTTGACCCGACGCTCTCTCTGCCCGGAATGCCTGTGCCGCTCTGCGCTCGGACTTATATAGGGACATGGGCGACAGGGTCACATGCACATGTCACATGGTGACCCCGCCCCCTTGTGTTGTCACAGTCCCGGAGGATGCTGGGACTGTGACATCGCAAGGGGGCGGGGTCACCATGTGACATGAACATGTGACCCTGTCGCCCATGTCCCTATATAAGTCCGAGCTCAGAGCGGCACAGGCATTCCGGGCAGAGAGAGCGTCGGGTCAACATCGGAAGAAGAAGAAGAACAAGAAGGACAAGAAGGAGGACAAGAAGAAGAAGGCGCCGGCGGCGCGGAAGACGACGACCGCCGCAAGAACAGAAGAGACCCCGGGAAGACCCCCGAAGGCGGATCGAGACCCCCAGACGACGGCGGCGACGACGAAGAAGGTAGCCGGACTCCTCCCCTCGTGAAAGAGCTAGGTAAAAGAGCAGAAGAGAGGGGAGGAGTCCGGCGAGAAGACCCCAAGACGGAAGAAGACCCCCGAAGGCGGATCGAGACCCCCAGACGGCGGCGACGACGAAGAAGGTAGCCGGACTTCCCCCGCTCGGTAAAAGAGCTTGGTAAATGGCGGGGGAGTCCGGCGAGAAGACCCCCAAGACGGAAGAAGACCCCCGGAGCAGTGCAATAAACTATTTTTTCAAAAGTGTGGGTGTTTTTTTTACTTTACATTTTACACCTTAGGTGAATGGGTAGGGGTACATCGTACCCCATACTCATTCACATAGGGTGGGGGGCCGGGATCTGGGGGCCCCCTTATTAAAGTGGGTTCCCAGATTCCGATAAGCCCCCTCCCGCAGACCCCGACAACCAACGGCCAGGGTTGTCGGGAAGAGGCCCTTGTCCTCATCAACATGGGGACAAGGTGCTTTGGGGTGGGGGGGCCGCACGGCCCCCCTTTCCCCAGGGCACCCCCCATGTTGAGGGCACGCGGCCTGGTACGGCTCAGGGGGGGGGGGGGGGGGGCGCTCGTTCGTCCCCACCCCTTTCCTGGCCTGCCAGGCTGCGTGCTCGGATGAGGGTCTGACATGGATTTGGGGGGAACCCCCACGCCGTTTTTTCGGCGTGGGGATTCCCTTTAAATCCATGCCAGCTTGCGGAGCTAGCGCGGCGGCATTTACTGCCTACGCTAGCTACGTAACCTGAAGTTACGTTCGAAATGAACGGACTGCTCCGTGTGTGGGCAAGTCCGTTCATTTTCAAAAGTCCCGCGGACTTTTGGCCGGCGGATTATCCGCTGGAGAAGTCCGTGCGTGTGTGGGCAAGTCCACACCCTCGGAAAGTCCAGCGGACCTACCCGGAAAGTCCCGCGGGATTGTCCGCTGGACTAGGTCCGCCGGCAAAAGTCCGTACGTGTGTACGAGGCATAAGTCACACTTGTTTAATAATAATAATAGTAAAAAGGTAAACCGAGAAAATGTATTTAAAACATAGCCAGAGTTCAGGAACCGAAACGGATAGTCAGACAAGCCAAAACGTCAGGGAGCCAAAGAAACGCGTAGTATAAAAGCAAGCAGGATCTGGAGCCAGAAGGAATGTCAGTCAAGCAGGTATTTAACAGAAACACAGGAGAGGGTCTCTAGAGATGTGACCAAGGCGAAGGCAGAGATCATCTGGGTTGGATGGCTTAAAGGGGTAGTAAAGCTAAAAAAAAATGTGGACAATATATGATCTTAATCTAGCTGTTTTTTCTGCTGACATTTTTTATTTAGATAAATAGGCTTTATCAGCACTTCCTCCTTTCCTTTCTGTATGTTATCCTCAACTTCTGGGTTTTCGAGCGTGCTCCTTGCAGCAACGTCGCG
The DNA here is from genome assembly GCA_028564925.1 of Lithobates sylvaticus. Classification (NCBI taxonomy): domain Eukaryota; kingdom Metazoa; phylum Chordata; class Amphibia; order Anura; family Ranidae; genus Lithobates; species Lithobates sylvaticus. Next base: position 270,484,842 of record CM053032.1, read on the forward strand.
GCTTTAAAGGAAGGCTCCCCTGCCTCCCGTGTCTGTGAATGCACACAGCGTCTCCCCGAAGGGATGTAGTCCCAAGGGAGGGGGCGAGCATGCTGACTAACCCCCAGCCAGAACGGCTCGGATGATGGGGGCAAGCTTCTAGAGGAGGAACAGGAAGTTGAAAATTCACACACATAAGCAGGACTGACGAGCAGGATATCATCAACAGGTGAGTCACTGTGGAGAGAAAGGAGCTGGCAATTAGCCGACAGCTGAGTGGCCAGCTTTGAGAAGGAAGGGCTGAGCCCAGCCCTGACACACAGCCAATGAGGAGGGGGAGTCCCCATACAACCGAGGCTTTCGTGAACACCACTGGATCGAAGGGGGTTCAGGTAAGGATTGGGGGGTTGGGGGCGCTGCACACAGAAGGTTCTTTACCTTCATTCATAGAATGCAAGAAGGTAAAAAACCTTCATCCTTTAGAACCACTTTAAGGTGGAGGGACACTTTGGTGTTTGGAGTATCCGGTTATCAAGATTCGAGATTTGCTCACAATATTTTTCTCCAGTTTGGACTTTTATTCACATTTCTGGGACTGTTATCTTCATTTCTTATGCACTAAGATTGTTACTTTTACAGTTTATATTATTTTTTTATGTTCTAGTGCGGCAATATGGATTTATTAAGCTAAGATTGGTGTTGATAAAGGGCAACAAACTGGGAAGCCAAAGATTCCTTCCTGCTTTTCGGGATCTAAAAGGGTAGAATGCCGCCATTAAAATGTTTGTGCATGTCCCACCCATCCCCCACCCCACGGCCCTCACCGTGTTACAAATAGGCTAATGTCCATTTCATTAGCCTTTTGATTCCAGGAGCGTATTTCTATTTGTTACAAATTACGGACTGTCATATTGGAGAAAAAACACTCTAATCTCATTACGCTCGCTCCAAACGAATGTGACAATATTCCGCTTCAAGGTCTTCAACAGGCCGCGGGTGCCTGCACTTATTCCAGATAAAGGTAACGCATTCAATTAATCAGACAATAGTTCAGAGTCTTTACCCATTGACAGGAGGATCAATACCGTATGGATCCCGGGAGGATTCGATTCGCAGAGCCAGGATATGCCAGGAACAGAACGCCTATTGAATCAGAGGGCCAGGCGGAACACTGCGAAAACTGATGTCCTCCAGCCAAGGAACTGCAAAGTCCCTTCAGAAGGCTCACAGAGAGTACCTGGACTCATAGTTACATAGTAGGTGAGGTTGAAAAAAGACACAAGTCCACCAAGTCCAACCTATGTGTGTTGTTATAAGTCAGTATTACATTGTATATCCCTGTATGTTTTGTTCGTCAGGGGCTTATCTAATAGTTTTTGAAAGAATCGATGCCCCCCCGCTGAGACCACCACCTGTGGAAGGGAATTCCACATCCTGGCTGCTCTTACATTAAAGAACCCTCTATGTAGTTTAAGGTTAAACCTCTTTTCTTCTAATTTTAATGAGTAGCCACAAGTCTTGTTAAACTCCCTTCTGCAAAAAAGTTTCATCCCTATTGTGGGGTCACTAGTACGGTATTTGTAAATTGAAATCATATCCCCTCTCAAGCATCTGTTCTTCAGAGAGAATAAGTTCAGAGCTCGCAAACTTTCTTTATAACTAATATCCTCCAGACCCTTTATTAGCTTTGTTGCCCTTCTTTGTACTCGCTCCATTTCCAGTACATCCTTCCTGAGGACTGGTGCCCAGAACTGGACAGCATACTCCAGGTGCGGCCGGACCAGAGTCTTGTAGAGCGGGAGAATTATCGTTTTATCTCTGGAATTAATCCTCTTTTTAATGCCAATATTCTGTTTGCTTTGTTAGCAGCAGCTTGGCATTGCATGCCATTGCTGAGCCTGTCATCTACTAGGACCCCCAGGTCCTTTTCTATCCTAGATTCCCCCAGATGTTCTCCCCCCAGTGTATAAATTGCATATTTTTGCCTCTAAAATGCATTATTTTACATTTTTCTACATTGAACCTCATTTGCCATGTAGTTGCCCACCCCATTCATTTGTTCAGATCTTCTTGCAAGGTTTCCACATCCTGCGTAGAAGTTATTGCCCTGCTTAGCTTAGTATCATCCGCAAATACGGATTGAACTGTTTACCCCATCCTCCAGGTCGTTTATGAACAAATTAAATAGGACTGGTCCCAGCACAGAACCCTGGGGGACCCGACTACCCACCCCTGACCATTCCGAGTACTCCACATTTATTACCACCCTCTGAACTCACCCTTGTAGCCAGGTTTCAATTCATGTGCTCACCCTATGGTCTATGTCAACGGACCTTTTTGTACAGTAAACGTTTATAGGGAACTGTGTCAAATGCTTTTGCTAAATCCAGATACACCACATCTACGGCCTTCCTTTATCTAGATAGCAACTCACCTTCTCATAAAAGGTTAATAGATTGGTTTGGCAAGAATGATTCTTCATGAATCCATGCTGATTACTGCTAATGATACCGTTTTCATTACTAAAATCTTGTATATAGTCCCTTATCATCCCCTTCAAGAGCTTGCATACTATTGATGTTAGGCTAACTGGTCTATAATTCCCAGGGATGTATTTTGGGCCCTTTTTTTAAATTTTCGTGCTACATTGGCTTTCTCCAATCCGCTGGTACCATTCCAGTCAGTAGACTGTCAGTAAAAAATAGGAACAATGGTCTGATAATTACTTGACTGAGTTCCCTAAGTATCCTCAGGTGCAAGCCATCCGGTCCCGGTGATTTATTAATGTTAAGTTTCCCAAGTCTAATTCTAATTCTGTCCTCTGTTAGCCATGAGGGTGCTTCCTGTGATGGGTCCTGAGGATAAGCACTGCTGTTTTGGTTACTAAAGCCCACCGGGTCCCTTGTGAAGACTGAGGAGAAGAATAAATTCAATACCTGCGCCATCTCCCCATCCTTTGTAACCAGATGTCCTCACTCATTCTTTATGGGGCCAATATGGTCTGTCCTCCCTTTTTTATTATTTATATACTTAAAGAATTTCATGTATTTTTTTTTGCTCTCCTCCGCTATGTGTCTTTCGTGTTCTATCTTAGCCACCCTAATTGCACCCTCATTTCTTGTTGCATTCTTTATAAAGTCTGAATGCTGATGATGATCAACCTTGCATTTTTTGAAGGCCTTCTCCTTTGCTTTTATATGCATTTTTACATTGGAGTTAAGCCATCCAGGACTTTTGTTCGCTCTTTTAAATGTATTACCCAATGGGATGCACTGGCTAATGCCCTTATTTAATATGCTCTTAAAGCGAACCCATCTCTCCTCCGTGTTCTTTGTTGCTAAGATTTTATCCCAATTCATGTCTTCTAGCAAGGTTCGTAGTTTAGGGAAGTTGGCTCTTTTTAAATTCAGTGTCTTTGTATATCAAATGAAAATTTTAAACAAGAGAGATTTTATTTAGTACCTTTGGCACCAAGATTTCCCTTTTTTGTGATTCGGCACTGCGTCACTTTAACTGAAAATTGTGCAGTCGTGCAACGTTGTACCCAAACAAAATTGACGTCCTTTTTTCCCCACAAATAGAGCTTTCTTTTGGTGGTATTTGATCACCTCTGTGGTTTTTAGTTTTTGCGCTATAAACAAAAGAAGAGCGACAATTTTGAAAAAAACACAATGGGGGTCATTTACTAAGATGAATGCGCTGCGCCTGTTCAGAACTTATTTGGTGCGCCAGCTAAATTATTAATTGAGCGTATGAACCGGCGCACGAATAAGCGCAACACATAATATGCCGGCGCACCGCAATAATAATATGCCATTGATAATAGCACACGCCATTATCATTAACAGTCCATTCACACAGGGGCAACACGACATCCAGCGCGACTTGAGGTGACTTACAACATGACTTGGGGCGACTTTACAACACGACTTGGGGCGACTTACAACACGACTTGGGGCGACTTACAACACGACTTGGGGTGACTTACAACACGACTTTAAGTCGCCCCCCAGGCCAGGCGACTTTAATTTTTTAAAAATGGCATGGGTTCCCCTCCAAGAGCACACCAGGCCCTTCAGGTCTGGTATGGATATTATGGGGAACACCGCGCCCCAAAAAAATGGCATGGGGGTCCCCCTCAAAATCCATACCAGGCCCTTCAGGTCTGGTATGGATTTTAAGGGGAACCCTGCGCCAAAAAAAAAATGCCGTGGGGCCCCCCTCAAAATCCACGCCAGACCCTTATCCGAGCATGCAACCTGGCAGGCCGCAGGAAAAGTGGGGGGACGAGAGAGCGCCCCCCTCCTAAACTGTACCAGGCCACATGCCTTCAACATTGGGAGGGTGCTTTGGGGTGAAATGGTACCCCTACCATTTCACCAAAAAAGTGACAAAAGTGTTAAAAATTACAAAAGACTGTTTTTGGTAAAAAAAAAAATGCAATAAGCGTATATTGATTGGTTTGCGCAAAAGTTATAGCGTCTACAAAATAGATTAGAATACATTTTTATTATTATTTTTTTGTTTTTACTAGTAATGACGGCGATCTGATTTTTATCGGGACTGCGACATTGGACACGTTTGACACATTTTTGGGACCATTGACTATTATACAGCGATCAGTGCTATAAAAATGCACTGATTACTATGTAAATGTCACTGGCAGGGAATCACTAGGGGGCGATCAAGGCGTTAACTGTGTTCCCTAGTGTGTGTTCTAACTGTGGGGGCGGGGGGACTGTCTAGGAGGAGAGAGAGATCGGTGTTCATACTTGGTATGAACACATGATCTGTCTCTACTCCCCTGAAAGAGAGTCGGGATTTGTGTATTTACACACATAGATCCCGGTTCTCGCTCTGTCACAAGCGTTTGCGGGTGCTCGGCGGTCAAAGTGCCCAAATTCTGACCTCACCATCTGAATGTCGCAGTCGAAATCCAGACTCATCAGTGCAGGCAACGTTTTTCCAATCTTCTATTGTGCAATTTTGTTGATCCTGTGCCAATTGTAGCCTCGGTTTCCTGTTCTTAGCTGACAGGAGTGGCACCCGGTGTGGTCTTGAGCTGCTGTAGCCCATCTCCTTCAAGGTTGGATGTGTTGTGTGTTCAGAGATGGTATTCTTCATACCTTGGGTGTAACGAGTGGTTATTTGAGTTACTGTTGCCTTTCTATCATCTGGAACCAGTCTGCCCATTCTCCTCTGACTTTTGACTTTAATAAGGCATTTTCCTCCACACAACTGCCGCTCACTGGATATTTTCTCTTTCTCCCTCCATTCTCTGTAAACCCGAGAGATGGTTGTGTGTGAAAATCCCAGAAATACTCAGACCAGCCCGTCTGGCACCAACAACCATGCCACGTTCAAAGTCACTCAAATCCCCTTTCTTCCCCCATTCTGATGCTCGGTTTGAACTTCAGCAAGTCGTCTTCACCACGTCTAGATGCCTACATTTATTGAGTTGCTGCCATGTGATTGGCTGATTAGGAATTTGTGTTACCAAACAATTGAACAGGTGTACCTAATAAAGTGTCCGGTGAGGGTATCTTAGCAATGCATAGTGATGGTGTTTTGCTGTTGCTCTTATCTCAGGACAGTCAATGGATTTTCTCTGGTTGATAAGTCGCTGGACACATCACATTCTCTATGTGGGCTTTCCTGTTTTTTGATTTTATCTCAGCAGTCCTGCAGAATGGAATTGGAGGGTATTTTCCTGCTAGATGGATACAGGGAACGTCTGCAATCCCAGCACACCAAGCAGCATTATGAAGCAGAACACAAAGAAAAAGCTGAACGATGCATCAAAAATGGCTTTCCGGTAAATTTGGCAATAACTCAAAATATATTTTACCTCCAAGAACAGTTGTGAATCGTTAGGAATTAGATTTCTTTTGCAAATGCGTGCGGCATGGAAATGAGGCCGGCTTTGTGTTCTGTGAATTCTCCAAATCAAGCCGAGCTCGGCGCTTTATTCTCGTGTAATAGACATATCCGGCAAACGCCGGCTAATAACTGCTAAACGCGTTTACTGAGATTTGAATATTGCTTCACAATTACACCACTTCAATTACACTGTAATTAAAAACCAATTCCAGCCCATCAGATCCATACATCCCAGATCTTATCGCATTACAAATGGCGGATCCTCACCTGCCTCTGTGCTCAGTGGCGGCTGGTGCTCAAAATTTTTGGGGGGGGCGCAAAAACAAACTGAAAAATTCTAAAAAAAAAAAAAACACAAATTGCAGCCTCACTGCACCATCAATCGCAGCCACTGTGCCCAGCAATTGCCGCCACTGTGCCCATCAATTACCACCACTGTGCCATCAAACACAGCCACTGTGTGCCCATCAAACACAGCCACTGTACCATCGAACGCAGCCACTGTGCCCGTCAAACGCAGCCATTGTGCCCATTAATTGCTGCCACTGTACCATCAATCGCAGCCACTATGCCCAGCAATTGCAGCCAATGTGCCCATCAATTACCGCCATTGTGCCATTAAACGCAGCCACTGTGCCCATCAAACCCAGCCACTGTGCCATCAAACGCAGCCACTGTGCCCATCAAACGCAGCAATTGTGCCCATTAATTGCTGCCACTGTGCCATCAAATGCAGCCACTGTGCCCATCAAATGCAACCACTGTGCCATATCAAATGCTCCCACTGTGCCATCAAATGCTCCCACTGTGCCATCAAATGCAGCCACTGTGCCCATCTTATGCAGCCACTGTGCCCCATCAAATGCAGCCACTGTGCCCCATCAAATGCAGCCACAGTGCCCCATCAAATGCAGCCACTGTGCAGGATCAAATGCAGCCACTGTGCCCATCATATGCAGCCTCACTGTGCCCCATCATATGCAGCCTCACTGTGCCCCATCATATGCAGCCTCACTTACTTACCTTACAGGCAGCTCAGCTCGGGCCGTGCATTCCACTGAGCTGCTGAAGTAACCTCTTAACTTGAACAACAAAGCTCCCGCACGTAGAAATACTACAGGCGGAAGGTTGAAGGAAGCTGCTCGGCGCTTTGGAATGCGCCGCAAAGCAGGCCAGAAGCCTGCAAATGAAGCGCCTCATCCGGCGCCCAAACACAGTGCACTCAAAGAACATATTATGTGTGACATTGTTCTCCCCGGGAGTTGTGAAGGGGAAGGGGGCCAGCAAAAAACAGGCAATATCCTAAGGTGTGCCAAGAGTCACAATGTCAAGGTGCGAATAGACACTGGAAACTGAAGAGCCAATGAACCTCAATAAAACAGAGACCAACTACCGGAGGTGCGAACACCTCAAACTCCTACCACCCAGGTGCGACGAATTAAGAAAAAAGTAAACCAAAGAAATATAGGATCCAAGCATAGTACCCCATGAAAAATCAGTGGAGAAAGCAGTTGCAAAAGGAGAGGAAAAGTCCTCCCATAATAAAGTGTGTAGTGCAAAAAAAGCTACAGACACCATACAGGGGTGTTGCTGGGTCTACAAAAGATCTGGGGCTAGAGCCCATAGCAGCGTAGTAAAGAAAGTCATGTGGGCATACACATGTATATAATTTATGTGTGTGTGTATATATCCCCAGAGAGCCCCCCCTTACATCAGGGTCCCCAGAGAGCCCCCACTTACATCAGGGATCCCAAAAGAGCCTTCCACTTACATTAGGATCCCAGAGAGCCTCCCCCTTAAATGAAGGCCCCCAGAGAGCCCCTCCCCCCTTAAATCAGGGTCCCCAGAGAGCCTCCTCTTAAATCAGGGTTCCCAGAGAGCCTCCCCTTAAATCAGGGTCCCCAGAGAGCCTCCCCTTAAATCAGGGTCCCCAGAGAGCCCCCCACTTACATCAGGGTCCCCAGAGAGCCCCCCCCTTAAATCAGGGTCCCCAGAGAGCCTCCCCTTAAATCAGGGTCCCCAGAGAGCCCCCCACTTACATCAGGGATCCCAAAGAGCCCCCCACTTACATTAGGGTCTCCAGAGAGCCTCCCCCTTAAATTAAGGCCCCCAGAGAGCCCCTCTCCCCTTAAATCAGGGTCCCCAGAGAGCCTCCCCTTAAATCAGGGTTCCCAGAGAGCCTCCCCTTAAATCGGGGTCCCAGAGAGCCTCCCCTTAAATCAGGGTCCCCAAAAAGCCCCCCACTTACATCAGGGTCCCCAGAGAGCCCCCCCCCTTAAATCAGGGTCCCCAGAGAGCCTCCCCCCTTAAATCAGGGTCCCCAGAGAGCCTCCCCTTAAATCAGGGTCCCCAGAGAGCCTCCCCTTAAATCAGGGTCCCCAGAGAGCCCCCCCACTTACATCAGGGTCCCCAGAGAGCCTCCTCTCCCCTTGGGGACCCCTGCAGAGACTCGGGGCTATGGGCCTCAGATTCGGGGCTATAGCCCCAAAAGCCACCCCCTAGCGACACCACTGACACCATATAACATCTACTGAATGAATGAATGAATGATTTGTATAGCGCTGCAAATGTGAACTGAATCGCCTCAAGGCGCTTGGTCTGTCCTGTGTTGTCCTGCTTCTTAGAAGAGGTAGGTCTTGAGTTTTTTTCTGAAGGCCCGATGGGTTTCTTCCATGCGGATGTTGGTGGGTAGAGCGTTCCATAGCCGTGGTCCTTGGACCGCCAATCTTCGTTCTCCCTTAGATTTGTAGCGGGACTTGGGGATGAGGAGGCGGTTTTGGTTTGTTGATCGGAGGCTGCGATTGGGTATACTAGTGCATAGAAACCATACAGAAGTCAGTAGAGATCGCAATGACAAAAACGAGGAGGAAAATAAATCCTCCTAAGTGTGCTGTGAAGTTGATGCTAAAAAAAAAAAAAAACACCCCGTGGCAACTAATATTGAATGAATCCCAAGCACTGTGTGTGACCCATGAGCATTCGATAGAGGCAAGAGATGGGGAGAATCCGATGCTCCTCAACAAACAACATTTGAAGAGCTGGGCTGGATGCCACAAGCCTCTGCTCCCGCTTGGCTCGCTCAACCCCTCGATCCCAAGGACAGCACTCAGTGGACGGTGGTAGACATGTGCACAATAGAAAAATTTGTTTATTTTCGTTTCGTTTCTGTTCGTTTCCGTTGATTCGTAACGATTCGTAATTTCGTAAGTCGCCTGTGTTCGTATTCGTAACGCTTCGTATTTTTGTAAGAGTTATTTTTTTCGTTGATTCGTTCTTCCATTAGTTTAATTTTCGTTTATTCGAAATTCGGACGCATTCGTATTTTCGTAGATTTAGTTACATTTGTACGATTGATTTATTCGTACTTTCATAACATTATTTCGTAGATTCGTAATCGGAGCATAATTCATAATTTTTTTAATGTGTATGCTATTATTACATTGTAAGAGACACGGAAAATTACGAATACGAAAAAAAAAAAAGTTACGAATGTACGAATTTTTTTTCGTTCAATTCATTCGAAGCACATTAAGCAGCGCCATTGTAAGAGACACGGAAAATTACGAATCGCAAAAAGAAAAAAAAAGTTACGAATGTACGAATTTTTTCGTTCAATCCATTCGAAGCACGTTAAGCAGCGCCATTGTAAGGGACACGAAAATTACCAATTCAACAAAAAAAAAAAAAGTTACGAATGTACGAATTTTTTCGTTCAATCCATTCGAAGCACGTTAAGCAGCGCCATTGTAAGGGACAAGGAAAATTACCAATTCAACAAAAAAAAAAAAAGTTACGTATGTACGAATTTTTTCGTTCATTTTGATTTTCGTTGTTCCTGTTTTCGTTTTTCGGATTTTCTTCTTTCGTTGCTTCTGATTTGGTTATTTCGGATTTTCGTTGTTTTTTATATTCGTTCGATTCGATAATTTGTTATTCGTTAAAATTTTTAGTGAAGCATTCGTTCATTCGTACGATAATGAATATAACGAATTTTAACAGAAAACAAATTAAAACGAAACTAATTGCACATGTCTAGACGGTGGTCCCCTGTAAAAGTGGGGTCGCAGCAGTGTCACAGGGCATAGAGAATACGTGCCACAGAATTCAAGGAAGTAAATGTGTGGGGATCTTCAAAAGTACGTTTACAAACTTCCAAGATCATTCAGATTAATAGGAGTAGACTTTTGTTTCTCTTCTGAACAAAACCTTTTCATCATGTCCTGCTCCATGGCAAGGCAAGGTGTAGTTCATTAACCACTTGGTGAAACGATTTGTTATTTTTGTCATTGGGGTCTATTAGACCCCAGATCTCTCCTCTGCCCTTCTAAGCATCTGTTTAAAACAAGATCAGTTTGATCAGATGCTTGTTCATACCAGTAACAGCTTGTTTTACATGAGACCAAAACCGGAAGTGAGTCCAGGATCCATGCATGCAGGTAAGTACAGATAAAGAGAGGACCACAAGCTCTACACTGATTGACTTTGATGTAAAAGAATTAAAATTGCATTTATAATTAAAAGAAATGAACAACACTGTATAAAAATGCCTGATCGTATGGAAACGTACTTCCGGTTTACTTCTGGTAAACCGCGATGACGTCGGAAACAGGCTCCGCCCTTCATGTTTCGTCATAAGGGCTGGATGATGTAATTTGTGAGGAAACGTGCAAGGTGGAGTCTGTTGTAACATCATCACGCTTTACCGGAAGTAAACCGGAGTTTCTATACGATCGGATTTTTTTTATGCAGTTCTGGTTATTTCTTTAAATTTTAAGTGCAATTTTAATGCTTTTTAATTAAAGTCAATCAATTTTCACACTATGTGGGTGTCATGTACCTTGTAACAAAGCCTGACATGTAGAAGGAGACCTCTCTTACAGCCCTGGCTCAGGGGCCACTGGAGTGCCTGCCGAATTCCTTGTTGACGGTAGAGATGTGCAGCTGATGAGTCGCCAGACCAGGCTGGGTGGTGAGGAGCAGGTGGCAGCAGAAGCAGCAGTTGCGGATGCAGGACAGCGTCACCAGGTACTGGATGGAGCAAGACTGGAGCGGGGTCAGACAAGATGGGTGAATCACAGATAATAAGATATGGCATAAGCGCTAAGCAGAGATTGGTCAGGAGACAGGCAGAGGTTGGCAGCAGGTTATCAGGCAGAATAGCAGGTATAACAAGGTTAGGGCAAGCCGCGGTTAGGACTGGAGATAAGCAAGCGTGGTTCAAGGAAGCCGGGTCAAACACAGGTAATCAGATGCAGGTACAGGGTCAGACTCAGGTAAAGCTGCAGATCATATACAGGCCATTTGGCGCCAGCATTAATGGCTACCGTGCGCGTGTATTTTAGCGCATGCGCATAATGTTTCCGCGCATGCGCATAATCCTTTTGCCTATGCCCGGCAAGACACTATCTCAGTAAAAACTCCCAATTGAGGCAATATCCTATTGATAAAAGATGGGCACCTGCAAATGCACCTCTACGCATGCCATGTCCCTGACACTGGGCTTGTTATCCTCTCTTTACCAGTACGTACCTGCACACATGGATCCTTGATTTGGAGGCAAGACAGGCGCTGATGTTACTCCTCTAGAAGGATGACCACCTTTTGCTGAGTGAGAGATTTGGAGACTGGGAGTCTGGATCTGTATACAATCACACATGGGCTGTTTCTTTCCTCTAGTATTGGCACATAAAGCATGGTTAGAAATTTAGAGATATGTTTGGGGATTTTTAATGTGCTAAATTAGAACAAAATCATTTATAAAATGTAGAAATTTATTAAAGCAATAAAAACAAACATACAAAAAGTAGATACATAGCATAGCATACAAATTGCTATTACAGTACTAATACAAGTGCTGACTGATTTCATCTCTACATGTTTTCGCCTTGGTAATTGGCTTCTTCAGGAGAATTAATTGATATCAGGCACAATAAGCAGTAGAAATAAACAGAGTTTTTATAAAAAAGAATAATCAAGAGTCGCAAAAACATCAAAGATATGTAACACAAATTTACAAATAGAAAACATTCATCGAATATATTATCAATATCTACTTTTTGTATGTTTGTTTTTATTGCTTTAATAAATTTCTACTTTTTATAAATTATTTTGTTCTAATTTAGCACCTTAAAACCCCCAAAATATATCTCTAAATTTCGAACTATTTCTCAAGATGCTTTATCTTTATTAGATGATAAGCAAAATACCTTTTCTACATATAGCATGGTGCTCACACTGAGGATTAGGAAGATGTTTATACTGAAGATTCAGATTCTTCTAATTGCACATTTTTGGACATTTTTCCTTTTTTTTTTTTTTCATTTCTATGGTGTTCTACTAGTGCTACATTGTTTTGCTGAGAAAAATATCTCATGGCGTGCTAGCATTGCCGTCCTCACGAGCGCGGTTACCTATTGTCTACATACGTTCTGAACATTTGCAAGCAGGGAAATCGCAGACCAGGAACTCTTGTCGTTCAGCTGCGGGCACATGTCACTTAACTGATGACTCTGCCGCCGTGCACGCGCTCCCCAGACGATTGTGTGTGCCGGGTAAACAGCAGACAATGTAATCATGTTCATTATTGTGCTAAACTGACTCCATTCCGATGATGAACTACCCAAACTCATCTGGCAAAGAGCAGGAGACCCGCTCCGCTCAATACCAGATTGCTACACATCTGTTAATGACTGGTTAACACAATGCATTTAACATCATTACCAACTGTAACCAATTGATAGTCAATAACAGCGTGTTGTGCATGGCAGTGTTTGCTTATTACAGCAACAGGGATTTTAATTCCATGGTGCCAAGGGTTTGCTCAGCAATTCGAAACAGGGCCATGGCGGGGGTAAACGAGGTGGGTGGGGGACTGCGTGCCGGGTTTTCCAAAACATTCCCAAGAGAGGGAAAACAGTTATGGTGGGAGGACCAACTGGATATACATTATATATATTTGACGGGCATATATACACACACACACTATATTGCGGAGGCTCTTTACCACGTGATCAGCCGTGTCCAATCATGGCTGATCACGATGTCAACAGGAAAAGCTGGTGATCGGCTTTTCCTCGCTCGCGTCTGACAGATGCAAGTAGAGGAGAGCCGATCGGGGCTCTCCTGACAGGGGGTGTCTGCGCTGATTGTTTATCAGAGCAGCCCCCCCTCAGATGCCCACACTGCACCACCAGGGACTCCACTAGGACCACCAGGAAAGTGGGCAACATGTGGATGGCCAGGTATGTACCCCCTGGCCATCCACATGTGCAAATGATGCCCAATCTGTGCCAGTCAGTGCCCACAAATGGGCACTGACTGGCACCATCATGTACCAATCAGTGCCACCCATCACCCAGCAATGCCACCCATCAGTGTCATCAGTGCTACCCATCAATGTCCAGCAGTGCCACCTATCAGTGCCCATCCGTGCCCATCAGTGCCATCCATGCCACCTATCCGCGCCACCCATAAGTACCCATCAGTGCCACCCATAAGTGCCCATCAGTGCTGCCTATGAGTGCCCATCAGTGCCGCCTATGAGTGCCCATCAGTGCCACCTAGAGTGCCCATCAGTGCTGCATACCAGTGCCACCTATGAGTGCCCATCAGTGCTGCATACCAGTGCCACCTATCAGTGCCCATCAGTGCCACCTATCAGTGCCCATCAGTGCCACCTATCAGTGCCCATCATCAGTGGCCGTCGGTGCCACCTCATCAGTACCACCTCATTGGTGCCACCTCATCAGTGCCCATCAGTGCCGCCTTATCAGTGCCCGTCAGTGCAGCCATATCAGTGCTCGTCATTGAAGAAGAAAACGTACTTATTTACCAAAAAAATTTACAGAAACAAAGAAAAAAACTATTTTTTTTTTCAAAATTTTCGGTCTTTTATTATTTGTTGCGCAAAAAATAAAAATCGCAGAGGTGATCAAATACCACCAAATCAAAGCTCTATTTGTGGGAACAAAATGATAAAAATTCTGTTTGGGTGCAGTCAGACAGGAAATGGAGAGATACAAACTTATAATAGCATTTCAAGATCTGAGTTTAATGACACTTTAAAGCAACCTGACAAGTCTAAAATTGGATTGGATACATTGTGTCCTAAAACATAAGATATATATGTGTGTTAGAAAAGCAAATTAATATTCGCTTTCTAACACTGATCCGCCTCTCCGCCAATCAGGAAGCGCAGGTCTGATACCCATCGCCCAATTGGCTGAAATGACGGGCACTCCTATCGGACGCCTAGCAGGAGGAAAAGCATGGAGGACACAGGAGCTGCCGCCTGACCCACTCCCCGTCCCACAGCTCGCCACTGTCACCCGCTGACCCGCCACCAAGATGGGGTAAGTGCCGGTGAGACAGCGATTGGGCAGGGGGGTGCTGGGGTCACAGTGGCTGCATTTGACGGTCACAGTGGCTGCATTTGGCGTTCACAGTGGCTGCATTTGATGGTACAGTGGCTGCATTTGACGGGCACAGTGGCTGCATTTGACGGGCACAGTGGCTGTATTTGACGGTCACAGTGGCTGCATTTGATGGGCACAGTGGATGCATTTGATGGGCACAGTGGCTGCATTTGATGGGCACAGTGGCTGCATTGAAAGGCACAGTGGCTGCATTTGACGGGCATAACCAAGATGGGGTAAGTGCCGTGAGACAGCGATTGGGCAGGGGGTTGCTGGGGTCACAGTGGCTGCATTTGACGGTCACAGTGGCTGCATTTGGCAGTCACAGTGGCTGCATTGAAAGGCACAGTGGCTGCATTTGACGGGCACAGTGACTTCATTTGACGGGCACAGTGGCTGCATTTGACGGTCACAGGGGCTGCATTTGACGGTCACAGGGGCTGCATTTGACGGGCACAGTGGCTGCATTTGATGGGCACAGTGGCTGCATTGAAAGGCACAGTGGCTGCTTTTGACGGTCACAGTGGCTGCATTTGACGGTCACAGTGGCTGCATTTGACGGGCACAGTGGCTGCATTAGATGGGCACAGTGGATGCATTTGACGGGCACAGTGGCTGCATTTGACGGTCACAGTGGCTGCATTTGGCGGTCACAGTGGCTGCATTTGATGGGTACAGTGGCTGCATTTGACGGGCACAGTGGCTGCATTTGACGGTCACAGTGGCTGTATTTGACGGTCACAGTGGCTGTATTTGACGGTCACAGTGGCTGCATTTGATGGGCACAGTGGATGCATTTGATGGGCACAGTGGCTGCATTTGATGGGCACAGTGGCTGCATTGAAAGGCACAGTGGCTGCATTTGATGGTCACAGTGGCTGCATTTGACGGGCACAGTGGCTGCATTTGATGGGCACAGTGGCTGCATTTGACGGGCACAGTGGCTGCATTTGACGGGCACAGTGGCTGCATTTGACGGGCGCAGTGGCTGCATTTATTGGGCACAGTGAGGCTGTAATTGATGTTTTTTTTTTCAGTATGTTTCAGTTTGTTTGCGCCCCCCTAAATATTTTGAGCACCAGCCGCCGCTGCTCACAGCACAAGCTCACCTGTCAACCCAGGTGCTCCAACCTCTACAGAAGCCAGGACCTTGTGCAGGGACCCCAGGCAGATAAAAATGCAGCATACTTAGCATTGTGTTCATACGGCATTGACGCGGATATTGGATCGGTCACTTGCCCTTTTTTTTTCCAGCCGGAGAGTGGCTGTGACATTTGAGGCATGCGGCTGGTAATAACCGCCAACCACGGAACAATGAAATATCTTAGAAGCCATGACAGGACGGCTGCCACAGAAGGATATATATAGAAAAAAAGATTGTTATTAATGTGCGATTATAACATTACTTAACAACACGGCACAAAGAAAAAGGCTTGATGTTCACTCTCCGGAGACTCTGCGGCAATTACTCTCGGCTGGGTTTCCCATTAAATCGCATTGTTTCCTATACATCTGAGACCAATCAGCTGTCAGCGAGGCCTGAATAGCCCCACTCTGAGGAACAACGCATGCAAAGTGTGCGAAAAAACGCTCGGGGAGATGCTGGAATGTGTGCAGAGGCAAACAGAAGGAAAAGTGTTACCTAGTGTTAATAAAGGTAAACTGGAGGTTGCAGTGGGGCCCCCCTGGATTGCAAGGGCAATTGTTTTCTTAGTCTAGGAGCGCAGGGGTAAGGTGTATCAATTATCTTATTCTTGACTCTGGCGGGGGGTCCCTTAGTCAATGCAACAAATACCCCTTAGCATTAATTGATTTACACACAGGCCATGGAAACACATGCGCCCGCCGCCGCAACTGTATGATGTGAGCCTAACCTTAACCCTTTCTGAGCGGGGAAAAAAAGGGGGCGGGGCAGATTTGATCTCCTGCTCGGTGTTCCATTTTAGGAATTTAGGGAGGAATCTCCTTATCCTCCTGGTGGATAGTTACTGTAACTACACAGCATGGGTCTCCAGAAGAGGGGGATCATGGGAAAAAGCTCATAGGTAGAAGCAGGGGCGGACTGACAACTTATGGGGCCCCCGGGCAATAGGAGATTATGGGGCCCCCAGGCAATCAGAGATTATGGGGCCACACAGTATACACACGCACAGTATACAAATCACACAGTATACACAGACATGTTTCTATTGGCTGAGAAGGTACTGGCGAGGTGGGGCAGCTATAATCTCTGGATTTTTAGAGCAAAAGGATGTCGGTAAGGGACATTTCAGAGACAGATGTAAAAAAAAACACAGATTTTTACATACTGTCCCTGGTTTTACTAAGGCTGGCAACCCTGATGGGGCCCCCTAGTGGCCCAGGGCCCTCGGGCAGTGCCCGAGTGGCCGAATGGTCAGTCCGCCCCTGGGTAGAAGGCAATATGGCACAGCAGTTTTACCCCCATGCTGGACAGGTAGATGGCCAGCTCCATATCTCTAGTAAGGAAAAAATACAGATATAGTAACCGGGAAGAATGAATAGGAGACATGAGGGCTCTAACTAGTAACACATATACACAGTTCCGGGACAAAGACACCCAGAGTCCAGGGGGAACATCCCAAACTGCTCCCCCCCCCCAAGAAGCATGAGCATTATGTGTCAGTAAACCCCCCCCCCAAATAAAATTGGGCACTAATTTGCATGCCCCTCCTCCCAGTACAAATCCCCCCGATGAAATCCCCCCTCCCAGCACAAATCTCTGCCCCTCTATCCTTATTCATGAATAAGTACATCATATTTGGGTGAAACGCGTCAGTTCCCTGTTGTTTCTGTCATCTGGTGTGTGTCTTACAGTCACTTTAGTAAATGGACTTGGACTCCAGCATGGGGTGCATGAGGGCTCTAACTAGTAACACATATACACAGTGCCAGGACAAAGACACCCAGAGTCCAGGGCGAACATCCCAAACTGCCCTCCCCAAGAAGTATAAGCATTATGTGTCAGCAACCCCCCCCCCCCCAACTAAAATTGGGCACTAATTTGCATGCCACTTCTCCCAGTACAACCCCCCCCCCCCAAGAAATCCCCCCTCCCAGCACAAATATCTGCCCCTCTATCCTTATTCATGAATAAGTACATCATATTTGGGTGAAACGCGTCAGTTCCCTGTTGTTTCTGTCATCTGTGTGTGTCTTACAGTCACTTTAGTAAACAGACTTGGACTCCAGCATGGGGTGCAGCCATTCCTTTCATTGACATCCCTTCCAGTACACAATTTCTCCCCCCATTCCAAATCCACCTCTTCGCACCCCCCATCCCTCCTCCTAGCACAAACATCCCCAATCTTCCCTACTAGCACAACCTCCCCCCCTCCAAAAAGAAACCCCCAATTCTCCTCCTAGCACAAGTTCCCTCCCCCCCTCTACCATATAACCTCTTCAAACACAACCCCCCCCCCCCTCAAGTTGAACCTCCTACCACAAACTGTACATTAGAACTTACAATCTAATTGCCAACAGTGGGTATGAGAGTCCTGTGCATTAGTGCTTAAAATATAACAGGGATCAGCGAGGATCTTGCTCAGAATACATTTATATTATGGCCAATCGCACCCATTAATGCTCAAACGCTTGACGCAACCTTCATGCGTTTAAACACGCCTAGACGCGCGTGCAAAACGCAGATTTAGGCTAATTTTTTTTTAAGGAGTTTTTCTCCTGCCTGGAGTAAAGGCCTTCAGGGGAGCTGAGCAAATGCCCAGTGTACATGACTAAGCTCCAGGGGGGGACACATGCCGGTAATCGGCGCTCCACGCCTCACACTCACGCCTCTGCACATGTAATCGAGGCACTGATCATCAGTGCCCTGATTACAATATGGAGCCAACTGTGCCACCAATCAGTGCCCATCATTGCCCACCAGTGGCAGCAAATAGTGCCCACCAGTGGCAGCAATCAGTGCCCACCACTTCCCACAAGTGCCACCCATCAGTGCCCATTAACGATGCCAGTCAGTGCTGGCTATCAGTGCTGCTCGTCAATGCCCATCACTGCTGTCGATCAATGACCATCAGTGTTGCCCATCAGTGCCACCCATCAGTGCCCATTAGTACCGCCTATCCGTGCCGCCTATCGGTGCCACCTAACAGTGCCCATCAGTGCCGCCTATCAGTGCTCATTAGTGCCGCCTCATCAGTGCCCATAAGTGCCACCTCATCAATGCCCACCATTTCAGCCTATCAGTGCCCATCAGTGCCGCCTCATCAGCGCACATCAGTGAAGGAGAAAAACTACTTAGTTACAAAATTTACTGACAGAAACTAAGTAAAGTTGCATAACAGTGCCCACAAGTGCAGCATAGTAGTGCCTCCTCATCAGTGCCACCTAATCAGTGCCCATAAGTGCCACCTCATCAGTGCCCATAAGTGCCACCTCATCAATGCCCACCAGTTCAGCCTATCAGTGCCCATCAGTGCCGCCTCATCAGCGCACATCAGTGAAGGAGAAAAACTACTTAGTTACAAAATTTACTGACAGAAACTAAGTAAAGTTGCATAACAGTGCCCACAAGTGCAGCATAGTAGTGCCCTCTAATCAGTGCCACCTAATCAGTGCCCATAAGTGCCACCTCATCAATGCCCACCAGTTCAGCCTATCAGTGCCCATCAGTGCCGCCTCATCAGCGCACATCAGTGAAGGAGAAAAACTACTTAGTTACAAAATTTACTGACAGAAACTAAGTAAAGTTGCAGAGTTGCCACCACAGCTGCAAAATCCCTAGCTGCACTGGGGACATAGACAGAAGGGGGAGCTAGAGAGCAGCGGGATCAACCAGGTTTTTTGTAGAACGAATCTCATAGTGACTGAGTGAGTATGATCAGCATGGAATACACAATTTATTGATCGTTTATATGATTTGGGTTTAGTGACACTTTAAGGCATAAAGGAGATGAAATTACTTTAATTGGGTTTTAAATAAAAATGTCTGGGGAAGGGAGATGCAGGCAACGGCAATAAATGACGATGGCGTTCTCGGCGCCTGGAACCCGACTGACAGTTTGCAAACAACGCATCCAAAACGATCCTATTTTACACTTCCAACATCAGCCATTTTCCGAGTTTTGCTCTAGATTCCGATGATAAAACATAATCAGAGTCAACTTCACTAAAACAACGCAGCGCCTCGAAAACAACACAATTGCTGTAATTACAGCACAATGTCGGTGCAGGAACCGCGCTCAGGAGACTTTTCAATAGCGCCGTCAGTTAGCATCACCTTCCCAACGGCCTATTTTCCTCCGATTTGCTGCACAGCGCTCTCCTGCAGGGGTACATTGTGAGCCGTTTGAGCTGAGCGAGTTCAGGGTAGATTTAATTAAAGGCAGTGGGTATTGTAATTAACAAAGTCGCGAAGAAAAGAAAAGTACAGTTGGAACAGAATGGAGGAGTCATGCCGAGGCGAATGAAAAGGGAGCTCGGAAACTTCACATCACAGAAAAAAAAATAATTCTACTGTTCTGATCAATACTACAGCAAGATTTAACGGTGACTACGGGGTTACCGTCACACATTATTTTTTCCATAGCTATACTGTGTTGTGTGAGGTCACTCAGCATTCAATCCCAACAAAGCCAATCTCTTCCAATTACATCCTGTTGCTGTTGCAGCTGCATTGTGCGGAGTTATGGATTCAGGTGCCAGGTCCTGATTCCCCCATAGAGATCATTATATCACTAGAAGGGACACCAGCAGGAGGAAGGAGGTCCTGATTCCCCCATAGAGATCATTATATCACTAGAAGGGACACCGGCAGGAGGAAGGAGGTCCTGATTCCTCTATATAGATCTTTATATCACTAGAATGGTCACCAGCAGGAGGAAGGAGGTCCTGATTCCTCTATATAGATCTTTATATCACTAGAGGGGTCACCAGCAGGAGGAAGGAGGTCCTGGTTCCTCTATATAGATCTTTATATCACTAGAGGGGTCACCAGCAGGAGGAAGGAGGTCCTGATTTCTCTATATAGATCTTTATATCACTAGAGGGGCCACCAGCAGGAGGAAGGAGGTCCTGATTTCCTCTATATAGATCTTTATATCACTAGAGGGGTCACCAGCAGGAGGAAGGAGGTCCTGATTCCTCTATATAGATCTTTATATCACTAGAGGGGCCACCAGCAGGAGGAAGGAGGTCCTGATTCCTCTATATAGATCTTTATATCACTAGAGGGGCCACCAGCAGGAGGAAGGAGGTCCTGATTCCTCTATATAGATCTTTATATCACTAGAATGGTCACCAGCAGGAGGAAGGAGGTCCTGATTCCTCTATATAGATCTTTATATCACTAGAGGGGTCACCAGCAGGAGGAAGGAGGTCCTGATTCCTCTATTTAAATCTTTATATCACTAGAGGGGTCACCAGCAGGAGGAAGGAGGTCCTGATTCCTCTATATAGATCTTTATATCACTAGAGGGGTCACCAGCAGGAGGAAGGAGGTCCTGATTCCTCTATTTAAATCTTTATATCACTAGAGGGGTCACCAGCAGGAGGAAGGAGGTCCTGATTCCTCTATATAGATCTTTATATCACTAGAGGGGTCACCAGCAGGAGGAAGGAGGTCCTGATTCCTCTATATAGATCTTTATATCACTAGAGGGACTACCAGCAGGAGGAAGGAGGTCCTGATTCCCCCATAGAGATCATTATATCACTAGAAGGGACACCGGCAGGAGGAAGGAGGTCCTGATTCCTCTATATAGTTCTTTATATCACTAGAATGGTCACCAGCAGGAGGAAGGAGGTCCTGATTCCTCTATATAGATCTTTATATCACTAGAGGGGTCACCAGCAGGAGGTCCTGATTCCTCTATATAGATCTTTATATCACTAGAATGGTCACCAGCAGGAGGAAGGAGGTCCTGATTCCTCTATATAGATCTTTATATCACTAGAGGGGTCACCAGCAGGAGGAAGGAGGTCCTGATTCCTCTATATAGATCTTTATATCACTAGAGGGGTCACCAGCAGGAGGAAGGAGGTCCTGATTCCTCTATATAGATCTTTATATCACTAGAGGGGCCACCAGCAGGAGGAAGGAGGTCCTGATTCCTCTATATAGATCTTATATCACTAGAGGGGTCACCAGCAGGAGGAAGGAGGTCCTGATTCCTCTATATAGATCTTTATATCACTAGAGGGGCCACCAGCAGGAGGAAGGAGGTCCTGATTCCTCTATATAGATCTTTATATCACTAGAGGGGCCACCAGCAGGAGGAAGGAGGTCTGATTCCTCTATATAGATCTTTATATCACTAGAATGGTCACCAGCAGGAGGAAGGAGGTCCTGATTCCTCTATATAGATCTTTATATCACTAGAGGGGTCACCAGCAGGAGGAAGGAGGTCCTGATTCCTCTATTTAAATCTTTATATCACTAGAGGGGTCACCAGCAGGAGGAAGGAGGTTCTGATTCCTCTATATAGATCTTTATATCACTGGAGGGATCACCATCAGGAGGAATGAGGTCCTGATTCCTCTATATAGATCTTTATATCACTAGAGGGGTCACCAGCAGGAGGAAGGAGGTCCTGATTCCTCTATATCCACTTGACCTCTGAAAGATTACCCCCCCCCCCCCTTCGTGACCAGGCCATTTTTGCGATACGGCACTGTGTTACTTTAACTGACAATTGCACGGTCATGCAACACTGTACTCAAATAAAATTTATGGTATATAATTTTTCCCACAAACAGAGCTTTCTTTTGGTGGTATTTGTTCACCCCTGGGGTTTTTATTTTTTGAGCTATAAACAAAAAAAAAATCATTTTGAAATAATAAAAAAAAAATAATTATCTTTCTGCTACAAAACACATTCAGTAAAAAAAAAAAAAAAAAAAAAAAAAAAAATTTCTTCATAAATTTAGGCCATTATGTATACGGCTACATATTTTTTGTGAAATCCAAATAAGCTTATATTGATTGGTTATACTGTCTACAAACTATGGTGTATATATACTAGAATATATATTTTTTTGTTATACTAGTAATTGCGGCCATCAGCAACTTATAGCGCAACTGTGATATTGCGGCAGACAATCAGACACTAACACTTTTGACACTTTGTGGGAACCAGTGACACAAATACAGTGATAGTGCTAAAAATATGCACTGTCACTGTACTAATGACACTGGCTGGGAAAGGTTTAAACATCTAGGGCGATAAAAAGGTTAAATGTGTGCCTAGCCAGTGTTTTTGAGTAAACAGTGTGCTGCTTTTATTAAGGCAAGTGATGGCTTTTTTTCCCCCAGAATCCATCACTCCCCCCCCCCCCCCCCCCCCCCGTCAGAATGGAGAACTAAAAGAAAAAAACAGTGCAGCACTAAAACAAAATAATAATAATAACACTAAAAACTAGTTAAAATGATATCTAGCAAAGGAGAGCCATATGTATATGTAGCGCTGTAATATACGGGTCTTCTGTTCCACACCAGTGATGGCTCACCCTCACCCGGATCCAAGTAACACCAGTACACTGTTTAAACCTTTAGCTGGGCTTTATTAACCACTTCAGCCCCGGACCAATTGGCAGCCAAAGGACCAGGCCCCTTTTTGCAATTCGGCACTGCGTCGCTTTAACTAACAATTGCGCGGTCATGCGACGTGGCTCCAAAACAAAATTGGCGTCCTTTTTTTTCCCACAAATAGAGCTTTCTTTTGGTGGTATTTGATCGCCCCTGCGGTTTTTATTTTTTGCGCTATAAACAAAAATAGAGCGACAATTTTGAAAAAAATGCAATATTTTTTACTTTTTGCTATAATAAATATCCCCAAAAAATATATAAAAAAACATTTTTTTTCCTCAGTTTAGGCCGATACGTATTCTTCTACATATTTTTGGTAAAAAAAATCGCAATTAGCGATTATTGATTAGTTTGCGCAAAAGTTATAGCGTTTACAAAATAGGGGATAGTTTTTATAGCATTTTTATTAATATATTTTTTTTTTTTTTAGTAATGGCGGCGATCAGCGATTTTTATTGTGACTGCGACATTTTGGCGGACACATCGGACATTTTTGACACATTTTTGGGACATTTGTCATTTATATAGAATTCAGTGCTATTTAAATAGCACTGATTCCTATGTAAATGACAGTTGTAGTGAAGGGGTTAACCACTAGGGGGCGGGGATGAGTCAGTGTGACGTGTTGTGTTTTATTTTACTGTAGGGGGCGTGGCTGTACGTGTGACGTCATTGATCGGCGTTCCCGATGACAGGGAACCGCCGATCACTGACAGTCAGTGTAGGAAGCGCGGGGAGAGGTTTGTTTACATAGACCTCTCCCCGTTCTTCAGCTCCGTAACCCGATCGCGGGATACCAGCGCGATCGGGTCCGCTGGTCCCGCGGCCGGGGTCACGGAGCTCCCGACCACGCGTGCGACCACGGGCAGGCACATGCACGATCACGTACAGGTACGTGATTCTGCCTGCCCGTGCCATTCTGCTGACGTATATATGCAGTGGCCGGTCGGGAAGCGGTTAAAGAGATAAACTGATTAACAGAATACCAATATTAAATGCAATGATATAATACAATTGCTCAGTAAATTAAAACAGGATTGGTGTTCGTTCACTTTAACCACTTAAGGATCGAGCCTCTTTTTGAGATTTGTTGTTTAAATTTTTTTTCTAAAACCCCAAAGAATAAAATGGCGGTCGCTGCAATACTTTCTGTCTCACCGTATTTGCGCAGCGGTCTTACAAGCGCACTTTTTTTGGGGGGAAAAAAATACACTTTTTTTTAATTAAAAAAATAAGACAACAGTAAAGTTAGCACCATTTTTTTTTATATTATGAAAGATAATGTTACCACGAGTAAATTGATACCCAACATGTCACGCTTCAAAATTGCACCCGCTCTTGGAATGGCGACAAACATTTACCCTTAAAAATCTCCATAGGCGATGTTTAAAAATATTCTACTGGTTGCATGTTTTGAGTTACTGAGGAGGTCTAGGGGTAGAATTATTACTCTCGCTCTACCAATCACATCGATACCTCACATGTGTGGTTTGAACACCGTTTTCATATGTGGGCGCTACTCACGTATGCGTTCGCTTCTGTACGAGAGCTTGGCGGGACGGGACGCATTTAAAAAAAAAAATGTTCTTATTTATTTTACCTTTCATTTTTACACTGTTCTTTTAAAAAAATTGTGTCACTTTTATTCATATTACAAGGAATGTAAGCATGACAGGACCTTTTAAATATGAGATGTGGGGTCAAAAAGACTTCAGATCTCATATTTACACTAAAATACAATAGAAAAAAAAAAGGCCCTTTAAGAGCTATGGGCGGAAGTGATGTTTTGACGTAATTTCCGCCCTGCAATGGTATGGAGACGGGTGGGGCCATCTTCCCATCCACTCTTCTCCTTGCCTATCAGGAAGAAGGATCCGATCGCCTCCGCCGCTGCCGATGGCTCCGGTAAGCGACAGAGGGCACCACAGCGCGGCATGAGGGGGGGTCCTTTCCCGCCGCCGATAAAAGTGATCTTGCGGCGAATCCGCCGCAGAGACCACTATTATCGGAAACCGGACTGCCCACTGAAGAAGAGAATACCAGGGTTATGGCAGCTAGCTGCTGCCATAACAAAGATATCCCTCTTCAAAGTTAAGACGTATATCGGCGTGCGGCGGTCCAGACGTGGTTAACCGCCAGTGAGAGGCCTTGCTTGAAATGCACTTAGCGAGTGGTGAACGAGACTGCAAGGTGCACAATACAAGAATAATGTTCAACAATTACCCAAAAGTGATATTACTGACTGTGACGAAGCGCTCCCACTCTCCTCTTGAGTGCTTTCGTCATATACCACTTCCTCCCAGTCTGAATATGGATCTCAGATATTCCAACCGCTCCCAAGCACTAAACGAGACAAGACTTGCTTAGTGCCAACATGGACTGTTTTATTAGAACCAAACTGACAAGTATTTATATACAGTAGAAGAGGAGACCCCCCCCCCCCTCCTGCTCATTTTACTCTAACAATACACCTGTAACAAATTAACATGAGCTAATTAACTAATCCCTTTAAGCAGCCGATGTGACTCTGTGCCCATCAGGATTTCACTACAGGTCAGACTTGTTGTCACCGAGCTTCACACATGTTAGATGCTAATATCATCAACTCCAGCTACTTGTCTGTTGTCTTATATAATGCAAATGAGTCCAGTCAGATTCTAAAGGGTATTTCACCTATTGTTGTATGTGCTAATTAACCCTTCAATTGAATCTGACTAGCACAGATTATAGTGGGGTTCTCATTCACCCTGTGCCCCTTAAAATCCAGGGCCCATAATCGGTTGGCAAGAGGCTCGCATTTAGTCCTCTTAAAAAGCCTGTGTCCCGGCTAGGTCTGTCACACTGACTATAGGAGCCTATCTAGGTCTTGTAGGTTCTAGCTAACCACTGGCCAGTGGGAATTCTATTCACACACACAGTCTGCCAGCGTTGGGGCCCTTTAAATCTTGTATTTGAGTACTCCGACTTTTGTGAAGCAATATTTGTAATCCACAGAATGGAAAGGGGTATCTTCGCAAAGTGGCACAGGGTAAGAAAGATTAACCAATGTGGTGACCCACCTTCAGATAGAGCTGCATTAGCGGTAAAAAGGACCTAGCAGGATTAAGCTAGATCCACTCGCATAAGGATGGCGGAAGATCTCTCACCATTAGATGCACTTGATTTGGAGGGACTGTCCCTGATTTGGAACAAAGTCCCTCCATCCCTCATTCCTCCTCATTAGTCCCTCGTTTTGGTCTGATCTATATAGTTGTATATAAAATGCACTTTTTTATCTATCAAAAAGTGTTTCCCAGAGCTAAACCTTTCATCCAATTTCTAAATTTCTGCATTTGTAAATTCCAAAAGCCAATATAAAGAAATAGTTGTGGTAAAAAAAAAAAAAGCACTTGTGGGTTTAACCAATCTTGTTTTTTTGTACAATTCACCTTTAAGGGGGCGTGGCAAGGGGGTGTGTCCTATGCCTGCATACTTTTGCTGATAGGTGTCCCTCATTCCCATCTCAAAAAGTTGGGATAGCACATCTTCAGTAATCAGGCGAAAAAGGGCACAACACGCTGCAAACTCCCCTCACAGGCTCTGAAAGGTCTCAGGAGACAAGCATCGGACACTTTCCCCTGTCTGGCTGCCACAATGACAGTCATTCTCTTCCTCCTGTGTCCTCCTCTCCCCCCCCCCCCAATCACAGCTCTCTGGGGCTGCTATCCAATCCTGTCCTTCCTTGTTTTTGTTGTTAGGAGTGGGCTTCCTTCTTAGCTACAGCAGTAACCAATCTGCCTTCAATCCTGCAGATGTACCCAATAGAGTCTCTCCGGGGCTGCTATCAGTTTAGCCATAAAATACAATGCAATGTTTCAGAGAGCAATACTCTGCATATATTACAGAGCATGGGCGTAGCATAAGGGGTTGCAGGGGTCACAATCGCAACCCCGACCCTAGCTCCAGGGGGCCCCTGCATCCTCCCTGTCATATTATCATATCCTCCACAAAATCCAGCTCCGATCTGCCCTAGGGCCCCACAGCCATGCTCCAATACTGGGCTTCTACTTTGCCTTCCACAGTCCACACCCCTCTGTTCTCATTGGCTGGGGAGAAGCTGTGAGCCATTTCCTGAATGGAGAGATGCACGAGGTGAGAACAGCCCAGGGGAAGGGTCTGTGCTTTGGGCTGGCAACATGGAATGGTAACCAAGCTCAGCGAGGCAAGAGGAGGAGAGTGCCGTCCTGTAGCCACGATGGGACCGATGTCACTGGTGAGGTATGACACTGCTTAGTGTCTCCTAGTCACCAGCTGGGATTCTCTGTACCCCCCCATTCAGGGATGTCTACTTACCTTACTTCCCTGACAACTGGGGGACAGACACGCACCTCCGGGAGGTGACCTTCCCCCAACACCTGCCAACACTGACAGAGAAGCCTTCAGAAATTGCTAAACAAACCCCTTAACACCTCCTCGGGTGGGCCCCTGAAGGGCTGCAGGCTTCAGATTATGTGTCACATGGCTTTGCCCTCCCAGATCTTAGTTACCCCCCCAAACCCCATGACCACCCCCTCCACTCTGCATGCTATGCCCAGCTGCTGAGCTCATTTCCCATTACAGTACTCTATACTGTTCCTCCTCCGCAGGGCTGAAATAACATTCTTTTATAACACAGCTAGTCAACCGTGTATCTGTCTACTGCAACTACACTGCCGTTCCGATCAGAGAATTTCAAGGATCAGAAGGGCAACATAAAAGCCAGATACACCCTGTGCAGACTGACAGACTGTGTCTAAAGGAATGGGATTTCAGCCCTGTGTATTGTGGGGGAGCTGTATACAGTGCTGGGATGGGAAAGGAGCTCTGCCAAGCGACCTGCCAGGGGTCCCTGTCCTCTGATTCTCCAGCGGTGATGTAAAGAGGAACTCTGGGAACTCAAAACTCTTAAGCCACTTTGAGTATCTTGGCGTGCGGTGGGTGTATCTGCACACACGTTGATAGTAGTGGGGGGGGCAGGTCAACTTTTGCATCAGGGCCCACAAGCTTCAAGCTACACCTCTGTACAGAGGCAATACTAAGCCGGTGCTAGATATAGTCCCAGTTCATATCGTATAAGAGCAAAAGATGACGTAGAAAAGATAACACCAAAAGAGGTGGATAAATTCTCCTCAGTAGTGATCAGGGAGGGTGCTCGGAAAACATATCCTCTACGGGCGTCCCTATTAGTGCCTACACCACCGTATATACAGGCCGCTCACCTCAAACTGCAGACCTCCGAATTAACAGTAAGGTCAATCAAGCTTTTCCCACAAGGGGAATTAAGGGTGAAAATTGCCTCTAAGGGATCCAAGAATCGAAATCCAGCCTCTTCACAGCAGCAGCAGAATGACACTCTCATAAGCCTAGATAGGAACGTGATGACCATGAAAAATCAATGAAAAGTACATAGTGCTCTCTGATTGACTAATAACATCCTTTATTCATGTAAAAAAGTTACTCACAAACAGAGCGTACATCAAACATCTCATCAAAACAGAGAAGGTGGCTGCAATGACGTCACCGAGTCCTCCCGTACGCGTATCGTCCCTGTGGGCGGGAATTCCTCAGCGTGGGCCTGATGATGTCATAGGACGCTAGCCTCCTTCTTTATGTCCCCTGAATAGATGAAATGCGTAGGGAGGGGCTAGTGGCCTATGATATCATCACACCCGCTGGTGTACCGCAGCGTGGTGTCTATAAGCTTTTGTTACCCTGAGATTGTTCCGGATTAGTTTGTTAAGTTAACAAACTTGTTTCATCATATTCGTTTTCAGAATTTGTTTTGTATATTTGGATTCAATTTGAATATTCGTTATTTTCAAATCGTTCCGATTTGAACGCATATCGTCCCTGTGGGTGGGACTTCCTCAGTGTGGGCCTGATGATGTCATAAGCCACTAGCCTCCTTCTTTATGTCCCCTGAGGATGTCCCTTGCATAGATGAAACACGTAGGGAGGGGCTAGTGGCCTATGATATCATCACACCCGCTGGTGTACCGCAGCGTGGTGTCTATAAGCTTTTGTTACCCTGAGATCATTCTGGATTAGTTTGTTAAGTTAATAATCTTGTTTCATCATATTCGTTTTCAGAATTCGTTTTTTATATTTGGACTCGTTTCGAATATTTAGTATTTTCAAATCGATTCAAAATTTATTTGAATTGAAAATGTATTCAAATTTGAAATGGTAACATACTGAAATAAAAACATCTATAAAGAATAGAATACAATAGATGGAAATAGAAAATAATAGAAAAAAAATTATTAAAATATAATGTACAAGAACAGAATAGAAAAACACAGAATAGAATAGAAAATAAAAGAATAATTGAAAATAATAAAATAGAATGAATATAGCCGTTTTCCAAAATTCAAATTTTGAAAGACGGCTATATTTGTTCTGTTACATAGTTACATAGTAGGTGAGGTCGAAAAAAGTTGCAAGTCCATCAAGTCCAACCTATGTGTGTGATTATATGTCAGTATTACATTGTATATCCCTGTATGTTGCGGTTGTACAGGTGCTTATCTAATAGTTTTTTTTAAACTATCGCGCTGAGACCACCGCCTGTGGAAGGGAGTTCCACATCCTTGCTGCTCTTACAATAAAGAACCCTCTACGTAGTTTAAGGTTAAACCTTTTTTCTTCTAATTTTAATGAGTGGACATGAGTCTTGTTCTATTCTATTCGATTCTATTCTATATCCCCTGTATACAGCGAGGAATATATTTATACTCTTGGAGTTCAGCTTTAACGACTTGTTTTCAGTGCCATCCCCCTTTACCTCTCCCTTTTAAATGATCTAAAAAACGTCTTGATGGCTTTGGTCTAGTCAGCATGTATCCAGTATGGAGAGGGAGTTTTTGCTGTACACTGTGTCATTTGCTCATTCGCTGATAACAATTATCCAATTATGTTACGGGTAATTTGCGACCAGGGGTGCATTGAATGTTTTATAATGTAACCTGTTTTCTATACAATGTGTATTTCTTTGCCTGATATTGTACGCCGAATGTTCCCGCTCACTGCCACGTTATTTAATAAGTACTCCCTTGATTGGAATTAACTCTCTGCTCCCAATGCAGCTTCCTACAAGTATAACTAAATACAAGACTGACTTTTTTTTATACCTTAGGCCTCATTCACATGGGCGGATGGGATGGTAAAAATAGACAACAAAGGACTCTGTTAACATGCTGTGGTTGTGGTCCAACTCAGCCACTCAACCCAATGGGGCCATGCCGCAACCAAATGTTTGACCTGCATTTGCAGTTTATTAGCCCCATTGTAATAAATAAAAAACAGGCATTTGGGAGGTTGCTTTTCAGAACATGGGCTATTATGAACCTAACCTAAGAAAGAGATTTCTCCTCGTTTCCTGTCCTACAGACACAATAGGAAATGAGAGGAAATCTCTTTGAAGCAAAGGACTTTCCAGGTAAGGCTTGGATCACATTACTGTGTAAGCGGGTGTGCACATGTGCTTTACACGTGTTCCTGTGCGCCTCCATGTAGGGCAGCCTTTTTCATTTCAATGGGTTGCCCTTCACTGGGAGAAAGGTGGTAAAAGAAATCCCGACCTTTTCTAAAACCAAGCTGGAACTGCGCCATCTGTCAGAGGGGTGGAGGATCAGGTAAGTAGGACTTTTCGCAGCCCCTAGACATAAATGAACCATTAACCCACTGCAAGGGAGAATTTTTAGATTTCACAAAGTTAAAGAGTCGGGCTTTAAAGCGGTAGTAAAAAATGTAAAAAACAAAAAAAAAAAACTGTAAGGCACCGCATACTAGCTCATTATGAAAATACTTACCTTAGAACAAGGTCCCCGTATCGCAGGCCGGTTCCTTGTCTTCCAGGTTCGCTGCTTTGGCGCTATGAGTGGCCGGAGCCACGATGACGTCACTCTTCCCGGCAAGGTCCGGCAGCGTCTGCCGGACCTTCAGCCGGGCATTCACAGCGCATGCGCCTCTGAAGTCAGCGGCTGCATGCAAAGTGAATATCTCCTAAACCGTACAGGTTTAGGAGATATTCATTTTACCTACAGGTAAGCCTTATTATAGGCTTACCTGTAGGTAAAACATTTTAAAAAATGTGTATTCAACCACTTTAACTACTTCCCACCCGGCCAATGTACATAAACGGCCGGGGTGTGTGCTCTCTTCTTCTGAGTGGATGTTCAGGAACGTCCCTCAGAAGGAGGGGGATCATGCGTGCGCGTGCCCGCGCAGCGGCGCTATCCTGATGCGCTCATGTCACCCGCTCATTCTATTTTATTGGATTTCTTTTAAAATAGAAAGAAGAAAATATATTTTTTTTCCAAATTTCCGCTCTTTTTTAGCTTATATTACAAAAAATAAAAAACGGAGTCGTGAATAAATACCACCAAAAGAAAATTATAAAAATTTCATTTGGGTACAGCGTAGCATGACCGCGGCAATTGTCATTGAAAGTGCGAGAGCGATAAAAGCTGAAAATTGGTCTTGGAAGGAAAGGGGCGAAAGTGCCCAGTATTGATGTGGTTAAGAACCAGCATTTGAAGTGGCTGGTGCTGTGTCTTATTACTAGATACTCCAGAGCTAAACTACCATAATACTTGTCTGTTTGTTGGATATCTGTTGCCAACTTTTGACCTGACTGCTCTCTTGCCTGCCTCTCCCTTTGCCTGAACCTGACTGCTCCCTTGCCTACCACCTGCCAAAACCTCTAATCTAACCTGTTTCTTGTCTGCAGCCCTGTCAATAGTCTCTGCACCGTAGCCTTTCCATTCCAGCCACCCTTCTTGGTGGGGCGATCTTGAGGGACCTGATGCTAGTTTGCAGCAAAGAAACCCAGGACCACTAGGTTTCCTGGCTCATCTCCACCATCAAGAGCTTTGTTAAAGACAAACTGCCACTCAGACTCTATGCCTTGGGTGAGCCTGCATCACCTGCCGGGGGGCACCATCACAGTCAGGCTACAGGCCTGGTTATTATGGTCTTGTTCGGCTCAGCTGCTGTAACCTTGTAGAGAGTTATTAGACAGAAACCTATGGATGTGTGAAAGGGGTAGTTGGTTATGTGGAAACAAGCAACAGAGACTCTGGGCTCCAGCATGGACTGTCCTTTGACGTCCTTACTTAAAATGCAGTATTATCGGCTCTGCATTGTACTTGATGATGTCATTTGACCTGTCACCACCAGAACAGAGGATTGGGTAAGTAAAAGCTCACAGACCTAAACAAGCATTTAACCCTTGCAATATAGGACAGCCCTACTTCAAGGGTGCATTTTCCTTTCCCCTTCAGCTGTAGTCCAAAAATTCGGTTGACATTATATTTGAACTTGTCAGATGCAGTCTACTTTCTCCACTGCAGAGGGCGCTCAAGCACAGCTGCTTTGTCAATGGAGAGGAAGTCAAGAGGAGCATGATTCCTCTATGGTTTCCTGGGTCACTGGGGAAGCTATCTGGTTGGATGCTGCCACCCCATGTGACTCTAGCAGCCATCTTAGGACAGGCAGATCCTATTTAAGGACCTTTCTCCCAGGCTTGGCACACATTTCACGTGTGGGTATAATAGGTGTGGCGCTGACATCCTTGCTTATTGATGTGGTTATGTGCATAGTAATGTAAGGTTCATGGACATTACTGTGGTTCCGTTATACAGAGCCATCTAGTGATTAAATGTAGGTAATGCACTTGTATATTATTATCTCGGAACAACCTAAAGACTTGTACAGGAAGTGACTGTGTTTTGATTCAGAGGTCGACCTTGTTACCCAGGAGTCTGTGTGACCTACCCATGAACACTCTCTTATGCAGTGCATGCTGGGTAGGACATAAAAGGAACCCGAGCGGCCATTTTAGCTCTCTTGGGATCACGTTGCCTGCCTGTGCGGATCTGTGAGGAGGCTTCCCGGAGATAGCTGCAGACAGTCGCTACGGAGGGCAGACCTGTTCGTTTGTGAAGTGACCTGACGGAGCCTGAGAGACGGTGACCGGATCAACAAGGCCCAGAGACACTCATCGGAGTATCGGAGGACTGGATCCATCCAGCGGAGCGGTACAGAGCGTCTGGCCCAGCTGATGTAGAAGCAAGCTACAGTCACCGGACCACAGTGATCACACGGAACTCCGATCCAGTTGGTGAGCGGGTTACGGCCCACCGTTTGTTAACTTTTGCAAGCAGTTAGACTCACATACAGGCCTCACTGGGATCTGTAGTTCCACGGAGGAGTAGCAGAGCAACTGACACTGAGCAGGCTTGAGGCCTATCTACCCTGGCGCCTCAAGCGCTGTAAATAAGTTATTGAAGTTACACCAGGAGCACTTCCGCTTAACCCTCTACAGACTTTGGATTACAAATAACAAAGGAGTGACTTAGCTAGCGAAGAAAGAAGATCTGAACAAAAGTACTTTAAGTGAGATCTCACGTATAGCTTTAAAGTAGGGGGAGCTCCCAGGTTCACATATATAAATATAACATTTCATATTGTTTTATATTGAAATATATTGTGCTGTCGTTCGATGTTGGGATTACAGCACCATTTCTGTAATCACCTGTTTAAATATTTTGCAGTAAAAATATTTCTGGTTAAATATCCAGTTGTGTGGCATACTGTTTTTCCCCACCAGGTGGAGCCAGTGGATCCTGAGGGTATTATACAGGTACTTTGCATTGTCTTATATTGTACTGTATTACATTGCACCACAGCTGTGCCAAGGGGATTGAGTTAAATTAGTGGGTTTTCTTAACAGAGTGCAGGCCCAATTCAAACCAGCAGCTCCTTCGGGGGTCAGTGCTACATAGGGATAGGTCATTCTGTAATTAGCAGCAGGGAGAGGTTCCAGATGAGTGGGGAAAGGATAGGGATATGCCATCCTTCTTGGAAACCTCTCTATTTGGCCCCTCAAGTCAGTTGCTGTCAGCACATCTGAGACCTGCTCCGCTACACATTGCTGTTATATGCTGTGAGTGCTCCCCCGGTCATATGCCTTCCCTACAGGTTGTTGTGATTTAGTGGATTCTACATTAATACAAGTTCTGTTCTCTGCAACTAGACTCTGTGTGTTTACTGCCACCACAGTGTGTTTACTGCCACCACACCACACCTAACCTCCACATAGACTAAATCTTGTCTTGGGAGAAAGGTACCGAAGAATGCTCCATAGGTTATTTATGCCTCATATCTACTTCTGCTTTTGCCGAATCTTTATTAGTTTGACTGCCAGTGCTACCACATGCCAACCCTTCTATCTTAGTATCCCTGTTAGGGAGGGAAGTGCCTCAGGCTGTTTTTTGGCCTCATCAACTCATTGGGCTGTCAGAACCTTCCTAGAACCTTGTGTACATTTTTGCATCACTTGCTCCTCCATGACAAACACTTTTTTTGGAGCCTGGTTTGGATATCCGTTGGCTTCAACAGGACTTCGAGTTCAAAAAGTCTGACGAGTTCAAAAAGACTGATCAAACTTTTCAGGCGTTCGCTCATCTCTACAGACCCGTGCACCAGGTGCGATTGAGCTCCCGGGTCATTAGGGAATTGTGCCAGAACTGCTCGTTATTCAGCCGCCTATCAAAGGGTAGAGATGAAAGTTTCAGAGGCATGTGCGATGAGAAGTTGCCGCTCACCGGAGGGAGGGACGAGCTTTATTTTGATGAATTTCAGAAAATATAAACGTGCGCTCTGGTATTTTGCCAGCATGCTGCGTAGGTGGATATTAACACAGCATGAAATTAGGTATCGCTGAACTGGGTTACAACTAGTGATCTCAAGAAATAAAAATAAAATGAGCAAGGAGGGAGGGAGGTAAGGACTAATCAGAAGAATTTACATGGAAACGCTCAAATATTCAGCGTGCTCGACCTCCTGGTGGCAGATAGACCTGAACAGAAAATCAAGATTATTTAATAAGCAAAGAGCTCTCATTAATGTGCACTCCCTTCAGCCAATCAGAAATCAATTTTCCCCAGGCTAGCTGCTTTCTGTGGGGGGTTCCTGAACGATGTCTGCAATGCCTTATTAAAGGCTGAATGCGTTCACTGGCTGAGGAAAATGCAAAGCCATGTAACTGGTAAAGCTAAAAAGAAGCTAATGCAATATTTTTAACTAAACACATAAAAGCTATCAGCTCAAATAGGAAATCTCACTTCAATTTTTTTATTAGTGTTCTGTCCCTCAGGGAACAAAGTTCATGTAGGACCATGTCCCACGTTCCCATGTGCTCTGTAAACATAGCTACAAAGTCAGACAGGGCCCCCCCTCCAAGGCTGTTCAACAACGTAGCCAGCAAGGATTCAAAAACCAGCACCTGTCTTGGCTCCAAGCACTTGCCTAAGACAAGTGGCAGCAAGAGGAATGCAGACAGGGGGAGGGTGTTTCAGACTCTCATCCTTCTGCATTTCTCTTGCCGCCATTTGTCTCGGTCAAGGGCTTGGAACCAAGACAAGTGCTGATTATCAAGCAGTCATCTCCTTTCTAGCTATGTTGTTGGATGGCTACGGGGGAAAGGGAGTGCCCTGCCGGACCACGTCCCCCCTTGTACAAAACCATTTCCATAAATACATGGTTTGACCAGTAGGGTGGGGAAGAACCCAAGTGGCCTGCCCAGAGCCCTGGCCTCAACCCTACTGAGCCCCTTTAGGATGAGTTGGAAAGTCAACTGCAAGCCAGATCTTTTATTTTTTGGTGTCCAACATGGGGTCCAACATACGAGTCAGGTCTTCTCATCCAACATCAGTACCTAATCTCACTAATGGGCAAAAATTCCCATGACATTTCCCATAATCTTGTACAAAGCCTTCCCAGAAGGGTGAAGGTTGTTGTATATGCAAAGGAAGCCAAAACAAGTGCTGATTATCAAGCAGTCATCTCCTTTCTAGCTATGTTGTTGGGTGGCTACGGGGAAAGGGAGTGTTCTGCTGGACCTTGTGCCCCTTTGTACAAAACCATTTCCATAAATACATGGTTTAACCAGTAGGGTGGGGAAGAACCCAAGGGGCCTGCCCAGAGCCCTGACCTCAACCCTACTGAGCCCCTTTAGGACGAGTTGGAAAGTCAACTGCAAGCCAGATCTTTTATTTTTTGGTGTCCAACATGGGGTTCGACATACGAGCCAGGTCTTCTCATCCAACATCAGTACCTAATCTCACTAATGGGCCAAAATTCCCACGACACTTCCCATAATCTTGTATAAAGCCTTCCCAGGAGGGTGAAGTCTGTTATATCTGCAAAGGAAGCCAAAACAAGTGCTGATTATCACAGCAGTCATCTCCTTTCTAGCTATGTTGTTGGGTGGTCACAGGGAAAAAGGAATGCCCTGCCTGACTTCAAGCCCCTTTGTACAAAACCATCTCCATTAATACATGGTTTGACCAGTATGGTGTGGAAGAATCCAAGTGGCCTGCCCAGAGCCCTGATCTCACCCTACTAAGAACCTTTAGGATGCATTGGAAAGTCAACTGCAAGCCAGATCTTTTTTTTTTGTGTCCAACATGGGGCCCGACATACGAGCCAGGTCTTCTCATCCAACATCAGTACCTACTCTCACTAATGGGGAAAAAAAAGTCCCACCGACACCTCCCATAATATTGTATAAAGCCTTCCCAGAAAAGTGAAGTCTGTTATAGCTGCAAAAGAAGGCAAATCTATATTAATGGCCATGGTCTCGGAATGGTATGTCCAAATAGATCACATAGGTGTGATACTCGGGTGTTGGAAGGCAACATGGTCTAATGTCATATTTCTGGAGTTTCTCTGTCAATGTTACTGTGTTTATTGGTAACAGTGTTTTGGTCATATCCAGAGTTTGAATTGGATCTGTCATAGATCCGTTACATATCTGTTTCCTATTCCCAAAGATCAGCCATGCTGATACTTGCAGTTCCATGGCTTTAAAGGGTAAAGGTCTGACGTTCTTCCTGGTCGATACCAGGTCTGGAATGTAACAAGTTGCACATCAAAGCTTTGTAGCATATCAGGCCTCCACCAAGGATGAACAGCGCTTGGCTCCGGATCGTCTGATGCAAGCAAGCTTGAAAGGGACCATAGCTGACAAGATGATTGATGAATGTCCTGCCACAGAAGATAAGAAGATCAAAGGCATTGACGATTGACCAGGATACATAGACATGGACAATGCTGCCCCTAGAGGCCAATACAGCAGGACGGACAGTAATATAATCCCCATAAGTACTGTGATTCGTCAAAAGTCTAGATGGGTTGGCAATGGGGTTGGGTCTGGATGGTGTATGATTGAAGTATAAGAGAACTGAACGAGTCAGAGAGCCTTCTCTATCTCTACCCTTTTCGCTCTTGGCTTGTGCCTGAGCCGCATGGCTTTTTCTACCATTTTGAGCCTCATGGCTATCTCTCGATCATCTTGAACCTAGCCGAGGAGACTGTGTGATAACTATCTTTGATATTCTTGTATTAAATGTTCTGGTGTTATATGCTTTGTAATATCTTTCTTTAGTACTTTCATGTTAGCGTTTTCCTATTTTCTTGCGAAATAAATAAGACTTCATTTTATTAAGCAGTGCGCTTGTTTTCAAAGCTAACCTTGTATTATAGTGATATCAACAGTAACATGTGATCAGATTTTTAATAAAATAGCTAACCAGGGGAATAGACAAGTTAACACATAGGTGTAATAGATAGAGGGAATCTGTAACCACCCTTGAATAATATTTATTGTACCAATTACTTCATCAGGTGTCCACAAATGTTTGCCATCTCATGTCTATACATACATTGGTGGACTGTTTTAACTGCAAAAAGGAGTAGTAGTTCTATTCAGCCAGTCTTGTGGTTCAGGCACCCTGCAATATACAGGTAGAAGGTACTCCTGAATGAAGCCTGCAATTGCTGTTTGCAGTCATCATTATTACAGGTGCTCCTCATACACAGAGTTGGTCCAAGCTCTCAAAATAACAGCCAAGTCCCCCAAAATTACAGACAGCATGGATGCTGCCCCATATGCTTCTTCCCGATCGCCTCCTCTGCCTCTGTACCCGCCCTGCCTTGTTCACCTATCTGTATCCACTGTATATTTAAAGTAGCATCCTCAAGCGTAACTATAAAACAACATGTTGTTTTCCATTAGAAAACTTTAACTTGCTCTGGCAGATCCACTTTACATTCCCTGACAGCATCCAGGCTGACATTGCAGCTCACCTTGGCATCCTAATTGGGAATCGCGGCTGCTCAAAGCTACAGAGAAAGCGCCGTCTTCCCCCCAATTAAACAGGTCCTGACAAGCACTTCTGGAAGGTGTGCGCTTTGTACCAAAGCAACATCTCCCCGTCAGGACCTGCGTGTCAGAACGATGCGGCACGAGAAGTGGAAAAGGCTTAGGATAAAGTGCAATTAGGATTATTTGTAAACCCCATTGTAGGTGACACGGGCGTAATTCAGACTAGTTATCAAACGTGCTTATTATGCAAAGTGCTGCACCTATTCAAAAGGAAATGCTTTCTAAGAAAATAACTATATATATATATATATACCGTATTTTTCCGTGTATAAGACGCGGCTTTTTTCTTTAATTGTTACACTGAAATTCGAGCAGCGTCTTATACACGGTCAGTCAGCCTGGGAGAGAGCCGCGCGGGTGCGTAGGATGTCACAGCGGCATCCTCCAATCACAAGCTGTATGACGCCTGCTGCATC
Source organism: Lithobates sylvaticus (assembly GCA_028564925.1). Lineage (NCBI taxonomy): Eukaryota > Metazoa > Chordata > Amphibia > Anura > Ranidae > Lithobates > Lithobates sylvaticus. Next base: position 270,523,344 of record CM053032.1, read on the forward strand.
TGGAGGTGGAGAGTGCGCAGATGTGATCCGTTCGCTGTGGAGACTGCGCAGATGCGATCCGTTCGCTGTGGAGACTGCGCAGATGCATCAGGGAGCAGAGCGGAGCGATTAGAGCCAAGATGTCACAAAACAAAAGTAAGAGATTGTCATATTCTGCCAAATTCAAACTTAGTGTGGTTAGCTATGCAAAAGAGCATGGGAATAGAGCTGCAGAGAGACAGTTTGGACCCCCCTTCCACTGAGAGTATGATCAGACAGTGGAGAAAACAGGAAAAACAACTCCTTAAGATGCCAAAAAAGAAGAAGGCCTTAAGGGGAAAACAAGCAAAAACTGTGTTCTGTTTTACCTGTTTAAAATGTTGTTTTCTTTATTTTGGGCTGGAAAAGTGGGGGGCGTCTTATACATGGGGGCGTCTTATACACGGAAAAATACGGTATATATATATATATATATATATATATATATATATATATATATATATATATATATATATATACCGTATACTCTATATACATAATTGTATGGCAATTTTGCCCTGATTGATGCAATCCTATCTTCTTATACTACCATATCTGTCTAGGTGTCACATCCTTGGCTCCTGACTCATGCCTGAACTAGGGCTTGCCACCTTTTCTTCAAGTCAAACCCGAACACCTTAGCGGCGCACAGCAATTTTTTTAATAGTATAAACTATACATATATTTTGCTATTAAATAACATTTCTAATCATATGAAGTTAATAACAAGAGTCCCCCTTTACATCAGAGTCCACAGAGTTCATCCTTTACATCTGAACTCCCAGAGTTCCCTTTCACTGTAAGGGGGGACTCTGCAGACTCTGATGTAAGGGAGAACACTGGGGACTCTAACATAAGGGATGCTCTGGGAACCCTGATTTAAGGGGGACACTGAGAACTCTGATGTACGGAGAGGACTCTGATGTACGGAGAGGACTCTGATGTAAGGGAGAACACTGTGGCCTCTGATGTAAAGGGGAACTCTGATGTAAGGGGTGCTCTGAGAACCCTGATTTAACTTAGTGTACTCACCCAGAAGAGAGAAGGGGGGAGACTTCAGTCACAGACAGGAATGGATGGTGAGCTCACTCACCCCTTGGCAGTCAGCAGATCTCATCCAGACGTATCTGAGGCTGCTTGACTTCACATTTCCGGCCCCAACTTTCCTTTCTGAGGCACAGTGGATTGGAGTGCGGGCAGACACAGAGGGGTAGGGGTGGGAGGAAGAGGAGCAGATCGAGCCCTCTCTCCTCTCCCGTCTGTGTGGGGGGGAGGGGGACTGTTAGTTGTGGCTTTGGGTAGTGTGAAAGAGAGTGTAACAGATACTCTCAGCTTAGACCAGTGTTTCTCAACAGTCCTCAAGGCGCCCCAAAAGGTCATGTTTTCAGGTTTTCCATTATTTTGCACAGGTGAATGGATCAGTTTCACTGCCTTAGTAATTACCACAACCGTTTCATTCGAGGGAAATCCTGAAAACATGATCTGTTGGGGCGCCTTGAGGACTGGAATTGAGAAACACTGGCTAAGGCCTGATTCACACCTATGCATTTTTTGTACTTTTTGCATTTTGCAGATTTGCACTGCAGTCAATTTAACATGGTTTCCTACGGAACACGTTCTGTAGTACAAATCTGCAAAATGCAAAAAGCACTTAAAATGCATAGGTGTGAATCAGGCCTTAGACAACTGCAGCCAGCAACCCAGCTGGGAAGCCATAGTCCAGTCTAAATAATATGTCCAAGTTTCAGGCAGTCTGAAACCCGGACACATGATTCCAAACCCGGGTGAATCCGGGACAGGTGGCAACCCTAGCCTGAACTCTGTATGCTGCTGTCTTTTTATCTCTCCTGCCATACATGTTAGCATTGTATGGAATGTACAGACTAAAGCAGATATGAACCAGTTTTGGATTTAAAAGAATTCAAGTGAACCCGTCAGTAACTTTACATTTGATTTTGTTGATGGATACATATTATTATTATTATTATTATACAGGATTCATATAGCACCAGCAGTTTGCGCAGTGCTTTACAGTATAAAGGGAGACAATACAGCAACAATACATATCAATGCTAGAGGGTTAGGAATATCATGCTTCGGTGAGCTTACAATATATTCATTTTTTTTTCTGCCTGGAATTCAGCTTTAAAATAAATCACATCTGCACCGCCTCCATACAATAATCACAAATCCATTTGAAAATCGGGAACACTAAAGCCCCATACACACGGTCGGACAATCCGCGGACCAGGTCCGTCGGACCATGTCCGTCATACTTTGTCCGATGTTGGTTTTGCGTACACACGGTCGGACAAAGTTGTCGGAAAATCCGATCATTCTGAACGCGGTGACGATTGTTGCCTACGACGGGACTACGTAGAGGCTAGTAGCCAATAGCTTTGGTCTTGTAATGTGATCTGAGCATGCGTAGCACTTTGTCCGGTCGGACAACCGTACACACGATCGGATTTGGTGTGATCGGACCGTGTTGACGGCAAATCTTTCCAGCAGGAGATAAGACTTTGTCCGTCGGTCAAACCGACGAACACTGTCCGATGGTGCATACACACGGTCTGATTTTTCAACAACCTTGTCCGATCGGACAGAATCCATGAAAAAGTCCGACCGTGTGTATGGGGCTTTACTGTTTGTAGAGCATACATGGTTCTTACAGTCATCCGCATGAAGAATAAAAGTAGACCTGTCAGTAACCTTTAAATAAATTCCTGATATGTCACAATTTACATATACTTTACAAATTACCGTATATACTCGAGTATAAGCCGAGTTTTTCCAGCACATTTTTTTGTGCTGAAAATGCCCCCCCCCCCCCCGGGCTTATACTCGAGTCAAGCACTTTTCTGCAGCAAAAAAAATCATTTTCTGACCCGACTTTGTGGCCCCGTATCTCGGGGGCCACTTAGTGCTAGGAACCCCAAATTTGGTGTGCAAACCCAGTGGAACTAGCACTACAACATATCCAAATTTGTTCCTAGCACCAAGTAGCCCCGAGATACGGGGCCCCAAAATCAGTCAACTGTGTCCATCTGCAGCAATGTCATCTAGGAACCCTTAACTACCAAGTTTGATGTTCAGGGGACCTATGGCTGCAAATAGGCACAGTGAGGCATGAAAATGGGCACAGTGAGGCTGCAAATGGGGCATTGTTGACCCTCTTTTACACTTACAGTAGCTGCACATTTCTCACCCTAGGCTTATACTCGAGTCAATAAGTTTTGCCATTTTTTTTGTGGTAAAATTAGGTGCCTCGGCTTATATTCGGGTCGGCTTATACTCGAGTATATATGGTATAAGCCCTTCTTGGGCTCTAGTCAGTGACTGGGCCTTGGCTGAGATGATGTCATCAGTCCGCTGCAGGCAGGAGAAAGCATTTCCTCAATTCTCTGTCCCCCAGTTAACAGACTATAACATTGTAACTTTGTGGCAGGCATGTGAAGGGGGGGCTTTGTTGTGATGGGGGGGGGGGGGCCCTGATGTGATGGGGGGCCTCTGATGTAAAGGGGGGGCTTTGTTGTAATGGGGGACCTCAGACATAATTAAAGGCTTCTGATGTGGTGGGGGTTTTGTTGTGATGGGGAGGATCTCTGATGTGATGGGGGCCTCTGAAGTGAAGGGGGAATTTGTTGTGATGGGGGACTTCTGACATGATTGAAGGCTTCTGATGTGATGGGGGGACCTCTGATTTGTTGTAATGGGGGACCTTTAATGCAATAGGGGGCTTCTGATGTGATGGGGGCCTCTGATGTAAAGGGGGGCTTTGTTGTGATGGGGGAACCTCTGATGCGATGGGTGGCTCTGATGTGAAGGGGGACCTTGCTGGTATTGGGGGGACCTCTGAGGAGATGGGGGAGGCTCTGATGTGAAGGGGGACCTTGTTGGGATTGGGGGGGACCTCTGATGAGATGGGGGGGCTCTGATGTGAAGGGGGGCCTTGTTGGGATTGGGGGGCCTCGGACATGATTGGAGGCCTCTGATATGATGGGGGGCTTCTGATGCGAGAGAATGAGAGGGGGAGAGGAGGAGAGATGGGGAGAGCCCAGGATAGGGAGTGACTACGCAGTCCTCAGCTTGTCCCTTCTTCCTGGATGATTCAGCGAGGTGACAAAACATGAATTTCTCTGTTTCATATAATGAGTTTTTTTTCCCTGTAAAGAGAGATTGTTCTTTGATACTCGGCAGCGAGAGCTCTTCTTCCTAACTGACAAGATTTTCAAAGATTGAACCCAGACAACAAGTGCCCTACAGGTTCAGGAAGAGGCCCCTCGGTGCACACCGCGCTGCGCTGTGTATTTGGAATTACAGAGGTGTGATGCAACAATAAAAAAACAAAACGATTGCCATGTTTGTATTACACAACGCAAAGAGCCCCGGCTGAAGTTTCATCTGCTTAGATTTTGCCTTTCTTCGTTCCCCTCTTCCCCACTCATGAAATGTTTAACCATTTCAGCCCTGAAAGGTTTTACCCCCCCCCCCCCCCCCCCCCCCTCATGACCAGGCCATTTTTTTGGTATTCAACACTACACAAATTTAACTGGTAATTGCACAGTCATGCTACGCTCCACCCAAATGAAATGTATATTATTTTCTTCACACAGATAGAGCTTTCTTTTGGTAGGATTTGATCACAGCTGTTTTTTTTATCATATAAAGAAAAAAAAAAATAAGAAAAAAAATATATATATATATATAAGTAGCGCCGGGCTCCTGATGAGCACGCGCTATGTGTTTTGTAAGTTTAATGTTCCTAGAACCTGAGTTGGGTTTTGGGGTTAATTGCTTTAAATTATGGTCTCAGTATTAGTTTGGCTGGACTGCACTATGTTCTTCTTAGCCATAGGTGTCGGTGTCACCTCTGGCAAGCATAGGAACACAGTCCGGTTGGACGCTTTGGATGCCAATCTCTCTCAGAACCAACCAGTGAGTGTGTCTTCTCGCTGCGTACTCTGGGAGAGGGTACTTAAGGGACTGAGGTCACAAGCTTCTGGGTTCCGGTCCAGAAGATCTTGCTGTCTGTATGGTCCTGGTCCTCCTGACCAGAGGAGAAGTGTGTTTGGAGATAGATGGCTGTTGAGATATCAAAGCTGAGAGGAGCTTGAAGCTGGAAGGACCCCTGTTACCTATGAATTGATCCTGCTGGGCAGCTAATATTTCAAAAGAAGTCAGCACAAAAATAAAATAAAATAAAACTTGCATAACCGGATGTCTTCTCCATCTCTACTGCGGAAATGAAGAGCCTTACCAAACAATGCATGGACAGGGTTGGCTGAATGTGATGACAGAAGAACCAGAGAGGAGACAGCTGAAGTTGAAGAGGCACAGAGAGGGGTGGAATGTCAAGGCGACAATACATGAATAATGATCAGATACAGAATAAAAAGTGACACAAAACACACAAACACACACTTCAAATAAAGATAAAAAAGCAGGCTCTGAGGAAAGGGGTGCTCCCCAGAAACGCGTCAGACATTCGCTAGAGGAAGCATCAGATTCCCTCGGTATCTAAGAGTTGAGGTCGGAAGTTCATAGCAGTGGACGTTTTTATCTATGCATTTGCCTTCACCTTGTACTCGTTTGTGAGTAGAAAATCTGCTGTTTTATCTATTTTAATAAAGCCTTTTTAGTGGTAATGCACAAAGGTCGGTGCGCCCTTCTGTTTTTTCTGCTTTCCTCCTGACCAGCCCTCAGGGGCCCTCATGGCCTGGGGGGCAGATCCATCCATTTCCGAGTCTCAGGGGCTGGCAAGGAAGTAACTGGAAGGAGGATTCTAAGGTGGTCCGGTGCCGTCTCATCTTTGGAGAGGCCCAGCAACTGAGAACGCGACCAGGGGAGGACTCTTCAGAAGAGGGCAGGGGCGGACTGACAACTCATGGGGCCCCCGGGCAATCAGAGATTATGGGGCCCCCAGGCAATCAGAGATTATGGGGCCACACAGTATACACACGCACAGTATACAATTACACAGTATACACAGACATGTTTCTATTGGCTGAGAAGGTACTGGAGAGGTGGGGCAGCTATAATCTCTGGATTTTTAGACCCAAAGGATGTCGGTAAGGGACATTTCAGAGACAGATGTAAAAAAACACAGATTTTTACATACTGTCCCTGGTTTTACTGAGGCTGGCAACCCTGATGGGGCCCCCTAGTGGCCAAGGGCCCTCGGGCAGTGCCCGAGTGGCCGAATGGTCAGTCCGCCCCTGGAAGAGGGCCACGCTCAAGGCTGGCTGCTCGGCAAGAGCCTGGAAGCTAAGTTGAAAAGACACCAGGTAAATCCACACTCGTACGGTATCACCGGACTGGCTGCAAGATACTGGTACCGTATGAGGGTTCTACAGGTTCTTCTATCCTTCAGTTACAACTAAGTCTGTGGCAGAGACTTTGCTTTATCTGAACCATCTATCAGCTGCTAAATCTACTGAGAGGAGATTTATCCGATAGCGGCAATATCCAGTTGTGAATGGCTATTCTCTGGATTTCATAGTGAGAGACATTTAGTTTCCAAGCAGTTCCAAGAGTACCTGAACTTCCTACCTATACCCTCTATCCTTTATAGAGAGCCTGTGTTTTGTCTGCTAATTTTTGCAATAAAAATCCCAAGCGGATCCAGTGTCAGTTTCTACAGTTCTCTGGGCCATCTACCTCGGGAAACCCCTAGACGCCTATGAGGTGAAGAAGGTAACGGTAAGCCCAAAACTAAACCAGCAGCTCCTTCAGGGGTCAGTGCTACATATATATATATATATATATATATATATATATATACCGTATTTATCGGCGTATAACACGCACCCCAAGTTTAGGAGGGCATTTTAAGGAAAAAAAGTTTTAGGAGGGAAGTTTAGGGAAAAAAAAAAACGTACATTTAAGCGTCATTTGCAGCTTGCCCAGCGTCATTTGCAGCCTTGCCCAGCGTCATTGCAGCCTTGCCCAGCGTCATTGCAGCTTGCCCAGCGTCATTGCAGCCTTGCCCAGCGTCATTGCAGCTTGCCCAGCGTCATTGCAGCCTTGCCCAGCGTCATTGCAGCCTTGCCCAGCGTCATTTGCAGCCTTGCCCAGCGTCATTTGCAGCCTTGCCCAGCGTCATTTGCAGCCTTGCCCAGTGTCATTGTAGCTTGCCCAGCGTCATTGCAGCCTTGCCCAGCGTCATTGCAGCTTGCCCAGCGTCATTGCAGCCTTGCCCAGCGTCATTGCAGCCTTGCCCAGCGTCATTTGCAGCCTTGCCCAGCGTCATTTGCAGCCTTGCCCAGCGTCATTTGCAGCCTTGCCCAGTGTCATTGCAGCTTGCCCAGCGTCATTGCAGCTTGCCCAGCGTCATTGCAGCCATGCCCAGTTTCTTTGGAACTTTGGAACTTTCTTTGGTTTAAATTTCCCGCCGCCGAGACTCTCTGTCGCGTGCGCCGCCGAAAAAGACAGAAGAGCGGCCGAAAAAGACCGAGGCGCCCCCGGAAAAGGCTGAGCCGACTGTTCAGCTCCGCTCGCGGTCCCGCCTCCCTGCTGTTTCCGGAGCGAGCGCAGGGAGGCGGGACTACGAGCAGAGCCGAACAGTCTGCTCGGTCTATTCCGGCGCCACTTCGGGTTTTTTCGGCCGCGACTCGGTCTTTTTCGGCAGCGCTTGCTATTTTTGTCATTTTTTTTTTTGGGGGTATCGGCGTATAACACGCACCCACGACTTTCCCCCGATTTTTAAGGGGGAAAAGGTGCGTGTTATACGCCGATAAATACGGTATATATATATATATATATATATATATATATATATATATATATATATATATATATATATTACTTTCTGCTATAATACATAATCAATAAACTTTTATTTAAAAAAGTATAATTTCTTCATAAATTTTGGCCAAAATGTATTTTGCTACATGGTAAAAAAAAAGTGTACGCTGTCTTGAAAAAGTATTCATACCCCTTGAAATTTTCCCCATTTTGTCATGTTACAACCAAAAATGTAGATGTATTTTATTGTGATTTTATGTGATAGACCAACACAAAGTGGCACATAAACTTTGACTATATTGTCACTGACTTTGTATCTACTTGCAGATGTATTTCCTGATGAAGCGGTTAAACCCGCAAAACTAGTCGAAGTTCTATGTATGAACAAGTCACCTGTGCTTATAATTCTATTGCTATGTATCTTGTATTAATACATTTTTTGTAAATTTTTACAACTGTTTATATACTTTATTTGTATTTTTTCCACACTGTACCGAGATAGTCCGCCTGCTTTCTTGCCTCTGGTGAGTTCTGGTTGGGGTCCAGACTCCCAAACCTCTATTCCACAAATAAATACCGTATATACTCGAGTATAAGCCGAGTTTTTCAGCACAGTTTTTTGTGCTGAAAGTGCCCCCCTCGGTTTATACTGGAGTCAAGCACTTTTCTGCAGCAGAGAATGACATTTTCCGACCCGCCTTTGGGGTCCCGTATCCCGGGGCCACTTGGTGCTAGGAACCCCCAAACTTGGTGTGCAACCCCAGGGGAACTAGCATTACAACATATCCACATATAGGGGTTCCTAGCACCAAGTGGCCCCGAGATACAGGGCCCCAAAGTCGGTCAACTGTGTCCATCTGCAGCAATGTCATTTCGGGACCCTTTGGGTCCAGAGACCCCAATTTGGCTGCAGCTAGGGGGCATCTAGGAACCCTTAACTACCAAGTCTGAAGTTCGGGGGACCTATGGCTGCAAATGGGCACAGCAAGGCATGCAAATGGGCACAGTGAGGCTGCAAATGGGCATTGTTGACCCTCTTTTACACTTATGCCGCGTACACACGATCGGAATTCTCGTCGGAAAAAACTCTGATGGTTTTTCCGACGGAATTCCGCTCAAGCTGTGTTGCCTACACACGGTCACACCAAATTCCGACGGTCAATAACACAGCGGCATAAAACACGTTCGGCAGCACTATAACAGGGAAGTTTAATGCTTCCGAGCATGCGTCGAATTGTTTCCGAGCATGCGTCGGAATTTTGCGTGTCGGAATTGCATACACACGATCGGAAAATCTGATAGAAAGGTTTTCCGTTGGAAAAATTGAGAACAGGTTCTCAATTCAAAGTCCGTCAGAAATTCCGACAGAAAAAGACCGTTGGGCGTACACACGGTCGGAAAATCCGATGAAAAGCTCCCATCGGACTGTTTCCATTGGAAATTCCGACCGTGTGTACGCCGCATTACAGTAGCTGCGCATTTCTCACCCTAGGCTTATACTCGTGTCAATAAGTTTTCCCATTTTTTTGTGGTAAAATTAGGTGCCTCGACTTATATTCGGGTCGGCTTATACTCGAGTATATACGGTATGTGAAAAGTGTGGGGGGGCATTTGTATAGCGCCCCCCAGAGTCAATACTTTGTAAAACCACATTTCACTGCAATTACAGCTGCAAGTCTTTTTGGGGGTGTCTCTACCAGCTTTACACATCTAGAGAGGACATTTTTGCCCATTCTTCTTCTTTGAAAAATATCTCAGGCTCTGTCAGATTGGATGGAGAGCGTCTGTGAACAGCAATTTTCAAGTCTTGCCACAGATTCGTAATTGTAACTTAATAATAACTTAACTATTACTAACAATCCAATTATAGGTATTGGAATTTCCTTTCAAATTTGGCTGTTAGTGAACATAACGAATACGAACTTATCCAAAGTTACGAATTATCCAAAATAACGAATGCAGCATCTACACGAATGGAATGTAACAAATTAACAATAACAAATAACAAAAATAATACTAATAAAAACTTTTTATTATTATTATTTATTATCAATTTGTTCCGTTCCATTTGTTTAGATGCGGCATTCGTTATTTCAGATAATTGGTAACTTTGGATAAATTCGTGTTCGTTATGTTCACTAACAGCCAAGTTTGAAAGGAAATTTCAATACCTTTAATTTAATCAAATTTTTAGATCTTCTTTCTTATTTTGTTGAATTTTCAAAATTACGAATTTTCAAATTTTCGAATTTTCAAATTTTCTGATTTACGAATTAAAACGAATGACCCAAAAAACAAAAAAACAAATTAAAATTAAAACAAAGATTTTTTCGGCAGTGCACATGTCTATACATTGCCAATCTGTAATACACACTTATGCCACATACACACAATAGGATTTTCCAACAAAACCGTGGATTTTTTTCTGACGGATGTCGGCTCAAACTTGTCTTTCATACACACGGTCGCACAAATGTTGCCGGAAATTCCGAATGTCAAGAACGCGGTGACGTACAAGACATATGACGAGCCAAAAAAAATGAAGTTTAATAGCCAGTGCGGCTCTTCTGCTTGATTCCGAGCATTCGTAGAATTTTGTGCGTCGGACTTGTCTAGATGCGCTCGGAATTTCCGAAGAAGGAAAACGAACAAAAAAATTCGTACATTCGTAACTTTTTTTTTTTTGTTGAATTGGTAATTTTCCGTGTCCCTTACAATGGTGCTGCTAAACGTGCTTCGAATGGATTGAACAAAAAAATTCGTAACTTTTTTTTCGATTCGTAACTTTTTTTCCTTTTTTTTTTCAATTTGTAAATTTCTGTGTCTCTATTGAACAAAAAAAAATCGTACATTCGTAACTTTTTTTTCGATTCGTAACTTTTTTTTTTTCGATTCGTAAATTCTTAAAATGTAATAATAGCATACACATTACATAAAATTATGAATTATGCTCCGATTACGAATGTACGAATGTTACGAATAAATACGAATGCGTCCGAAAATTAAACTAACGAAAAAACGAATCAACGAAAAAATAACTCTTACGAATGTACGAATCGTTACGAATACGAACACCGACGACTTACGAATGTACGAATCATTACGAATCAACGGAAACGAAAAAAAAACTAAACGAAAAAACAACAATTTTTTTTGTTGTGCACATGTCTAGTATGTACAGGGCATTAGTCTGTCTGGGGACTACATTGAGATCCTTCACAGGCTCTTGTCAATCCCAAGATGCACAGCAGTCCAGGAAATGAGGCGGGGCTCTATCTGACTTGCTGCAGCTTCCAATGCACATTGTGAGAAGCTCACAGTGTGCAGTGAAATCATAGGAAGCCATTCCAGTCCAGGAGAGGAGCCGCTACAACTGTGTAACACTGAAGGAAAAGCCTGGAGTTCAGCTTTAATTATGAACAGATAGACAAGTATGGCTGCCGCGGGAGCGGTTTATTAATATGATTTGCGCTCCTTTTACTCCGGGTAGTCTGCTTGGTGTCTCCGAGGACCGGCGCGCTATTTATGTTGTTATATGATATTAGTGGAAATATAATTTCAGGCTTCCAAACAACGCGTTCAGAGGGGATTATCCTCTTATACTGGAAAGCTCGGGGCAACTGGGGGATGGACTGACAATTGACTATTCATGCAAAAGAAAATAAATCTGCGCCAGTCGCACCATAAAATAAAATTATACATGATAATAAAGTCTTATCAGCTGACTTTCCTGGTGTTCAGAAAGGGCTGGCCTGACAGTCTCATGTTTCAGGCACTGGGGGAGGCATTATGAAAGATCCCGGTAATGAGTTGTAGCGGCAGCTTACATTATACTTTATGACTCTCTTTAAAGTGTATGCGCAGACTACAGAACACCTCCCTCTATACCAGGGGTTCTCCAAACTTTCTAAACAAAGGGCCAGCTTACTGTCCTTCAGACTATAGGGGGACCGGACTGGGGCTATTGGGAGTAGAAAAGGTCCCAACGGCAGTGGGAAAAAACAGTGCCCCATCGCTAGTGTCAGTGGAAGGAATTGTGTCCCATCATTGGCGTCATTGGGCTCCATTGTTGGTGTCATTGGTCGAAGATGTGCTCCATCATTGGTGTCATTGGGAGGAATTTTGTTCCATCATCTGTGTCATTGGGAGGAATTGTATCCCCTCATTGATGTCATTGGAAGGAATTGTGTCCCATCATTGGCGTCATTGGGTCTCATAGTTGGTGTCATTGGGAGGAATTGTGTCCCATCATTGATATCATTGGGAGGAATTGTGTTCCATCATTGGTGTCATTGGGCGCAATTGTGCCCCATCATTGATATCATTGGGAGGAATTGTGTCCAATCATTGGTGTCATTGGGAGGACTTTTGTTCCATCATTGGTGTCATTGGGCGCAATTGTGCCCCATCATTAATATCATTGGGAGGAATTGTGTCCAATCATTGATGTCATTGGGAGGAATTGTGTCCCATCATTGGCATCATTGGGCCTCATGGTTGGTGTCATTGGGAGGAATTGTGTTCCATCATCGGTGTCATTGGGAGGAATTGTGTTCCATCATCGGTGTCATTGGGAGGAATTGTGTCCCATCATTGGTGTCATTGGGAGGACTTTTGTTCCATCATTGGTGTCATTGGGCGCAATTGTGCCCCATCATTGATATCATTGGGAGGAATTGTGTCCAATCATTGGTGTCATTGGGAGGACTTTTGTTCCATCATTGGTGTCATTGGGAGCAATTGTGCCCCATCATTAATATCATTGGGAGGAATTGTGTCCAATCATTGATGTCATTGGGAGGAATTGTGTCCCATCATTGGCGTCATTGGGCCTCATGGTTGGTGTCATTGGGAGGAATTGTGTTCCATCATCGGTGTCATTGGGAGGAATTGTGTTCCATCATTGGTGTCATTGGGAGGAATTGTGTCTCATCGTTGGTGTCATTGAAAGGAATTGTGCCCCCTTGTCGGTGTCATTGGGAGGAATTGTATCCCGTCATTGATGTCATTGGGAGGAATTGTATCCCGTCATTGATGTCATTGGGAGGAATTGTGTCCCATCATTGGTGTCATTGGGAGCAATTGTGCTCCATCATTAATATCATTGGGAGGAATTGTGTCCCATCATTGGCGTCATTGGGCCTCATGGTTGGTGTCATTGGGAGGAATTGTGTTCCATCATCGGTGTCATTGGGAGGAATTGTGTTCCATCATCGGTGTCATTGGGAGGAATTGTGTCTCATCGTTGGTGTCATTGAAAGGAATTGTGCCCCCTTGTCGGTGTCATTGGGAGGAATTGTATCCCGTCATTGATGTCATTGGGAGGAATTGTATCCCGTCATTGGTGTCATTGGGAGGAATTGTGTTCCATCATTGATGTCTTTGGGAGGAATTGTAACCCATCATTGGTGTCATTGGGAGGACTTTTGTTCCATCATTGGCGTCATTGGGCCTCATGGTTGGTGTCATTGGGAGGAATTGTGTTCCATCATTGATGTCTTTGGGAGGAATTGTATCCCGTCATTGGTGTCATTGGGAGGACTTTTGTTCCATCATTGGTGTCATTGGGAGCAATTGTGCCCCATCATTAATATCATTGGGAGGAATTGTGTCCCATCATTGGCGTCATTGGGCCTCATTGTTGGGGTCATTGGGAGGAATTGTGCCTCTTCTTTGGTGTCAGTGAAGGGAAATATGCAGTTAACAAAATAGTGCTTATGAAACAAAACAAAAAAAAGAAATAGTGCCCCAAGGGCTGGATAAAAGCAAGCAAAGAGCCGCATCTGGCCCCCGGGCTGCAGTTTGGAGACCACTGCTCTATACTCTTTCCAAAAAAAAATAAAAAAATGGAAGTCTGTTCTGTAGTCCAGCAGAGGAGAACTGGGCAGACCTGACAACACTTGGGATTTCAGTGCTGAAGTGGCAACATTGTCGGGTGGCTAAAAGGAGGAGAACACTGGATTTCTGGCAGATCAGCAAGTATTTTTAAGGACTTAGGAAACACAAATAATCAGAAAAATAACAATGATCAGATAATAACGCCTGGGTGACTTGACACTGTATCATGTATAAAAGGGGAGGGGGGACGTTTTGGGACTTTACATGAAGCACACATTGTACTATGTGCCTCCATCCCTAATCCAAGTGAAAGTAGAAGGGGACTTGGGACTTTGAGTGAGGCAAGTGACAACCAGATAGGATAATATGTGAATAGTAACTTAGCAAGTTTATTGTCATAAAGAGGGTTATAAAATCGCACTCAGTATGAAGCACATTTTGAAGCCACTACATATCCTAGATGTTTGCTTAGACGTATCTTTGAAATCGGTTTTCTAACTAGAGATTAGACATGTGCGGTTCGTTTCATTCCAAAATTAATATTCAGACAAATTTTTTGTTATACGGAGATTCGGATAAATCCGAATTACCGTATTTATCGGCGTATAACACGCACTTTTTCCCCCTAAAAACCGGGGGAAAGTCGTGGGTGCGTGTTATACGCCGATACCCCAAAAAAAAAAATGACAAAAATTGGTTGCGGCGCCGAAAAATGGCGACCGCAGCCGAAAAAGACCGAACCGCGGCCGAAAAAAGGCCGAAGCGCGGCCGAAAAAGACAGAGCCGACTGTTCAGCTCCGCTCGTAGTCCCACCTCCCTGCGCTCGCTCCCGAAACAGCAGGGAGGCGGGACTCCGAGTGGAGCCAAACAGTCGGCTTGGTCTTTTTTTCGGCCGCGCATCGGCCTTTTTCGGCTGCGGTTCTGTCTTTTTCGGCCGCGCATGCGCGGTTTGTCTCGCGGCGGGAAATTTAAACGTCGGCAAGACTGCAAATGATGCTGGCAAACTGCAAATGACACCTGGCAAGCTACAAATGACTCTGGCAAGCTGCAGATGACACTGGGCAAGCTACAAATGACGCTGGGCAGGTTGCAAATGACGCTGGGCAGGTTGCAAATGATGCTGGGCAAGGCTGAAAATGACGCTGGGCAGGTTGCAAATGACGCTGGGCAGGTTGCAAATGACGCTGGGCAAGGCTGCAAATGACGCTGGGCAAGGCTGCAAATGACGCTGGGCAAGCTGCAAATGACGCTGGGCAAGCTGCAAATGATGCTGGGCAAGCTGCAAATGACGCTGGGCAAGCTGCAAATGACGCTGGGCAAGGCTGCAAATGACGTTAGGCAAGCTGCAAATGACGCTGGGCAAGCTGCAAATGAGGCTGGGCAAGCTGCAAATGACGCTGGGCAAGGCTGCAAATGACGCTGGGCAAGCTGCAAATGACGCTGGCAAGGCTGCAAATGACGCTGGGCAAGGCTGCAAATGATGCTTAAATGTAAGTTTTTTTTTTTTCCCTAAACTTCTCTCCTAAAACTTTTTTTCCTTAAAATTCCCTCCTAAACTTGGGGTGCGTGTTATACGCCGATAAATACGGTACAATATAAAGTACTTTTACCGAATGCTCCGAATAACGTAACGAAATTCGGACTGAAAATTGAATTGAATTTTACATTGAACACCAGTCAAATTCTAACTACACATATTGCCGAAATCAAAGACTGTGTGTGTTATTAGAGGACCATTTCTAAGTAATGCTGCTTTTGTTAAGCCAAAGGTGATTTAAAGCGGTTGTATACTCAAAAAATCCGCTTTGAATTTAAATGTGCCTCCTAACATCCCCAATCGATTGCCATTAAAACATTTTTTCCTACCTGCTTCCTTCTGGTACAATCGCTATATTTGCGAGTAGTGACGTGGTACGCGCATGCGCCGTAACATCTCTGAAATCCGGCAGCCCGAGCCCTGGCCGGAAAGATTCTTGTGTATGTCGGGGCTGCCGTCATTTCCTGTTGTAGACGTCAGCCCCCCCGACATCCCGCGATGGTTCCTCTGCTGAGGCTTGGCTATGATGTAAGTGCGCATGCGCAGGATTACGGCGGCGAATATGTACTGTGGGCGGAAGTATTTCGGTTAGCAGACCCCGGAAGACCCACAGTGTAGATGGCGCCAGCGGAACCACAGGATGAACGGGTAGGAAAATAATCCTAACTACAGTAAGATAACAATTTAAAAAACATGCATATCGATCGATCGTTACAGAATTAGGATGTCTTTAATAATATAAGTAAATTTTTATTAATTTGGCCCGGGTTTACTACCGCTTTAAAGAGTCATTGTAATCCTTTGATGAAGATTTTTCTTTTGCTTGTGCACTTTGCTGCATTCAAATCGAAAACAATATAACATTTTTCGTTTCAACCGATTCGAAAACGTATCGATTTAAATGTTTGGAATCGAAAAAAAAATGGTAAAGTTGAAGACAATTCCGAAAATGAATTCCGAATATGAATTGAACGAATCAAAAGAATTGAACTAAACAAAATAAGTAGATTAACGAATCGAAGCGAAACTAAACACATTTTTTCGTCATGTACATGTCTACTAGAGATGCGCATGATGGAAAAATCTGTTCTGTTTTATTTCAGTTTCATTCGTTAAGTAAATCATTTAATTTCGTTATATTCCTTATGTTAGAATGATTCGTTTTCCGGATTTGTTTCTTATATTCGGATTAGTTCTGTATTGGGGTTGCACCGATACCAGTATCGATATCGGTGCCGATACTGAGTATTTTCCCAAGTATCGGTACTCGTGCAAATGCACCGATCCCTGAAACCAACACTTTCAAGCTCGGTTCTTTGAGCTGTCAGTGGGTCTTGTTGACAGCTGAAGTGTTAAAGAAGTCTGATAATTGGAGCTGTCAAAAAAAAAAAAAAAAGCAGACTTATTAACAACATTGCTCAGCCACTGAAACACTAAAATAAAAAGAAACATTGTTTCTTTTGTATCTTTCTGTTTCTTCCTCTGCAGATCAAAGGGATGAGCAAATGTTCCTCTGTTTAACCCCTTATTAACCCTTAATTTACTCGAATCAGCCTTAATTAACTCCCTATTCTCCTCCATTTAATTATAAATTTTCCTGCGTTTTTTTATTAACGATAAACAATTAAAACTTTTTTTTTTTTGTTTGCTTTGTTAGTGAATATTTTTTACACATATATATATTAACATATATTTACACATTTACATTGAAAAAGCGCAAAAGAAAAAAAAATTAGGGCTGTTACTGATTAAAATTTTCGTGTTCGATTAATAGATTTTTTTTTTTTTACTTGATTAACTACTTGCCTACCAGCCACTAACACCTCCTTCCTGACCAAGCCATTTTTCAGCTTTCAGCGCTGTCACATTTTGAATGACAATTGCGCGGTCAGGCAACGCTGTACCCAAATAAAATTTTTATCATTTTTTCCCCACAGATAGAGCTTTATTTTGGTGGTATTTGATCACCTCTGCGTTTTTTATTTCTTGCGCTATAAACAAAAGAAGAGGGACAAGTTTGAAAAAACATAATATTTTTTACTTTTTATTATAATAAATATCCAATTTTTTTTTTTTTAAACAAATTTTTTCCTCAGTTTAGGCCGATACGTATTCTTCTACATATTTTTGGTAAAAAAAATCGCAATAAGCGTATATTGATTGGTTTGCGCAAAAGTTATAGCGTCTACAAAATAGGGGATAGATTTATAGCATTTTTATTATTATTTTTTTTTTTACTAGTAATGGCGGCGATTTGCGATTTTTATCGTGACTGCGACATTGCGGCGGACGCTTCGGACACTTTTGACACATTTTTTGGGACCATTCACATTTATACAGTGATCCGTGCTATAAAAATGCATTGATTACTGTATAAATGTGACTGGCAGGGAAGGGGTTAACACTAGGGGGCGCTGCAGGAGTTAATATGTACCCTATCTTGGTGATTCTAACTGTGGGGGGAGGGGACTGACTGGGGGAGGGGACCGATCGGTGTCCCTATGTACAAGGGACACACCATCGGTCTCCTCTCCTCTGACAGGACGTGGATCTGTGTGTTTACACATACAGATCCACGTCCTGCTCGATTACCGGGCAATCGCGGGTGCCTGGCGGTCATCGCGACCGCCGGGCACGCGCACCGCGGCCCCAGCTACGCGGCGGGCGCGCACGCCCCCCAGTGGCCAAATTGTAGACGACGTCATATGACGCCGTCCCACCGCAAGAGCCGCACCGCTCCACCGTCATTTGACAGTGGGCGGTCGGCTAGTAGTTAATTGACTAATTACGATTAATTATAATGCACATACAGATCCAACTACTTTTAGCTGATCTCCTTGCATTGAAACTCTGCATTAGTCGGTGGTAAATGTGGTATACACTATATACAATCACCCGACACTAGTTAGTTTCCACAATCCATGACTTAACTTCACAGTTCACACAAATACGTTTTGAATTCAAACTGTAGCACTGACGTAAGTCATTCTTTTTCCCACAGTAGCGTGGCAATCCCTCCACCTCCGGTCTAACTAATCACTCTCACCTTATGGCATGGACCCCTGTGCAAACAGGTGGTCATGCAAGCGGGTATCAAAAGGGTTAACACGGACCATAAACTTCTCTCACGTCTTCTTAGATCTCAGCAAGGACGCCAGGTCATGGGTAGAAAGAAAAGATCTAAGTGCTCACCGCTTAAGTATAAGATTAAATTCAAACACAAACTATTTACATAAAGGATGATAAAAACACAGCATGTAAAGCCGACAATCGTGTTAGTTCCGTAGGGCAGCAGCGGGTGACATCATGTGTAGCTCCTCCACCGTACGCGTTACGTTCACTCAGAACTTCAACGTCACCGGACTCCTCCCCCCTTCAATTCGTTAGCAGACGGAGGCACTTGTGGAAGGGGGGAGGAGTCCGGTGACGTCCCCGGATCTCCGACGTAACTCCCTGAAGACCCGGAAGCCAGCGGAGAGGTGAGTACTGATCAAAAGAATTTTGATCGATCAAAAAAATGAACGATTAATCGAGGAATTAATCTTTAAGTTTCACAGCCCTAAAAAAATCAATTTATTTAATTTATAAATAACTTTTCAATGCTTTGTACCATTGATGACAGCTGAAGTGAAAACAAAACAGCTGCAGTAAGTATCGGTAATTGGTATCGGCGAGTACTAAAAAAAAAAGTATTGGTACTCGTACTCATGTAAAAAAAATGGTATCTGTGCATCCCGATTTTGTATATTAGTTCTGAAAGAATGAGTATTTTCCGAAGTTCTGTTATTCTTTTGTTATTTCAGAAGATTGGCTATATCCCTGCTAGTCCAACCCACAAGGACAAATGGTGTGAGCTGATTGGACGATATATCGACTGGTAATGCATGCATCTGAGACTGAAAGTAACAAATTCATTTCAGCTTCATTCGTTATGTTAGGATTCAGAGATTCTGATGGATCCACCTCCTTTCAAACACAATATGTAGGAATCATCATCTCTCTTTTATTCCTTCCTGTATTTATTGCAATATGTTTCCATTTTTTATAATAATGAAAAATGTTAATGCAAAAAGAATCGGATGATTATTTAAGAGTCAAAGACTACCGCGCGGCTCTCATCCGACTAAAACAAATGAATCAGAATGAATACATATTAATTCGTTATGTTATTAAGTTGAATTCATTTCCTTATTCCCAACTGACACATACAGATTAAATGAATGGTCTCCCAAGTACAACACCAATACAAAAATAATTTATTAGAATATTCATGCTACGCTGACTAGAATAAAAAACGAATGGATCCGAATCACTTCGGACCATTCGTTATGCCGTTACGTTATTTGGGATGCTTCAAACATTGACAAAAGGCCCAAACGATCGCATCCTGTCATCCGAGTGAAATTCAAATGAATTTAGTTGTTTTTGTTATAATTTATTTAGTTATAATTTATATTCGTTACTATTGTGGTTCAGATACGTCGGAATCTCAGATTAACGCAAATTATGTCTAAATCTTGGTACGTTACGCACATGTCAAAATTGTCAATTTCTAACCCCCATCCTCATCTTTGGCCTTTTTATGGTGAATGTTTGATACTCGGCCAACATTGTATCTCTTCTGATGCCCAGCCTATGGATCTCTGTATTTAATCTTCCCCTTTGCACATTGGGGGGGGGGGGGGGGGGGGGGTACCTGCCAACAAGTGCTCTTATGTCTCAGACGTTTGACTGGTGGAACTTGATGCTGTCTCTTTGGGACATGTCCAGCACAAATTGGTTTTATTCATTGTATGTATATGTAGCACAGACCCCTGACAGGTCCCACTGATTTGCCCCAGGTTCACTTCCTGTTTGAGTAAACAGGCAGCCAGGTACACGACCACTCCAAAAGTCTTACTGCTCAATGACCAGGCGTGGAGGTATCTGTCTTTTTATGCTTTAATGCTAGTTGAAATTGGTTTGGGTGCAGGGAATTCTCCTGTGAATCTCCAGGCCAGATCCTCAGTAAACCCCCTGGACTTGACTCCAACTGCTCTTAGAAAATAGCCCCCCCCCCCCCCCAGCTCTCACTGAACTGGAACCTTGGTGAACTCCTGACAAAAGCCCCTCCCCCCAGCTCTCACTGAACTTGGACCTTGGTGAACTCCTGACAATAGGCCCCCCAGCTCTCACTGAGCTGGGACCTTGGTGAACTCCTGACAATAGGCCCCCCAGCTCTTAATGAACTGGGACCTTGGTGAACTTCTGACAATAGGCCTCACAGCTCTCCCTGAGCTGGGACCTTGGTGAACTCCTGACAATAGCCCCCCCCCCCCCCCCCCCAGCTTTCACTGAGCTGGGCCCTTGGCGAACTAACAATAGGCCCCCCAGCTTCCACTGAGCTGGGCCCTTGGTGAACTCATGACCATAGGCCCCCCAGCTCTCACTGAACTGGGACCTTGGTGAACTCCTGACAGAAGCCCCCCAGCTCTCACTGAGCTGGGCCCTTGGTGAACTCCCAACAATAGGCCCCCCAGCTCTCACTGAGCTGGGCTCTTGGTGAATTCCTGACAAATGCCCCCCCCCCCCCAGCTCTCACTGAACTGGGACCTTGGTGAACTCCTGACAATAGGCCCCCCAGCTCTCACTGAAATGGGCCCTTGGTGAAACCCTGACAATAGGCCCCCCAGCTCTCACTGAGCTGGGCTCTTGGTGAATTCCTGACAAATGCTCCCCCCCAGCTCTCACTGAACTGGGACCTTGGTGAACTCCTGACAATAGGCCCCCCAGCTCTCACTGAAATGGGCCCTTGGTGAAACCCTGACAATAGGCCCCCCATTTCTCACTGAGCTGGGCCCTTGGTGAACTCCTGACAATAGGCCCCCCAGCTCTCACTGAACTGGGACCTTGGTGAACTCCTGAAAATAGGCCCCCCAGCTCTCACTGAGCTTGGACCTTGGTGAACTCCTGAAAATAGGCCCCCCAGCTCTCACTGAGCTGGGACCTTGGTGAACTCCTGAAAATAGGCCCCCCAGCTCTCACTGAACTGGGACCTTGGTGAACTCCTGAAAATAGACCCCCCAGCTCTCCCTGAGCTGAGACCTTGGTGAACTCCTAACAATAGGCCCCCCAGCTCTCACTGAGCTGGGACATTGGTGAACTCCTGACAAAAGCCCCCCCCCCCCCAGCTCTCACTGAGCTGGGACCTTGGTGAACTCCTGACCATAGGCCCCCCAGCTCTTACTGAGCTGGGACCTCAGTGAACTCTTGCAAGCTTCAGCTATGCTGCCCAGATCCCTTCCTCAAGGACACGAACCCTGCTGCTCCAGGCCTACCGCATTTATGCCCTTCTCAGTCACCTACTGGGCACCCCCCAGGGATTGGCTGAGGATCTGAACAGGTCTCCCCTGTAAGGAGATGCCACTGATTGGCTCTCTTCTCCTCACACTCTGTCAGTGTAAGGCGAGGAGAGCCGGCAACTGGCATTTCCTTGTTTACATGTGATTGGACACAGCTGATCACATGAGTAAAGAGCCGCGTCATCGGCTCTTTACCTAGATTAGGGTCATGCCATGTCCCAGTGACACAGCGTGGTGAGACTGGGGCGACGTCATATGACGTTGTCGCAGAACAACAGAGCATCCTGCCCGCCATTATTTGTCTATACGGCGGGTGGGCGGGAGGTAGTTAAAAAAGCGTGTCCAATGCCACAGTTCGAAGCTAATTTAAACGAGCCCTAACTCACTCACAGTAATACTTTGTCTCTCACCTTGATAAAGAGGACCTCTGTTTCTCCAAAACACAATATGGGACTTTAGTTGAACTATTGAATGTGACTCTAGTGGTCTGGCTTCTGCAATCAGTTGGACTTACATGGTATGCTGGTTTTCTGTACACTCACATTCATGTTTTTTAACAATAAGTCTGGACAAAGGGTATTGCTTTACACCAGGGATATGCAATGAGCGGACCTCCAGCTGTTGAAAAAGTCCCATCATGCCTCTGGGAGTCATGCTTATGGCTGTCAGAGTCTTGCTAGGCCTCATGGGTAGTTCTGCAAAAGCTGGAGGTCCGCTAATTGCATATCCCTGCTTTACGCCATCTGAGAAGTGCAACCTCCCTCTTGTGTTCCAGTATGTGTGGGTGGAGTTTTAAAAAAAAAAAGTGGGCGGAGCTGGTACCAGGAAGTACACTGGCTGGGTTTTCTCAGCTTCGAGGCTGTTTAGAAAATAAAGACACTACAGGCTAAAAAGAATGAGAAACAAGATACTCAAGATAAATGTCAGAGGAAAATCTACAGCCCCCTGTGTCAAGTTTACCTCTATGATTCTCATAGAGGGGGCGGCACAGTGGTGTAGTGGTTAGCACTTTCACCTAGCAGTAATAGGGTCGCTGGTTCAAATCCCGACCACGACACCCTCTGCCTGGAGTTTGCATGTTCTCCCTGTGCCTGCGTGGGCTTCCTCCGGGTACTCCGGTTTCCTCCCACACTCCAAAGACATGCTGGTAGGTTAATTAGATCCTGTCGATAAAATTGCCCAAATATGTGTATGTCTTTGTAAGCGTGTCAGGACCCCACAGGGCAAGGACCGCACTATACCACAGATGGACACCAGTGGTAAAAGCGCCCTGAGGCGATTCAGTTCACATAGGTAGCGCTATACAAGTCAAGTCATTTATTCATTTAAAGTTGGCGTGCGCCTTTAACTGAACTGCTTGTTTCTGCACAAGTGACAGTTTTTACACATAAATATGTTAAAACGCAAACAGTAACAAACATACCAGCTCCGCTAGCGGGTGCTAAGTAGTCAAGGTGTGACTGGTAAAAGTGCTAATTGTGGCATGCATTGGCATTTATGCATTTGTAGAAATAATAGCCGGTTATGCGCAGATCTTCAGAGTGGGCTGAATTCCGCCCGGAAAATGCAGCCGTCAGACCAGGGGCATTGCTAGGTCTACAAAAGATCTGGGGCTAGAGCCCATAGCAGCGTAGTAAAGAAAGTCAAATGCTTAGGCAGGTATATACAGTAATATACGTGTGTGTGTATATATCGCCAGAGAGCCCCCCACTTACATCAGGGTCCCCAGAGAGCCCCCCTTACATCAGGGTCCCCAGAGAGCCCCCCTTACATCAGGGTCCCCAGAGAGCCCACCCTTACATCAAAGTCCCCGAGAGAGCCTCCCCCTTACATCAGGGTCCCCAGAGAGCCCCTAACTTACATCAGGGTCCCCAGAGAGCCCCCCCCCTTGCAGCAGGGTCCCCAGAGAGCCCCCCACTTACATCAGGGTTCCCTGAGAGCCTCCCTTACATTAGGGTCCCCAGAGAGCCTCCCCCTTAATTCAGGGACCCCAGAGAGCCTCCCCCTTAAATTCAGGGTCCCCAGAGTCCCCCCTTGCATCAGGATCCCCAGAGAGCCTCCCCCTTGCATCAGGGTCCCCAGAGAGCCCCCCACTTACATCAGGATCCCCAGAGAGCCTCCCCTCCCCTTGGAGACCCCTGCAGAGACTCTGGGCTATTGGCCCCAGATTCGGGGCTATAGCCCCAAAAGCCACCCCCTAGCGACGCCACTGCGTCAGATCCAGTTCTTGCCGGCGCTTGCTGGAGTGGAAAGGAGAATCCTCATCCTTACCAAGATGGGGATGGGCTGCTTCCATGCTTCCACGTTTTATTAAAAAGGGATGCCCCCCCCCCCCGACTCTCCCCCTTCCACCTTCCACTTCCCATCCCCCTGTCTAATTCCATCTTTCCATCTTACTTCCTCTGTCTATCTGCCTTGTGTTCCCTCCATCTTTTATTTCTCTTTCCTTTTTCTCTTTAGTTCTTCATTAATACCCCCCCCCCCTTCTCTTTATTGCTTTCTTTCCCCTCTTTCCCCTCTTCTCTCTCTCCCATGACCTCTCTCCCCTTCACTCTTGGTCTCTGTCATTTTCCATCTGTAGCACCCTCTAGGTAGGTAGGTGCTAGAGGTAGGATTTTTATAGGATAGGTACATTTGGGCAGGCCTGGCTGGCAGCCAGGCCTGTTTATTTTTATCTGGTCTGGGTTGGGAGTGGCTCAGGTCTGAGACCTACCTAATTTTTCTAGAGTTTGCTGGAAAGTTCTGGAAAGAGAAGAGGGAGGAGAGGTGGAGCTGCCTGGGGTGTTTTAAGGAGCCCTGACCAATCCCCAATCTGGAGTCAGGGTCAGCCCAGCTGAGGAGAAGTTGTTGGGTGAAAGAGCTGGATTGAGAGAGTGTGGAGGCCTTTGGGGGAGCTCCCCAGTCTTGGGGGGGGGGGGGGCTGACCCTGGGCCTGGGCTCAGATGCAGTCAGGACCACCTTCAAGAACATGTGAAGAGGTCCTGGACCAGAGGCATAAGAGAGAGCAAGGTGAGGACAGCGGGAGAGAGCACTGCTAAGAGACTCCAGGGAGGACAGCTGGTCGCACCCAAGGGGGCTGGTGAGTGAGGCACAGACGGGAGGACTGGGGAGGCACGCCTGAGAGGACTGGGAGCATGCAGTCTGAGATGGGTGCAGAACCAGTAGAGTGGACTGTGGTGAAAGGGGCAGTGGAGAGAGGCAGCTGCAACTAGAAGGGCTGGCAGGGTCTTAAGATGGCTTACTGGGCTCAGTAGCCGCGTGAAGGACAGCTAGCACCAGAGACTTTCTATTTTGCTACACTATAGGTACCCGCGGTCCCTGCCTGCAAAGGACAATTGCTAAAGGCCTGGCTGAGCCAGTGTCAGGCCTAACCACTTTGTGCTAGCTGTGCCTGAAGATTAGAGAGGAAACAATGTGCAGGAGGGGAAATTGAATGTATATACTGGACTGTCTATAGTTGTCCCAAGCAAGTGCTACCAATTCTACTGGGCATCCCATATTTCTCTTACCCCATCCAAGTTCAATCCCCTCAATAAAAAATAAAAAAAAAAGCATATGGACTGTTCTATGTCTCTGAGTGTTTGAGAGGTGAATGCCGGGCTGGGCAGGGTGACAGACAATCCAACATTTCAGCAGCCCATACGGGTGTACCACTACACATCACTCATTATGTATCCCCTCTCCATTTCAACTCCCTTTTTCTTTATCTTGCTCCTCTATTTATCTCTTTCATACTCTGCGCCCTCCTCTTTCTCTCTCTCCTTCTTTATCCCCCTCTTCTCTCATTCTTAATTACTCTCCTTTATCTCCATCTAATTCTCAATGTACCGCCTTTATTTTCCTCTCATTCCTCTTCTCTCTTTCATTCTCATTCCCTATCCCTCTCTGCTCTCTCTCCCTTTCATTCTCTTTACCCCCCTTATTTCTCTTCTCTTGTCATCCTCCTCTGTCTATCTTTTTTACTCTATCTTTTTATGACTCTCTGTCCCTCACGATGCCAGTGTATCCCACTCCCTCTCTCTCCTGTTTTATCAAACCCTCTCTCTCCCTTCTATTCTTTCTCCTACACTCCCACTCCCTCTCTCTACCCCCTCCTCTCCCTCTCCTCTCTTTTCTCCTACACCCCCTCTCCTCCTCTCCCTCTCCTCTCTTTCTTCTACACTCCCACTCCCTCTCTATCCCCTCTCCTCTTCCTCTCCCTTTCCTCTCCTTTCTCCTACACCCCTCTCTCTCCCCCCTCCTCCTCTCCTTTCTTCTACACTACCTCTCCCTCTCCTCTCCTACACACCCTCTCTCCCCCCTCTCCTCTCCTTTCCCTCTCCTCGCCTTTCTTCTACGCTCCCTCTCTCCCCCCTCTCCTCTCCCTCTCCTCTCCTTTCTCCTATACGCCCTCTCTCTTCCCTCTCCCTCTCCTTTCTCCCACCCTCCCACTCCCTCTCTCTCCCCTCTCCTCCTCTCCCTCTGCTCTTTCCCCCCTCTCCTCTTCTTTCTCCTCCGTTCCCACTCCCTCTCTCTCCCCCTATCCTCTCCTTTCTCCTACACTCCCATTCCATCTCTCCCCCCCTCCTCTCCTTTCTCCTACACCCACTCTCTCCACCCTCTTCTCCTCCTCTCCTTTCTCCTACACTCACTCTCTCCTCCCTCCTCTCCTTTCTCCTACACTCCCTCTCTCTCCCCATTTCTCTCCCTCTCCTTTCCCCTACACTCCCACTCCCCTCCTCTTCTCCATCTCCTCTTCCTTACCCCTCCCTCCCCCTCTTACTCCCCTACCATCCCCTCTCATTCTTTATTTCCCTCTCTATTTTTCATGATCTATCCCCCTCTCTCTCTCTCTCTCTCTCTCTCTCTCTCTCTCTCTCTCTCTCTCTCTCTCTCTCTCTCTCTCTCCATTCTCTTTTTCTCAATTCATTGGGAAACTCATCCAACTTCCACCAACAACTGGATTTTTACTTTCTCCATCATCTGACCCCCCCCCCCCCCCCCCGATAGCCATTGGGGGATATCATGAGTAGGACCCTCTGAACCCTCCTGTACTGGATTGCATTGTGCCTGTACGAGCTCCCTTAATCATGTAAAGCGCTGTGTAAACTGTTGGTGTTCTATTAATACTAATACTAATAAAAAAGGAAGGAAATACTAATAAAAGAAAGGAAAGGAATAGGGCATTGGCCTGTTTTTGGTCAATCTTTTGGTGCTGGTCATCAGTGTGGTGCTGAAGCTTCTACAGATGCTCTTCTCCTTCCCGGCCAGGGCATCAGGAGCGTGTATATGTATTCATAAAAGAGTCATTTAAAAAAAATATGCATGTCTGTCCTCAATCTACTGCCTAACGGCCGGCATTATTCTAAAGGAACAGCAAGAAACAGATGTACCTGAGCACTTTATAGCCTTGTGACAGGACCTCTAATAATTGTAATAAAGTCTTCTGATAGGAATGACTGTGGCCACAGATGCATAAAATCACACCAGTCCTTGAGGGGATAAATAACAAAAAATTCTTGGGGTTCGCTCTTCTAACATTGAGTTGAGCACTGACTATACTGAGATTTAATTCAGTTTTGTCTCGCTTATTGTATGGTTTATATACTGCCTGGTTCCTTCCCACTACATGATGAAACTTTGTTGCGCTGAATGATATCTGTACATCTACTTATTTGATTGAACTGGATATGATAACTTCATTGAAGTTTGAATTTAAAGGACTGCTAAAATTAAACCAGACAGTTTATGTTAAAATAATTAATAATAACTTCTATCAACAGGTACGGAAAGGTGCCTGCCAATGCAGATATCTGTCCTTCGTAGGACTTCTCCATGCATTCACTTTTCTATGTTAGTTACCATTTTAGTGACAGCTGACAACATGAACATATGTGATTGTTATAAAAACCTCTTTTACATTATTTCGGCTTATGTTTAGTGGCCCTTTAAATCACTCATTATATGCTGGAGTCCCCTTTATATTTTCCATTACCCCTGAGGATGTCCCTGCACTCACCTCCTGTCCCTTTTGTATTATTCCTAACCGCTAATAATGTCCCTGGCCTCACCTCCTATACCCTTTATATTATCCCTCACCCCTGATAATGTCCATGGACTCACCTCATATCCCCTTTATATTATCCCTTACCCCTGATAATTCCCCCGGATTCACCTCCTGTACCCTTTATATTATCCCTCACCCCTGATGATGTCCCTGGACTCACCTCCTGTCCCACTTACATTATCCCTTACCCTGATAATGCCCCCGGATTCACCTCCTGTACCCTTTAAATTATCCCTTACCCCAATGATGTCCCCGGACTCACCTCCCTACCACCTTTATATTATCCCTTACCCCTGATAATGCCAACAGACTCACCTCTTACCTTTTTATATTATCCCTTACCCCTGATAATGTCCCTGGACTCCCCTCCTACCCCTTTTATATTATCCCTTACCCCTGATAATGTTCCCGGACTCCCCTCCTGTTTCCTTTATATTATCCCTTACCCCTGATGATGTCCTCAGACTCACCTGCTGTACCCTTTAAATTATCCCTTACCCTGATAATGTCCCTGGACTCACCTTCTACCACCTTTATATTATCCCTTTACTGATAATGCCAACAGACTCACCTCTTACCTCTTCATATTATCCCTTACCCCTGATTAAGTCCCCAGACTCACTTTCTATCTCCTTTATATTATCCCTTACTTCAATAATGTCCCTGGACTCACTTCCTATCCCATTTATAATCGAACATTATAAAATGCAGCAGTGTGTTTGTGAAAGCTCTGCACCATTAGTTGGTGATTTTTAAGCCACGGGTAGAGGGAAAGTGACAGTGGCACCCATATTACACAGATATGACTGATAAAAGTGGTGGTATGTATATATAGAATATATATATATATATATCATATCCATCCATCACTTCTTTGTAACCCGCTCAGATACTTTGTTTTGTATGCTTTGTCCACTACAGCCGACATCCTTGGCAATATACTAGGGGTGCAACGGATCGTCGCCGATCCGTGATCCGAACGGGCCACCCCGTTCGGATCGGCACACCCCGCGATCCGCGGAGCGCTCCGCGGCCTCGGCCTTAGGAAAGGCCGCGGCTTCGGCCTAGCTCCGGAGCGACGGCGGCCATCTTTGTACACCCGGCGGCCTTAGGAAAGGCCGCGGCTTCGGCCTAGCTCCGGAGCGTGGCCATCTTGGTACACCCGGCCACTGTTTTTAATGTGATCGCTCCGTCAAATGACGGAGCGATCACTTGTAAACCCTGCATTACCCAGCCAATATCCTGCATTACCCTGCATATACTCTGCATTACCCTGAATTACTCTGCATTACCCTGAATTACCCTGCATATACTCTGCATTACCCTGCATATACTCTGCATTACCCTGCATATACTCTGCATTACTCTGCGGATACTCTGCATTACCCTGCGGATACTCTGCATTACTCTGCGGATACTCTGCATTACTCTGCGGATACTCTGCATTACTCTGCGGATACTCTGCGGATACTCTGCATTACTCTGCGGATACTCTGCATTACTCTGCGGATACTCTGCATTACTCTGCGGATACTCTGCATTACTCTGCGGATACTCTGCATTACTCTGCGATACTCTGCATTACTCTGCGATACTCTGCATTACGCTGCGATACTCTGCATTACGCTGCGATACTCTGCGATACTCTGCATTACTTTGCGATACTCTGCATTACCCAGCCGATACCCAGCCAATACTCTGCGATACCCAGCCAATACTCTGCGATACCCAGCCAATACTCTGCGATACCCAGCCAATACTCTGCGATACCCAGCCAATATTACAGTGGGGAGAGGATGTGGATATTACAGTGGGGACTATATGGTGGCGTAATTTTCACGGGTTTTTGCAAATTCAATTATTATTTGCTGATCCGAAAATGATCCGATCCGTGACTCCTGATCCGAGGATCGATCCGATCCGTGAGTTTTTTGATCCGTTGCACCCCTACAATATACTAAAGCCCCGCACACACGATCGGACTTTCCGCAGGGAAATGTTGGATGTGAGCTTGTTGGCGGACAATCCGACCGTGTGTACACTCCATCGGACAATTGTTGTTGGACTTTCCGCCAACAAATGTTGGCTAGCATGTTCTCTAATTTTCCGTCAACAAATGTGTGTTGTCGGATTTTCCAAGCGTGTGTACACAAGTCCGTCGGACAAAAGTCCAAAGTACAAACACGCATGCTCGGAAGCAAGGACGAGCCGGAAGCGGTCAGTCTTGTAAACTATCGTTCGTAATGGAGAATTAACATTCGCGACGTGGCAAATTATGAAGTCTGGAAATGCAGCGCACAATTCTCTTCTTGTTTAACCACTTGACCACCGGGCACTTAAACCCCCTATCTAACTAGACCAATTTTCAGCTTTCGGTGCTCTCACACTGTGAATGACAATTACTCAGTCATGCAACACTGTACCCATATGAAATGTTTGTCCTTTTTTTCACACAAATAGAGCTTTCTTTTGGTGGTATTTAACTGCTTCCCGACCGATGTACGTCGACAGATAGGCACGGACAGGCATAAGGGCGTACAGGTACATCCCCTTTAAGATGCCGCCGTGCCATCGTGTGCGCGCCGCCGCGGGGATACCCGCGATCGTCTCTTGCCTAGCAACTAGTGACACCGATCTCTGCTCCCTGTGATTGGAGCAGAGATCAGCATTCACTAGCTCACAGCCACGTCCCCCCCACAGTTAGTAACACGCCTCTAGGAACACTTAACCCCATACACTGCCACTTAGTGGTTAACCCCTTCACTGCCAGTGTCATTTACACAGGAATCAGTGCATTTAAATAGCACTGATTGCTGTATAAATGACAATGGTCCCAAAAATGTGTCAAAATTGTCCGATGTGTCCACAATATAGTCGCAGTTACAAAAAAAATTCGCTGATCGCCGCCATTACTAGTAAAAAAAAAACTTTTTTTAATACAAATGCTATAAAATAAACTATCCCCTATTTTGTAAACGCTATAACTTCTGCGCAAACCAATCAATAATCGCTTATTGCGATTTTTTTCCCCAAAAATATGTAGAAGAATACGTATCGGCCAAAGCTGAGGAAAAATAAAAACGATCACATGGTAAACGGCAGCTACCAGTCCTGAAGACCCGGCGATCACGGATGTTTGCGGGAGCGCGCCCCAGGGGGGTGTGCGAGATCAAGATTCTGGGAGGACGTCCACCCAGAAAAACCCGACCGCGCTGTAGCCGTCTTTCGGCTATAGCCCGGTCGGCAAGTGGTTAATGGGCTAATCATGAAGCTGCTTTGCTGGTGATACTGATGGAGTTATTGCAAATTAATTTTCAAAGGCTTTTTTTTTCTAGTGATATCAAGAATAATATTATGTTTTTTTTTTTTTTTTTTTTTATTTGGGCAAGTTACCACAACACTATTATCCTGTAGATTTTAGGAACAAAGATACAACTATGTTGGTGTCAATTTTACATTGTATTTTTTTAAATGTAACTGCCGTTTTCCAAACTGTCATTTGAAGTAAAACACACAGCCAAGTATTATTCTACACAATTTTTTATTGTGCTTTAAAAAAAGAAAACAAATAAAATTAGACATTTTATCTGCCAATAGAACTTAACCAAAAAGTGCATTCTATGCATCCAAAAATATAGAAAATATAACAAATCAAATCATTATTATTTAACCAAAAAAATAATGTCAGAGCAATAACTCCAAGCCAATAATAAATAACACGTTATCTCCTCCGATTCCGCAACATGTCTGGTTGATGAACGGCCGTTCAGAAACGGACTGAAAAGTGCGAAATGAAAAGCGCGAATCAACACTCACCAAACTTCTACTAACACGAAATTAGCAGAAGGAGCCCAAAGGGCAAAAGAGCTGAAAAAACACGTAGTACATCACTACGTTCGGAATTGTTGGCCAACATTTGTGTGACCGTGTGTATGCAAGACAAGTTGGAGCCAACAACCTTTGGACAAAATTCCACGGTTTTGTTGGCGGAAAGTCCAATACGAGGCATAACTCTTCCCCTAAAGAAGCTTGGGAGAGGCAGATACTTTCTTATGGCTTTTATCAGTGTTTGTGTCCCCATTGTGGAGTAGGGATCTCCAACAGGAAACATAGGCTGCAACAAAAAAAAAAAAAAAACTCAGAGGTTCTAACACTCCCTATGCTATCCAAAAACCTAAAAAAAAAAAAACTTGGCTGGACTTCAACCACATTTTAACAAATTGCCACACAAACCAATTCTGCCATTTCTCTCCTGCATGTAAAAAATCATAATTTTTTTGCTACAAAATTACTCAGAACCCCAAAACATTATATATATTTTCTTAGCAGAGACCCTAGGAAATAAAATGGCGGTTGTTGCAATTTCGTACATCCCACTGTATTTGCACAGCAATTTTTTTGGGGAAAAAATAATATGAATTTTAAAGCAGAACTTCAGTAATTTTTTTCATCTTTCCATCTATTAAATCTTCTGCACTTGTTGTTGTTTTAACTTTGGATAGTAAAACATTTTTTTCTGCCAGTAAATACCTTATACAGCCCACTTCCTGTTTCTTGTCTGGAAAAAAGCCTAGGCTTATGACATCATGCACAGCTCTCTCTCTCACTCTGGTGAGAGTTTGCCAGGAAGGGATGGGGGTGAGTCATAAGAGGGCCAATGAGAGCTGCAGAGCTGGAGGTGTGCCTCCGTGTGTCTGTGTAAATCCAGGAAGTGAACAGGCAGCAGCTTCAGCTGCCCACAGTTAAAATCATTGCAGCCAGACTCCGTGGATGGAGATTTCTGCAGCATATTTGGCAAGAACAGAATCACAGTATATATAAAATAATATGTAATTGAACTTGCAACTAGCTAAGGGTGTCCTGGCCCTAACCCTCTCTCCTCTAAAAAAAAAAAAAAAGGTTTGTTAAGAGAAATAAACTTTCTTTTGCATCCAAGAAGTGTCTGGCGCCCAATAACTTTAACTACTCTGCACCCACCATACCTCACAACCCACCACATACATGTCTCTGGCCCTGGAGGTCCTCATTAGACCGAAGGCGGCCGGAGAGACTTTGCTACAAATTTATGAAGAAATTAGATTTTATTGGATATGTTTTATAACAGAAATTAGAAAATATTGTTTCTTTTTCATAAATTTATGTATTTTTTCTTTTATATAACAAAAATAAAAAACCCAGTGGTGATCAAATACCACCAAAAAAGCTCTATTTATGTGGGGAAAAAAAATTATATCAATTTAATTTAGGTACAGTGTTGCACGACAGAGCAATTGCCAGTTAACCCCTTTCCGACCGCCGCACGCCGATATAAGTCGGCAGAATGGCATGGGAGGGCAAAAGGGCATACAGATACGTCCCCTTAAAGATGCAGCATTGTGGGCGCGCGTGACTCGATGTCCGCCGGTGCCCGCGATCGTGTCACGGAGCGGAATAACGAGGAGATGCCTATGTAAACAAGGCATTTCGCCTCTGCCTTGTGACATGACAGAGATCTACTTCTCCCTGTCATCAGGAGCAGTGATAGCCCACCCCCCCCCCCCACACAGTTTGAATCACTCCCTAGGACACACTTAACCCCTTGATCGCCCCCTAGTGTTAACCCCTTCCCTGCCAGTGTCATTTACACAGTAATCAGTGCATTTTTATAGCACTGATCGCTGTATAAATGACAACAGTCCCAAAATGGTGTCAAAAGTATCCGATGTGTCTGCCATAATGTCGCAGTCACAATAAAAATTGTTTATACCACAAAAAATAAAAACCGCGGAGGTGATCAAATACCACCAAAAGAAAGCTCTATTTGTGGGGAAAAAAGGACGTAAATTTTGTTTGGGTACAATGTCGCACGACCGCGCAATTGTCAGTTAAAGTGACGCAGTGCCGAATCGCAAAAAGTGCTCTGGTCAGGAAGGGGGTAAATCCTTCCGGGGCTGAAGTGGTTAAAGTAGCGCTGTGCTGAATAGCAAAAACACAGCAAAAAAATAAATAAAAACAAATGCAGCCGCCTCATCTATGGGCTGGTAATCTGAAATATATGACATTTTTGCTTGTGTGTGCTAGTGTTAACCTCTAGAGATCCGTGCTATAGCCGAATGACGGCTACAGCGCGGATCTACATTGCCGGGATTACGTCCATTGACGTCGTCCTGTGCACGAGTGCCCTGCACGCCCCCTGAAGGGCGTGCGCAGCGCGCTCTGTGATCAGCGAGTCTATGAGACTCGCTGGATCACAGATCTGAGTAAGGGGTCGATCCCGACCCCTTACCACGTGATCAGCTGTCAGCCAATGACAGCTGATCATGTGATGACAACATAGCCGGTAATCGGCTATTTTTCCTCCTCGCCCTAAAAAAAAAGCCGATCACCGGCCGGAGTGAGAGGGACATTAGTCCCAATCACTGCAATGTCCCCCGGCTCTTCGTGCCCACCTGTGCCCCCTACAATTGCCACCTACCAGTGCCCACCAGCGCCACCTGTCAGTGCCCACCAGCTCCACCTGTCAGTGCCCACAGTGCCATCTGTCAGTGCCCACAATAAGTGCCTGAACAATGCTGCCCATCAGTGTCACCTACCAGTGCCCATCAGTGCACATCAGTGCCCATCAGTGCCACCTATTAGTGCCCTCTATCAGTGCCATCTATCAGTGCCCATCAGTGCCATCTATCAGTGCCATCTATCAGTGCCCATCCATGCCACCCATCCGTGCCACCCATCAGGGCCCATCAGTGCCATCTTATCTGTGCCCATCAGTACCGACTTATCTGTGCCCATCAGTGCAGCCTATCAGTGCCCACCAGTGCAGCCTCATCAGCGCATATCAATGAAGCAGAAAAATTACCTGTTTTTTTTTTTTTTATATCAAAATATTAAACATGATTATTTTCAAAATTTTCCCTCTTTTTTTGTTTGTTTAGCAAAAAATAAAAACCCCAGCTGTGGTTAAATACCCCCAAAAGAAAGCTCTATTTGTGGGAAAAAAATGATAAAAATGTCATTTGGGTACAGTGTTGTATGACCGCGCAATTGTCATTCAAAGTGCGTCAGCGCCGAAAGCTGAAAATTGGTCTGGGCAGGAGGGGGTGCTTAAGTGCCCGGTAAGCAGGTGGTTAATTATGACTCTCCCATTGGCGCAAATACATTTTGCCAACATGGCAAAATTCGGCTAAAATATCAAACCTTTCACTGAAGCTTGAGTGGAGGGAACACTGTCCACTTATCCTTAATCAAGGATTTGGAGTTCACTCTTTAGGAAAGCCAGGGAATTAGCATTTTCAGCATTGGCAGGTCCTGCACTCTCTTCCTTTAATCTAGTCGGATAATATATCTCTCTTGGTGTTGTTGGGTAATTAGATATTTATCCTCAGGTACCGCTTCACTAATGATGGCTCCCCAAATCGTTTTTGTTTTGAAGTGCCGAGGCGAAGTGCTGCTCTGTAACACAAGCCTTTGAAGCGTTGAGGGCAGCGTAAACCGCTAATGGCGATTGTCTGTTGCTGCCGTAATACCCAGGTGTCCTACTATTTATGGTTCTTTGAGTTTGCAAATAGCCCCGGCAGTTGAAACAATCTACAGCCGTCTTCAGGAACCGGAATAACCTTCTGTTTATGGTTTTAGAGGGGAACGTTCGTAATTTGTAGGCTTTACAAACGCCAAGTCTGCTTAGGGGGGAAAGTCGATTGGATAGGATTCATTTTGCTGGCCTTTTGCTATAGAAGATCCGAGAATCCAGACAGCTGCACTCCAAGGAAACATCCGACTTTATTGTAACTTTGTAAGGACGCTCCAAAACAGCAACATGTAGCAGAGGAAAAGGTGACGCGCTTGGCGCTATCTCAGCGCGTACTTACAGTGCCTTGAAAAAGTATTCATACCCCTTGACATTTTCCACATTTTGTCACGCTACAGCCAAAAACGTAAATGTATTTTATTGGGATTTTATGTGATAGACCAACACAAAGTGGCTCATAATTGTGAAGTGGGAGGAAAAGGATAAATGGTTTTCAAAATATTTTACAAATAAATATGTGAAAAATGTGGGGGGGGGCATTTGTATGGCGCCCCCCTGAGTCAATACTTTGTAGAACCGCCTTTCTCTGCAATTACAGCTGCAAGTCTTTTTGGGGATTTCTCTACCAGCTTTGCTCATCTAGAGAGGGGCATTTTTTGCCTATTCTTCTTTGCAAAATAGCTCAAGCTCTGTCAGATGCTAGGTTATCCAGGATTCCTGGAAACTACATCATTCGCAGGAATCCTGCTGGGTCTTCTAGGATTCCTAGAACCTCCAGTACTCACATGACCCCTGCTGGGTCTTCCAGGATTTCCAGGATTGCTAGAACCTCCAGTACACACAAAATCCCTGCTGGGTCTTCCAGGATTTCCAGGATTGCTAGAACCTCCAGTACACACAAAATCCCTGCTGGGTCCTCCAGGATTTCCAGGATTGCTAGAACCTCCAGTACACACAAAATCCCTGCTGGGTCCTCCAGGATTTCCAGGATTGCTAGGACCTCTAATACTCACATGATCCCTGCTGGGCCTTTCATGATTTCCAGGATTGCTAGGACCTCCAGTACTCACATGATCCCTACTGGGTCTCCCAGGATTTCTAGGATACCTAGGACCTCCAATACTCACCCTGTTGGGTCTTCCAGGTTTTCCAGGATTCCTAGGACCTGCAATACTGACAGTATTCCTTCTGGGTCTTCCAGGATTCCTAGCACCTCCAGTACTCACAGGCTCTCTACTAGGTCTTCAAGGATTTCCAAAATTCCTAGGACCTCCAGTATTCAAATGATCCCTGCTTAGTCTCCCAGGATTGCTAGGATACCTAGGACCTCCAATACTCACATGATCCCTGCTGGGCCTTTCATGATTTCCAGGATTGCTAGGACCTCCAGTACTCACATGATCCCTACTGGGTCTCCCAGGATTTCTAGGATACCTAGGACCTCCAATACTCACCCTGTTGGGTCTTCCAGGTTTTCCAGGATTCCTAGGACCTGCAATACTGACAGTATTCCTTCTGGGTCTTCCAGGATTCCTAGCACCTCCAGTACTCACAGGTTCTCTACTAGGTCTTCAAGGATTTCCAAAATTCCTAGGACCTCCAGTATTCACATGATCCCTGCTTAGTCTCCCAGGATTGCTAGGATACCTAGGACCTTCAATACTCACCCTGTTGAGTCTTCCAGGTTTTCCAGGATTCCTAGGACCTGCATTACTGAAAGTATTCCTTCTGGGTCTTGCAGGATTCCTAGCACCTCCAGTACTCATAGGTTCTCTACTAGGTCTTCAAGGATTTCCAAAATTCCTAGGACCTCCAGTATTCACATGATCCCTGCTTAGTCTCCCAGGATTGCTAGGATACCTAGGACCTCCAATACTCACCCTGTTGGGTCTTCCAGGTTTTGCAGGATTCCTAGGACCTGCATTACTGAAAGTATTCCTTCTGGGTCTTCCAGGATTCCTAGCACCTCCAGTACTCACAAAATCCCTGCTGGGTCCTCCAGGATTTCCAGGATTGCTAGGACCTTCAGTACTCACATGATCCCTGCTGGGTGTCCCAGGATTGCTAGGATACCTAGGACCTCCAATACTCACCCTGTTGGGTCTTTCAAGTTTTCCAGGATTCCTAGGACCTGCAATACTGAAAGTATTCCTTCTGGGTCTTCCAGGATTCCTAGCACCTCCAGTACTCACAGGTTCTCTACTAGGTCTTCAAGGATTTCCAGAATTCCTAAGACCTCCAGTACTCACAGGATCCCTGCTGGGTCTTCCAGGGTATCTAGGACCCCCACTACTCCAAGATTTTCCTGAAACTATGCTGAACCGCTGAGCAGAAGGGTATTTAGGCTTGCATGGCTGGTGCTCTGTCTTATCTTCAGTGCTAAAGTACGATAATCCTTGTCTGGTTGCTGCCTGTCTGTTGCCCATCTGGATTGATCTGACTACTCTCTCTGACTTGACCTTTGCCTGACCGGACCACTCTCTTCCCCTGGGTGCATGCAGCTGGTAACCTGGTCCCCCATGACTTATGGACCTTAGGTGTTCAGCAGGACACCTGCAGGCTGGGCATGGAACCATTGGGGACAGAAGGGCCCCCCGTTGTCTTGTAAACATGATTCCCAACATGGTCTGAGGGCTAACTTAAGTGTGGAGCCTGAACAGCATAGTAATCCTGAGGGATCGTTATCAGGGGCTCCAACCTGCAATCACTGAATCATTCAACTGTAGGCCTTGACATGGCAACTGGATTAACAACCCACAGCAAAGGGACGCTACAAGCTGACCTCCTTGTGACCTACTTTTGATTTCTTTCTAAGCTTCTTTAAACTGGTTTTGCATTTCCTTTGAGTTGTTTGTGGAGAAAAACAGTTCTGAACAAAAGCCCATGTATGCAGGACTGGTGCAAGGATTCTTGACACCCTAGGCGAAACCTCATTTTGCAGCCCCAGATGCACAGAATTAATAGACAGGAATAGCTCTGTACAGAGGCTTTCTGTTCATTCACAAGCTGAAGCATAGTAACACAGTTTAATATGCCTCAGTTATGAATGAACAGAGTCGGTGATCGGTACAGATCACTGACTCTATTCATTAAGACAAGAAAGGGGCCAGTAAATTACACATTTACCAGCCCCTTCCCCGCTCCCCATCCTGAAAGCATCCCCCGCAGCAGCCAGCAGGAGAGAAGATGGAGGAATCCGCCAGCACTGCTGGGATGAGGGGGGGGGGTGGGGGAGTACACAGAAGCCCGATGACAGTAGGAGGTGGATAGGCGGGCGGCATGTAGAGGAACTGATCCCCTGATCCTCCTCCTATAGCAGCTGAAAGGCTGCAGGAGTAAAATGGAGGGGATCGGTTCCTCTATATGCCGCCCCTTCTATCCAGGTGTACAGGGGGCAGCATGAGCACCAGGGCCCTGAAGGTTCTAGTTACGCCTAAGTCCTACGCCTAAGTCCTCGTTTGGGAATTCAGATGTTCGGAGAGACTTTTGGAAAGAGCCCCCCTCTTTCCAAAAGTCTCTCCGAACATCTGAATTCCCAAATGAGGACTTACCACTCCTGAGAGCACTGTAAGTTAATTATTTCCTCTCCAACTGGACTACCCCAGAACCCCTCACCCTGCATGGGTGAGAACCCTTGAGTGCTCAAAAATGTGTTGATATCATCCAAATCAAATCAACCAAAATCAGATAGTGGGGACCTGTCTCTTCTGTCCAGGACCCATCCTTGGCATCCCGTATACCACCCTATGACTTTATCTTGCTAAATGATTAACAGTCATGTCTCCATGCTAATATCCTCCAAATTTTGTCTCATGCTTACAACTTGTTTTTTAGCATTCGTTAATAAATTATGCTTTCCAAAAAACCTCCATCCAATCTCAGCCTTGGTTGTAGACATGTGCACAACCAAAAAAGTCGTTTATTTTCATTTCGTTTTTTTCGTTTCCGAA
Organism: Lithobates sylvaticus; assembly: GCA_028564925.1. Lineage (NCBI taxonomy): Eukaryota > Metazoa > Chordata > Amphibia > Anura > Ranidae > Lithobates > Lithobates sylvaticus. Next base: position 270,562,327 of record CM053032.1, read on the forward strand.
AAAAAATCGTTTTTTTTCGTTTCGTTTTTTTTTCGTTTCCATCGATTCGTAACGATTCGTACATTCGTAAGTCGTCGTTGTTCGGATTCGTAACGATTCGTACATTCGTAAGTCGTCGGTGTTCGTATTCGTAACGATTCGTACATTCGTAAGAGTTATTTTTTCGTTGATTCGTTTTTTCGTTAGTTTAATTTTCGGACGCATTCGTATTTATTCGTACATTCGTAACATTCGTAGATTCGTAATCGGAGCATAATTCATAATTTGATGTAATGTGTATGCTATTATTACATTTTAATAATTTACGAATCGAAAAAAAAAGTTACGAATCGGAAAAAAAAAGTTACGAATCGAAAAAAAAGTTACGAATGTACGAATTTTTTTGTTCAATAGAGACACGGAAAATTACAAATCGAAAAAAAAAAAAAAAAATAAGTTACGAATCGAAAAAAAAAGTTACGAATCGAAAAAAAAGTTACGAATCGAAAAAAAAAGTTACGAATGTACGAATTTTTTGGTTCAATAGAGACATGGAAAATTACAAATCGAAAAAAAAAAAATAAAAAAAGTTACGAATCGAAAAAAAAAAGTTACGAATCGGAAAAAAAAAAGTTACGAATCGAAAAAAAAGTTACGAATGTACGAATTTTTTTGTTCAATAGAGACACGGAAAATTACGAATCGAAAAAAGAAAAAAAAAGTTACGAATCGAAAAAAAAAAAGTTACGAATCGAAAAAAAAAGTTACGAATCGAAAAAAAAAAAGTTACGAATCGAAAAAAAAAGTTACGAATGTACGAATTTTTTGGTTAAATAGAGACACGGAAAATTACAAATCGAAAAAAAAAAAAATAATAAGTTACGAATCGAAAAAAAAAGTTACGAATCGAAAAAAAGGTTACGAATCGAAAAAAAAGTTACGAATGTACGAATTTTTTGGTTCAATAGAGACATGGAAAATTACAAATCGAAAAAAAAAAATAAAAAAAGTTACGAATCGAAAAAAAAAGTTACGAATCGAAAAAAAAGTTACGAATGTAGTAATTTTTTTGTTCAATCCATTCGAAGCACGTTTAGCAGCACCATTGTAAGGGACACGGAAAATGACCAATTCAAAAAAAAAAAAGTTATGAATTTTTTCGTTCGTTTTCGTTTTTCGGATTTTCTTCATTAGTACATTCGTTGTTTCTAATTCGTTTTTTTCGGATTTTCGTTGTTTTTCGGATTCGAATGATCCGTTATTCGGATTCGTACGATTCAAACGATTCGTTACGATTCGTTATTCGTATTCGTACGATTCGAATGATTCGTTCATTCGTACGAAAACGAACGAACGAAAATAACGAAAAAACAAAAAAAACGAAACGAATTGCACATGTCTACTTGGTTGTCAATACCTGGCCTGACCTACTCCATCACCCCGGACATAACTTCCAGCTGGCACCTTCTTCTTCACTGCTGCAGCTAGTGCATTCTGGGTAGCTTCTTCCACAGATCCACAGGTGATAATTTTTGCTTCTAATGGAGCCATTAAAAAAGAACGACCTTGTCCGTTTCACCTTTATCAGCATCAACAAGCGAATCTAATCATCTTCATACCTCGATTATGAATGATGCAATGGGGAAATACATATTGAGTCATTGATCTGAAGCCTATTAGCCCAGAATTATCATTTTCATAGAACACCGCTTGAAGAAGAAGGGACGGTTCAGGTCACAGTTAGTACACGTTACGCCGTTGCAGCACCTTGGGCGGCCTCGGAAAGTTCTGGGGATTTTTCTGCATTTTTCGTAACCCCCCCCCCCCCCCACCTCCAGCTGTCTGTACAGGCTTCACAGGCCACGGGTCACTGCTGAATGTGTTCATATTTCACATGGCGCAGTCCTGGACAGGCTTTAATGAGCTATAAGTCTCTTCTGTCTCCCCTTGAATACATTAGGATTTTGTTAATAAATCAGAGGGCGTCGCAGCCATTGAACAAGCCATCCGTTTGGTACAGCCGAGGCTTAGAGCTTCTACGCGGCAGCTAATAGTCGGGTCATTACGCGGGAAACATTAACATCTTTATGGCAGTCTGGAAGAAGAGGCTGGAAATGACAATGCTGTCCTCTACGGAAAGTCTCATAACCGCACTCGCTACATACATACGATTAACCCCTTCACGTTTAAGGGTAAAACAAATCTTGACGCCTAAGCACAATTTTGCTACTTTGACATGTTAGTAAAACTGTATGTAGCGCCATAACCCCTGCGGGGCGGCTATGTATTTTCTGGGCTTACCGATTACCTCCTCCTTGTAGCTCGTCGTTCGTTGCCTAGGGGTTCCCAGGGTTAGTACCCAGAAATTGCGGAGACTGATGCCCCGTACACACGGTCGGAAATTCCGACCACAAAATCCGTCAGATTTTTTCCGACGGATTTTGTCCGACACTGGTGTTGCATACACACGGTCGGACAAAGTTGTCGGAAAATCCGATCATCCTGAACGTGGTGACGTTTGTTGCGTACGACGGGACTACGTAGAGGCTAGTAGCCAATAACTTTGGTCTTGTAATGTGATCTGAGCATGCGTGGCACTTTGTCCGTCGGAATTCGCTACACACGATCGGAAAAAGTCCAATAGGACTTTGTTGTCGGAAAATTTAAGAGCAGGAGATCAAACTTTGTCCGTTGGAAAATCCGACAGAAAAAGTCCGATGGAGCCTACACGCGGTCGGAATTTCCGACAACATTGTCCGATAGGACATTTTCCGTCGGAAAATCCGACCGTGTGTATGGGGCATGACACTAAAAGTCCTTTTAAAGATATTTATTTGCAAAAAAATGTTCAAACATAACACAGTCTCTTAGTTGGGAATAGAGGGCACGGGTGATAAAGCTCAGGCACTTCAGAACTGCTGACATCAAATAAATGTCTCCTTAGATAACCCAGAGAGTAGCCACTCGCAACTGGACTCTTCCCCTAATAGACACAGGGTAACTTACACATAGGAGAGGTGGGGTACCTGAACAAGGAGTTTCCAGAGCTCTCCAAGGTAAGTTGGGTTCCACAAGCCCCCCGCCCAAAGTGACTCCCGTCACAAAACTCACATGTGATGCTGAGCTTCCATGATTGAAAGAATTGAAATCCAATGAATGAAAGGGGTGGGTCAGGGATAGCCAGCACTAAATGATGCTAGACGTCCTCCAACCAGGAAATGAGGTGGGCTCTATCTGATTTGCTGCAGCTTCTAATGCACAATATGAGAAGCTCACAGTGTGCAGTGAAATCCACTATCTGACAAGGAACATGATGCCACCTAGACATGGGAGCCATCAAAAAATTTGTCTCGTTTCGTTCCGTTTCGTTTCGTATAAAAAAGAAATTCGGAATTTGTGTACGAAATTTAATTCGGATTCGTACGAAATACGAATTTCGGTCGAATCGTTCCGAATCGTTAATTTGGATAACGAATAACGACACTCTACGAATAATAACGAATTATCCGAAAACGTATTAACGTTACATAACACAAGTCTATTGTTCACCAATCACTCAGCGGAAGTACGAAATACGAAATTTAGTTTACGAATACGAAATTTCGCATTTCGTACTTCCTCTGAGTGATTGGTGAACAATAGACTTGTGTTATGTAACGTTAATACGTTTTCGGATAATTTGTTATTATTCGTAGAGTGTCGATATTCGTTATACTGAATCCCGAATTCATTCGAATCATTCGTTATATCCGCTATAATTTCTTTCATATTAGTTGAAATTAGTTATTTGGTAGTTTGGATTCGGATAATTTGGATCCGAAATTCGTAAACGAAATTTCGTATTTCGTACAGAATTCGTATTCGTAAAAATTCGTAATTCGTATTCGTACGAATTTCGAAAAAATTTGTACGAATTTCCGTTTCGTACGAAACTAATCGCACATGTCTAATGCCACCTTATACAAAGCCTTCAAATTCATCACTGCTTCCTCTCCACTATCTGACAAGGAATATGCTGTCCCCTTATATAAAGTTTTTACATTTTAAATCTATTACCCACCCTTGACGTGCCTATGTCTTTGCACAGCGCAACAGGAGATGATGGCACTATATATAAACCAATAACGATAATAATAACTGTTGGGATTTGTCCAGCCCTGTCATCAGCCACAGCACTAATTAATAATGAGTTTTTCAGTGTATGTAATTTATGCCTTACTCATTAAAGCAGCACAAAGGGCAATGGTGGAAAGTGCAATAACCCATGGCTACTAATCAGATTGCAGAGTACGCTGCGTAGAACAATGGTGAAGGGCACAGGCACTAGCTCAGACTATGTTACCACTGTTACCGTTTTTATCTTTGCAGCGTTACATTTTGAGGATGCTTTATATGTGTCTTGATAAAAAACAACAATGTGTACTAAAACAACTTATAAAAACAAAAACTATTAGACAAACAATCAGTGATGTCACAATACCACTTCCAGACCAGCCTCGTTTTGGATTTTAGGTGTTTACATGTTTAAAAAAAATTTTTTTTGATAGAAAATGACTTAGAACCCCCAAACATTATATATTGTTTTTTTTCTAACACCCTAGAGAATAAAATGGCGGTCATTGCAATACTTTTTTTCACACCGTATTTGCGCAGCGGTCTTACAAGCGCACTTTTTTTGGAAAAAAGTCACTTTTTTTAATAAAAAATAAGACAACAGTAAAATTAGCTAATAATGTTACACCGAGTAAATTGATACCCATCATGGCCTGCTTCAAAATTGCGGCTGCTCGTGGAATGGCGTCAAACTTTTACCCTCAAAAATCTCCATAAGCGACATTTAAAATTTTTTACAGGTTGCATTTTTTGAGTTACAGAGGAGGTCTATGGCTAGAATTATTGCTCTCGCTCTACCGATCGCGGCAATACATCACATGTGTGGTTTGACTACCGTTTTCATATGCGGGCGCTACTCACATATGCGTTCGCTTCTGCGTACGAGATCGTCGGGACAGGGTGTTTTAAAAAAATTTTTTTTGTTTTTCTTATTTATTTTACTTGAATTTATTATTTTTTACACTGTTTTAAAAAAAAAAAAAAAAAAATAGTTCAATTTTATTCCTATTACAAGGAATGTAAACATCCCTTGTAATAGAAAAAAGCATGACAGCTCCTCTTAAATATGAGATCTGGGGGGTCAAAAAGTCCTCAGATCTCATATTTGGACTTAAATGCAAAAAAAAAAAAAAAGTATTTTTAAAAAATGACATTTGGAAATTGTGCCTTTAAGACGTATGGGCGGAAGTGACGTTTTTACGTCGCTTCCGCCCTGCTATGGTATAGAGACGGGTGGTGGCCATCTTAGCCTCACTCGTCTCTATACCCAGGCACTGAAAGGACCCGATCGCCTCCGCCGCTGCCGACGGCGGAAGGCGCCGCCGATAACGGTGATCTCGCGGCGAACCTGCCGCAGAGACCACCATTATCAGAAACCGAACCACTCACTGTAAAGAGGGATACCTCGGTTTTGGCAGCAGCTGCTGCCGTTACCGAGATATCCCTCTTCAAAGTCAGGACGTATATATACAGTGAGCGGTCGGTAAGTGGTTAATATATGCAAGTTATGATCATAGTGAACGTATGGACCTAGATATTAATGCAAATGTAGCACTGCCCCCTTTGGGGCTGCTTTGGTTTACCTGTTCAACTGCACCACCCTGACCCTGTGAACACTCCAACTTACCTGACACTCTGGGTTCGGACATCTTCTTGCAGGCACCTTTAAGTGACACTCCAACACAACACAAGTCAAATAAATATTATCATAGGTTTTACTGGAATAAATGTATATGTACAAAAAGGGGTTATTGAGTTCTGGATAACAGCCAACAAAAAAGAAAAAAATGCAGCGCTTAAATGTACTAATAAACAGTGAAATAGCATATTGTGTAGCCAACAATACTAAAAAATATGTTTAATAAAGTCCACCACGTGAGAAAATAATGTGATCAATGAACAATGTCAATAGATTAGCATTTCTGAGACATCATTGGAACAGATCAATGAAGACATGTTGATAGGGAAATCTTGTGAAGAGACCGCCACCAATTGCATGAAAGGTTGGACTTAAAGGGGCATATACCTCTTAAGTCAAACAGGCTTGTGGTGATAAACACCCTTTGTGATATTGAACCAACAACGATCCGGATAGCCCCGATCACAATAAGGACTTTAAATGGTACTGGTCACCAGGGTGTTCCCAAATGGACAAGCAAATATGGTTCAGATGGAGAGGAGGACAGCCAGGGAGGATTCACATGCTCACACGATAAAACCAAAAATAGGAAAGAAGGTTCCACATAGTGTGATAACATTTTTTAAATCGTTTTTTATAAAAGAAGGTAAAAATTGGACACTCACATTTCAGATGTGATCAACGGTTAAAAGGACATGGGATGGAACAGTGGTGATGACAGAATTCGACCCGACGCGTTTTGTCTGATTAGACGTCATCTGGGGTGTGTGATAACAGCCAAGACTCAGGTGAGAAATCCCCTAAACATAGCTTGGTTACAATTTAACAGTACAAAGGCACAATATACATGTGTATATATACAGTGGAATACCAACTAGAAGATAAACTGGAGGGGTTGTAAGGAATCACTGGTTAATGCAATATGATACCACACTAATGCCGCGTACACACGATCGGAATTCCGGCCAGAAAAAGACAGGTGATAGCTTTTCATCGGAAAATGCGACCGTGTGTAGGCTCCACCGAAATCTTGCTGGCCGAATTTCCGACAGCAAAGAATTGAGAGCATGTTCTCAATTTCTCAGACGGAAAAGGTTTCTATCGTAAAATTCCGATCGTCTGTAGCAATTCTGACGCGCAAAATTCCTCCAGCTGTCTTTACACCATTAACCGCTTCAGCCCCGGAAGATTTTACCCCCTTCCTGACCCACGACGGAATTCCGCTCAAACTGTCTTGCCTACACACGGTCACACCAAATTTCCGACGGTCAATAACACTGCGACATACAACACGTTCAACGGCACTATAAAAGGGAAGTTTAATGCTTCCGAGCATGCGTCAAAATTTTGTGTGTCGGAATTGCATACACACGATCAAAATTTCCGATAGGAAGTTTTTCCGTCTGAAAAATTAAGAACAGGCTCTCAATCTAAAGTCCGTCGGACTTTCGACAGAAAAAGACCGATGGGCATACACACGGTCAGAAAATCAGATGACAAGCTCCCATCGGACTGTTTCCATTGGAAATTCCATCCGTGTGCATTAGATTGTCCTGGATTTGGCTCCATCCATCTTCCCATCAACTCTGACCAGCTTCCCTGTCCCTGCTGAAGAAAAGCATCCCCACCACATGATGCTGCCACCACCATGTTTCACAGTGGGGATGGTGTGTTCAGGGTGATGTGCAGTGTTAGTTTTCCACCACACATAGCGTTTTTCTTTTAGGCCAAAAAGTTCAATTTTGGTCTCATCTGACCAGATCACCTTCTTCCACATGTTTGCTGTGTCCCCCACATGGCTTCTCACAAACTGCAAACAGGACTTCTTATGACTTTCTTTCTCCAATGTCTTTCTTCTTGTCACTCTTCCATAAAGGGCAGATTTGTGGAGAACACGACTAATAGTTGTCCTGTGGAGAGATTCTCCCCCCTGAGCTGTGGATCTCTGCAGCTCCTCCAGAGTTCCCATGGACCTCTTGGCTCTTCTCTGATGAATGCTCTCCTTGCCCGGCCCGGTCAGTTTAGGTGGACGGCCATGTCTTGGTAGGTTTGCAGTTGTGCCATACTCTTTCCATTTTCTGATGATGGATTGAACAGAGCTCCGTGAGATGTTCAAAGCTTGGGATATTTTTTTATAACCTAACCCTGCTTTATACTTCTCCACAACTTTATCCCTGACCTGTCTGATGTGTTCCTTGGCCTTCATGATGCTGTTTTTGTTTACTAAGGTTCTCTAACAAACCTCTGAGGGCTTCAGAGAACAGCTGTATTTATACTGAGATAAAATTAAACACAGGTGGACTCTATTTACTAATTAGGTGACTCCTGAAGGCAATTGGTTCCACTAGATTTTAGTTAGGGGTATCAGAGTAAAGGGGATTGAATACAAATGCACGGCACGCTTTTCATATACCGGTATTTATTTGTAACAAATTGTGAAAAAAATTATAATTTTCCTTTCACTTCACAATTATGTGCCACTTTGTGTTGGTCTATCTAATAAAATCCCAATAAAATACAATTACGCTTTTGGTTGTAACATGACAAAATGTGAAAAATGTCAAGGGGTATGAATACTTTTTCAAGGCACTGTATGTGTCTAAATACCACTTTATAGTCTACAGGTGCACTTACACAGCATGCAGCATTTGTATTGCAGCAGGAAACATGCAAATGACTTCTTACAATAAGCGTCATTGTTGGATGCGGAAAGGAATTTTTCACTGCGTTGTATTCTACAAGACAAATCAGAAATACAAAAACGGGTTCCATTAAGTTAATGTTCTGTTGTATTTCAGCTGCACAAGCAATCTATATGCATCATTACAATAAATACAACAAGAAAATGCCTATCAGCACTCAGATTGCTCAGGCTGAGTATAGGCACAGCTATGGAAAGAAACACAATCTGGGAGCTTGGGTCATTGGACCAAACCGGGTCTGATGTGCAAATTACAGATAATAAAACAGAACTTCAGGTAGATATAAAAGATGCATTAAGGTGTGCTGCAGTGCTCATGTGCTCAATACGCTGATAGGAGGAGAGAGCAGAGTGACAGAGAAATGGGCTCCTCAGTCAACAGCTTCTCCTTTCACTGTCCAGTCACAGGCTGGGGGAGGGAATAGACCTATAAATGTTACTTGACTGCAGCAGAGAAAAATCCCGTCTCCTGCACTGATAGACAGGTCTGTGCTGTGTGGTTGAGCTGTGTAAATCTTAGGACTGAATGGACAGATCTGCAAATCTTACAGCAGGTAAAACAGCTCCAATAAAAGTATGTGTATATTTTCTGTGTATTTAGCTTTCCTTCCCTTTTCTTTCCTTTTCTCTTTTCTTTTCATTTCCTTTCCTTTTTCTTTCCTTTCTGTTCCTTTCCATTCCTTTTCCTTTCCTTTCCTCTTCTCTCCTTTTCACTTTTCATTTCCTTTCCTCTCCTCTCCTTTTTTTTTTCCTTTCTGTTCCTTCCTTTCCTCTCCTCTTCTTTCGTTTCCTTTCCTTTTTTCCTTTCCTTTCCTTTTCCCTTTCCTTTTCTCTTTTCCTTTCCTTTTTTAATTTTCCTTTATTATTCTCTTGTCTTTTTCTTTCCTTTTTCCTTTTATTTTCCCTTTACTTTTCTCATTCCCTTCCCTTTCCTATTCTCATTTCTTTGCATTTCTTTTCCTTTTCCCTTCCCTTTTCTCTTTTCCTTTCCTTTCCCATTCCTTTTCTCTTTTACTTTCCTTTTTTCATTTTCCTGTCCTTTTCTCTTGTATTTTTCTTTCCTTTCCCCTTTTCATTTCCTTTCCTTTTCCTTTCCTTTTTCCTTATATTTTCCCTTTACCTTTCTCATTCCCTTTCCTTTCCTATTCTCATTTCTTTTCCCCTTCCCTTTTCTCTTTTCCTTTCCTTTTTTCATTTTCCTGTCCTTTTCTCTTGTCTTTTTCTTTCCTTTCCTTTCCCTTTTTCATTTCCTTTTCTTTTCCTTTACTTTTTCCTTTTCCTTTTATTTTCCCTTTACTTTTCTCATTCCCTTTCCTTTCCTATTCTCGTTTCTTTTCATTTCTTTTCCTTTTCCCGTTCCTTTCCTTTCCCCTTTTCTTTTCTCTTTTCTTTTCCTTTCCCCTTTTCCCTTCTCTTCTCTTTTCTCTTCTTTTTCCTTTTCTTTTCTCTTTCCCTTTCATTTCCTTTTCCTTCCCTTTCTTTGCTCTCCCTCATCCTATCTTCCTTCATTCCATTCTATCGTCCTTCCGTCCTTCCTTCCGTCCTTCCGTCCTTCCTTCCTTCCTTCCTTCCTTTCTTTCCATTCCATTTTCTATCCTTTTATCTATCCAATCTTCCTTCCTTCCTATCATTCTATCTTCTCTCATTACTTCCTTCCTATCCTCCCCCCTTCCCCTGCTTCATTCCTTCCTTATTTCCTTCCTCTCCTGACACTTCTTCCTTTCTCCCTCTTCTCCCTTCACTCTTTCTTTCCCTTCTTTTCTATCTTCAATCCTTCCTGCCTTCATACATTCTCTTTGTACTCCTCTCCTCTTTTCCCTTCTTCCTGCTTTTCTTCCTTTCTTCCTCCCTCCCTCCCTTCCTTCATTCTCTTCATATATGACATTCATATTTCTATACATAGCCTGCAGTAGAGCTCCTCAGTCGTCCCTGGATGTGGAGAGTATAATCACGTCCCCGGCATTGCCATGCAGTCCATGTAGGGCCCAGCATGTGTCATATTGTATTGAATGGCACAACTTAATATTCACATTCTTTTGGGGCCCCTCCACAGGTGGTGAACTCTCTGTGTTCAGATGCATCTGTAAGCAGGCCTGCCAGGGACGGGAGCACACGGAGGCCTAACGAGACACGAGCTGCATGCATTTGTCTATTTAAATATCCATTGTAACACAATTACAGCTCTGTGCCAGTGGCGTTGGCACAGGAGACGGAGAGAGAGAGATGGCACAAAGAGCGGGATGGAGAGCGGACCTCACGACACCAGTTGGTGGGGAAGTCCCCAGGGCCCGGCGCTGGCAGCTCAGCGGAGACCTGCCCCCCCGGAAGGCCAGCAGACATCTGTAGAGGTGGTCAGGAAGGCCTGAAGCCTGCAAATAACCGATGTGCATATAATGAGGGGCCAGCAATAGCTTCATGTCCAGGGGGCACTCTCCGAAATTATTCTGCTCTATGACCAGCTGACATCCCGACCTTCAAATCTACAATGTCTGTCAGTGTGACTGCATTAAAACATCACTACATCAAATACATGATGGTAATATGCACAAATCATTCCAGCTTACCTTTGGTCACGTGTATTTGAATGTTATATATGGTGTCGTTTGATGGATTTCCCAGTGAAGGTAGCTGTATTTGTGCGATGCATGTTATCCGGATGTGCTGACGTCTCATGTTTTTTACATGCTTTTTAACATATATGTGATTATTGTATGTAGTCTTATTCATGTGTTTTATTTTAGAATAGTGAGACCCACTCTCTCCAACAACCCCTGAATGTGTCTGTCAAGGCCGGGCTCAGCCCTTCCTTCTCTGAGCTGGCCCCTTCAGCTGTCGGCTAATTGCCAGCTCCTATCTCTCCGCAGTCTCTCAGCTGTTGATGATATCCTGCTCGTCAGTCCTGCCTACTAAAGCTGTCCAGCCCAGAGGATCTCTGCCTTCGCCTTAGTCAACGTCACAGAGACTAGGGTTGTCCCGATACCACTTTTTTAAGACCGAGTACAAGTACCGATACTTTTTTTCAAGTACTCGCCGATACCGATTACCGATACTTTTTTTTAATGTCATGTGACAGTTTGATTGATGGGCACTGACTGGTGACTGATAGATGGCACTGATAGGCAGCACTTATGGGCACTGATAGATGGCATGGATAGGCAGCACTTATGGGCACTGATGGATAGCACCGATGGCTGGCACTGACTGAAGGGCACTGACTGATGAGCACTGATAGGCAGCACTTTTGGGCTCTGATAGATGGCACTGATAGGCATTTATGGGCACTGATAGGTGGCTGGCACTGATGGCTGGCACTGGCACTGATAGGCAGCACTTATGGGCAGGCACTGATGAGCACTAAAATGCAGCATTGATTTGCAACTGCATAATAAATGACATGAATGATGAGGCAAGGAAGGATTTTGCAATGCTATATGGCATATAGCATTGCAAAATCCTTCCTTGCCTCTCATCATTCATGTCATTTAACATTTAGTATGCTGCAACGCCCATCTTGGTACACCTTGCACTCAGCTGCAGTAAGCCAGCAGCAGACATCTTGTTACACCCAGCCCGAACTATATGGGCTGGGTGTCATAAGATGTCCGCTGCTGGCTTACTGCAGCCGAGTACAAAGGTGTACCAAGATGGGCGCCGTGATGTTTATCCTCCGACGAAGACACGGAGCCGTCACTTCCTGTTCCGAATGGGACGGCTCCGGGCACCGCTTTGAACACAATATATACGGCGGCACCCTTCATCCCTGCCCTGGCCAGCTTACCCCCCTGTTCCACTGCTACCAGATCGATCTCCGCTCCGCCCGCTCTGCCCGTTCCGCCCTCTCCGCCCGCCGACTTCCGGTTACAAGTATCGGATTAGGCATCGGGAGCATTTGTGCCAGTACAAGTACTCGCAGAAGTGCTCGGTATCGGTCCCGATACCGATACTAGTATCGGTATCGGGACAACCCTAACAGAGACGCTCTCCTGCGTTCCTGTTTAAAGACTTGCTTGACTGACATCCCTTCTGGCTCCAGATCCTGCTTGCTGTTTTACTACGCTCATCTCTGGCTCCCTGATGTTTGGCTTGTCTGACTATTCGTTCCGGTTCCTGAACTCTGGCTATGTTTTGACTACCGTATTTATCGGCATATAACACGCACGTTTTCCCCCTTAAAATCAAGGTAAAAATCATATGTGCGTGTTATACGTCGATCCCCGCCGATCCCCCGCTGATTGTGAGCGGAGGAGCGAGTCGCCGAGATACACATAGCCGGGTGCACTGGGCTAGTCTCGGCTCAGCTCACAGTCATGACCAGTCCCGCCCTATGATGGACATAACACAGGGACTGGGCGTGGTTGTGAGCGGAGCCAAGCCTAGCCGAGTGCACTTGGCTATGTGTATCTCGGCGGCACTGGGCTGCTCTCGGCTACTCTCAGCTCCGCTCACAGTCACGCCCAGTCCCGCCATTGGACCTGTGTTATGTCCGTCATAGGGTGCGCCATGATACACAGGACATCCGTTTCTGTATCTCGGTGGCGCCATTTTTAAACTGGAAGGCTGCAATGACAATGACAAGGCTGCAAATACACTGACAAGGCTGCAATGACAAGGCTACACTGACAAGGCTGACAATGACACTGACAAGGCTGCAGATGGACACTGATAAGGCTGCAGATGGACACTGATAAGGCTGCATTGATGGGCATTTACATGTAAGTTTTGTTCCTTAAACTTCCCTCCCTAAATTTTTTTTCCTTAAAATTCCCTCCTAAACTTGGGGTGCGTGCTATACGCCGGCGCGTGTTATACGCTGATGAATAAGGTACGTTTATTCTATTTACTTTTATTATTAAACAAGTGTGATTTAACTGTACTTCTGTCTCGGTCTGATTTCATAGTTTCTGACAGTGTCCTGATGAAGCAAAACAGCGAAACGCGTTGATGCATAGTTACATAGTAGGTGAGGTAAAAAAAAAGACACAAGTCCATCAAGTCCAACCTATGTGTGTGATTATATGTCAGTATTACCTTGTATATCCCTGAAACTATCGATGCCCCCCACTGAGACCACCGCCTGTGGAAGGCAATTACACATCCTTGCCGCTCTTACAGTAAAGAACCCTCTGCGTAGTTTAAGGTTAAACCTCTTTTCTTCTCATTTTAATGAGCGGCCACGAGTCTTGATAAACTCCCTTAGACGAAAAAGTTTTATCCCTATTGTGGGGTCACCAGTACGGTATTTGTATATTGAAATCATATCCCCTCTCAAGCGTCTCTTCTCTCGAGAGAAGAATTTCAGTGCTCCCAACCTTTCCTCATAACTAATATCCTCCAGACCCTTTATTAGCTTTGTTACCCTTCTTTGTACTCGCTCCATTTCCAGTACATCCTTCCTGAGGACTGGTGTCCAGAACTGGACAGCATACTCCAGGTGCGGCCGGACCAGAGTTGTAATAGGGGCTCACTGTTGTTCATGTGGTGCATTTTTTCTCCATATACTCCCATCCATTATATGATACATATTTTTAACTCTTTCTAACTTTTTTTGTTCTATTGCCTTATGAATTGTTATCAATAAAATATATTTTTTTATATCTCTCGTCCAAAGTTGCCTTTAAAGTCCGAGCTTGGGGCAGTTTCTGCCCTTCTCTCCTTCTTATGCAGAAACCCAGAGGGAGGAAGAGAACTGCAAGCCACCCAGTCAAAGTATTTCATATTGGAGTTGAAGGATTCAGGTTTTGGTTATTGAAAAACCAATTAGGAAATATGAGAGTTCCTAATATATCTTTAAAGGGAATCGCCCACCTATAGATTCCATTACCGCACTTCTCCACTTATCCACCCATTTGTCCAATCCCTGTGTAAGCTCCATATCCATCTCTGTCAGAGCTTACACAGGGCTAACACCCCCCCCCCCCCCCGTCAGTCGGCCGGGTCACAGGGGTCATGGGCGGCACCCGCCCCCCCTCAGGTCGGTCAGTCAGTAGTTGAGGCCCCGCATTTACCCCGCCTCGCGGGTAGTGCTCCGGGCGGTGAGCGGTGCGTCTCTATACGTGACGTCTTCTACCTCCTCCTCCTAGGCCAATAGGATAGCTTCTCCTGTCGGCCAATCAGGAAACGGGTCTCAAACCCGACTGGCCTGAAATTGACTGGCCTGCACAGAGTCTAGACCTCAACACGATAGACCACCTTTGGGATGAATTGGAGCGGAGACTGCGAGCCAGGTCTTCTCATCCAACATCAGTGCCTGACCTCACACATGCACTGTAAGAATGGTCAAACCTTCCCATAAACACACTCCTAAACATTGTGGACAGCCTTCCAGAAGAGTTAAAGCTGTTATAGCTGCAAAAGGTGGGCCAACTCAATATTGAACCCTACGGACTAAGACTGGGATGCCATTTAGTTCACGTGCAAGTAAAGGCAGAAGTCCCAATACTTTTGGTAATATAGTGTATATGTTGCAACTATTTATCAAAGTTTACTATTTAGAGAATTGTGGAAGTTTCAGTATCTGCTGTACAGGCTATTGGGAGTACAGACTATTGGGAGTACAGGCTATTGGGAGTACAGGCTATTGGGAGTACAGGCTATTGGGAGTACAGACTATTGGGAGTACAGGCTATTGGCAGTACAGGCTCTTTGGAGTACAGGCTATTGGGAGTACAGGCTATTGGGAGTACAGGCTATTGGGAGTACAGGCTATTGGCAGTACAGGCTATTGGGAGTACAGGCTATTGGGAGAACAGACTATTGGGAGTACAGGCTATTGGGAGTACAGACTATTGGGTGTACAGGCTTTTGAGTGTACAGGCTATTGGGAGTACAGGCTATTGGGAGTACAGGCTATTGGGAGTACAGGCTATTGAGAGAACAGGCTATTGGGAGTACATGCTATTGGGAGTACAGGCTATTGGGAGAACAGGCTATTGGGAGAACAGACTATTGGGAGAACAGGCTATTGGCAGTACAGGCTATTGAGTGTACATGCTATTGGGAGTACAGGCTATTGGGAGTACAGATTATTGGGAGTACAGGCTATTGGCAGTACAGGCTATTGGCAGTACAGGCTATTGGCAGTACAGGCTATTGAGTGTACATGCTATTGGGAGTACAGGCCATTGGGAGTACAGACTATTGGGAGTACAGACTATTGGGAGTACAGACTATTGGGAGTACAGACTATTGGGAGTACATGATATTGGGTGTACAGGCTATTGGGAGTACAGGATATTGGGAGTACAGGCTATTGGGAGTACAGGCTATTGGGAGTACAGGCTATTGGGAGTACAGGCTATTGGGAGTACAGACTATTGGGAGTACAGGCTATTGGCAGTACAGGCTATTGGGAGAACAGACTATTGGGAGTACAGGCTATTGGGAGTACAGGCTATTGGGAGTACAGGCTATTGGGAGTAAAGGCTATTGGGAGAACAGACTATTGGGAGTACAGATTATTGGGAGTACAGACAATTAGGAGTACAGGATATTGGGTGTACAGGCTATTGGGAGTACAGGATATTGGGAGTACAGGATATTGGGAGTACAGGCTATTGGGAGTACAGACTTTTGGGAGTACAGGCTATTGGGAGTACAGGCTATTGAGAGTACAGGCTATTGAGAGTACAGGCTATTGGGAGTACAGGCTATTGGGAGTACAGGCTATTGGGAGTAAAGGCTATTGGCAGTACAGGCTATTGGCAGTACAGGCTATTGGGAGTACAGGCTATTGGGAGTACAGGCTATTGGGTGTACAGGCTATTGGGAGTACAGACTATTGGGAGTACAGACTATTGGGAGTACAGGATATTGGGTGTACAGGCTATTGGGAGAACAGGCTATTGGGAGTACAGGCTATTGGGAGTACAGGCTATTGGGAGTACAGACTATTGGGAGTACAGGATATTGGGTGTACAGGCTATTGGGAGTACAGGATATTGGGAGTACAGGCTATTGGGAGTACAGGCTATTGGGAGTACAGGCTATTGAGAGTACAGGCTATTGGGAGTACAGGCTATTGGGAGTACAGGCTATTGGCAGTACAGGCTATTGGCAGTACAGGCTATTGGGAGTACAGGCTATTGGGAGTACAGGCTATTGGGAGAACAGACTATTGGGAGTACAGGCTATTGGGAGTACAGGCTATTGGGTGTACAGGCTTTTGAGAGTACAGGCTATTGGGAGTACAGGCTATTGGGAGTACAGGCTATTGGGAGTACAGGCTATTGGGAGTACAGGCTATTGGGAGAACAGACTATTGGGAGAACAGGCTATTGGCAGTACAGGCTATTGGCAGTACAGGCTATTGAGTGTACATGCTATTGGGAGTACAGGCTATTGGGAGTACAGATTATTGGGAGTACAGGCTATTGGCAGTACAGGCTATTGGCAGTACAGGCTATTGGCAGTACAGGCTATTGGCAGTACAGGCTATTGAGTGTACATGCTATTGGGAGTACAGGCCATTGGGAGTACAGACTATTGGGAGTACAGACTATTGGGAGTACAGGATATTGGGTGTACAGGCTATTGGGTGTACAGGATATTGGGAGAACAGGCTATTGGGAGTACAGGCTATTGGGAGTACAGGCTATTGGGAGTACAGGCTATTGGGAGTACAGACTATTGGGAGTACAGGCTATTGGCAGTACAGGCTATTGGGAGAACAGACTATTGGGAGTACAGGCTATTGGGAGTACAGGCTATTGGGAGTAAAGGCTATTGGGAGAACAGACTATTGGGAGTACAGATTATTGGGAGTACAGACAATTAGGAGTACAGGATATTGGGTGTACAGGCTATTGGGAGTACAGGATATTGGGAGAACAGGCTATTGGGAGTACAGGCTATTGGGAGTACAGGCTATTGGGAGTACAGGCTATTGGGAGTACAGGCTATTGGGAGTACAGGCTATTGGCAGTACAGGCTATTGGGAGAACAGACTATTGGGAGTACAGGCTATTGGGAGTACAGGCTATTGGGAGTACAGGCTATTGGGAGTAAAGGCTATTGGGAGAACAGACTATTGGGAGTACAGATTATTGGGAGTACAGACAATTAGGAGTACAGGATATTGGGTGTACAGGCTATTGGGAGTACAGGATATTGGGAGTACAGGATATTGGGAGTACAGGATATTGGGAGTACAGGCTATTGGGAGTACAGACTATTGGGAGTACAGGCTATTGGGAGTACAGGCTATTGAGAGTACAGGCTATTGGGAGTACAGGATATTGGGAGTACAGGATATTGGGAGTACAGGATATTGGGAGTACAGGCTATTGGGAGTACAGGCTATTGGGAGTACAGGATATTGGGTGTACAGGCTATTGGGAGTACAGGATATTGGGAGTACAGGCTATTGGGAGTACAGGCTATTGGGAGTACAGGCTATTGAGAGTACAGGCTATTGAGAGTACAGGCTATTGGGAGTACAGGCTATTGGGAGTACAGGCTATTGGCAGTAAAGGCTATTGGCAGTACAGGCTATTGAGAGTACAGGCTATTGGGAGTACAGGCTATTGAGAGTACAGGCTATTGGAGTACAGGCTATTGGGAGTACAGGCTATTGGGAGTAAAGGCTATTGGCAGTACAGGCTATTGGCAGTACAGGCTATTGGGAGTACAGGCTATTGGGAGTACAGGCTATTGGGTGTACAGGCTATTGGGAGTACAGACTATTGGGAGTACAGACTATTGGGAGTACAGGATATTGGGTGTACAGGCTATTGGGAGAACAGGCTATTGGGAGTACAGGCTATTGGGAGTACAGGCTATTGGGAGTACAGGCTATTGGGAGTACAGGATATTGGGAGTACAGGATATTGGGAGTACAGGCTATTGGGAGTACAGGCTATTGGGAGTACAGGCTATTGGGAGTACAGGCTATTGGGAGTACAGGCTATTGGGAGTACATGCTATTGGGAGTACAGGCTATTGGGAGTTAGGGATGGGCCCGGTGCTCGATGCGAACCCATGTTCGCATCGAGCACCGGGTGTTCGCTCGCTCGGCGAGCCCAGAACTTTTTTGGCCCCTCGCATCACGTTCGTGTGATGCGAGCGGCCCCGCAATGCATTGCGGCCGGCGCGGCCGGCGCAGTGCATTGCTGGCTGATGATTGGCCAAGCATGCACTGTGACCCCGCATGCTTGGCCAATCACAGCGCCGGAAACTCGAAGAGCCATAATTGGCTACAGGCAGGACGCCTGTAGCCAATTACAGCTCAGGGGCTTTAGTACACGCCCCCTCTTATAAAAGGCCGCCACGCCGTCTGCGCCGGTCACATGCTGTTCCGGCGTAGATAGAGCAGGATCGTTCTGTGTCACTCTGCTAGATTTAGTTAGAGAGATTTACTTAGAGAGATTGAGTTAGATAGATTCATTTAGAAAGATTGATTTAGAAAGAGGGGCTTGTAGTGTGTTCGTGGCAGGCAGGCAGAGCTCCTATATTTTGTTCCCAGAAGCACCTATAGCAGCCCTCAAAAATTACACTCGCACACTCGCATTTTGCGAGTGATTTTTGAGGGCTGGCGAGGAGAAGAGAGGAGAGCTGCCACTGGGAGATCACAGCAGGGAACATCACTGCTTTCGTTTCATCATAAGCTGTGTGTTCCCCCGCCGCGCGCCGTCACATAAGCTCCTCCCCTTTTCCGGGACTTTGATAGACAGATCACCCGTCCAATCCTAGGACGGGTGACATGTATCAAACTTCCCCGGACAAGGGGAGGGGCTTATGTGACGGCGCGCCGCGGGGGAACACTCGCAGCTTATGAAACAAAAGTCTGAATGTTCCCTGCTGTGATCTACCAGTGGCAGCTCTCCTCTCTTCTCCTCCACAGGTAGGCAGCACATGGGGGACACAGGCTGCAAATGGGGGGGGGAGACACAGGCTGCAAATGGGGGGGAGACACAGGCTGCAAATGGGGGGGGGGACACTGGCTGCAAATGGGGGGGGGAGGACACTGGCTGCAAATGGGGGGGGGGAGGACACTGGCTGCAAATGGGGGGGGGAGGACACTGGCTGCAAATGGGGGGGGAGGACACTGGCTGCAAATGGGGGGGGAGGACACTGGCTGCAAATGGGGGGGGAGGACACTGGCTGCAAATGGGGGGGGGAGGACACTGGCTGCAAATGGGGGGGGAGGACACTGGCTGCAAATGGGGGGGGACACTGGCTGCAAATGGGGGGGGACACTGGCTGCAAATGGGGGGGGGGACACTGGCTGCAAATGGGGGGGGGGGGGGGGGGGGGGGGGCACTGGCTGCACATGGGGGGGGGGACACTGGCTGCACATGGGGGGGGGGCACTGGCTGCACATGGGGGGGACACAGGCTGCACATGGGGGGGGACACAGGCTGCACATGGGGGGGGACACAGGCTGCACATGGGGGGGGGCACAGGCTGCACATGGGGGGGACACAGGCTGCACATGGGGGGGGGACACAGGCTGCACATGGGGGGGGCACTGGCTGCACATGGGGGGGGACACTGGCTGCACATGGGGGGGGCACTGGCTGCACATGGGGGGGACACTGGCTGCACATAGGGGGGGCACAGGCTGCACATGGAGGGGGGACACAGGCTGCATATGGGGGGGGACACAGGCTGCACATGGGGGGGGACACAGGCTGCACATGGGGGGGGACACAGGCTGCACATGGGGGGGGACACAGGCTGCACATGGGGGGGGACACAGCCTGCACATGGGGGGGGGACACAGGCTGCACATGGGGGGGGGACACAGGCTGCACATGGGGGG
This sequence comes from Lithobates sylvaticus, assembly GCA_028564925.1. NCBI lineage: Eukaryota > Metazoa > Chordata > Amphibia > Anura > Ranidae > Lithobates > Lithobates sylvaticus. Next base: position 270,582,517 of record CM053032.1, read on the forward strand.
GGACACAGGCTGCACATGGGGGGGGACACAGCCTGCACATGGGGGGGGGACACAGGCTGCACATGGGGGGGGACACAGGCTGCACATGGGGGGGCACAGGCTGCACATGGGGGGGGACACAGGCTGCATTAACATTAAGGTTGTTAATATTTTTATAACTTAATTGCATAAAACATTAAAGGTGTAATTTAATGAGATAATTTATGAGGGCGGGTTTAGGGGCGGGGCAGGGTAGGGGTTGGGCGGGGCAACTGGTGGCGAGTAACCCTTAAGGCCTGGCTAGTAGCTCAGGACTTGAAATTTTGAGCCCTGACCTATAGGACTTGAAGTGTGTTAGTCCCATCACACAGAGCTATATTTTCTTCCCAGAAGCACCTATAGGACTTGTAGTGTGTTAGTCCCATCACACAGAGACCATATATTTTGTTCCCAGAAGCACCTATAGGACTTGAAGTGTGTTAGTCCCATCACACAGACCTATATTTTCTTCCCAGAAGCACCTATAGGACTTGAAGTGTGTTAGTCCCATCACACAGAGATCATATATTTTGTTCCCAGAGGCACCTATAGGACTTGAAGTGTGTTAGTCCCATCACACAGACCTACATTTTCTTCCCAGAAGCACCTATAGGACTTGTAGTGTGTTAGTCCCATCACACAGAGATCATATATTTTGTTCCCAGAAACACCTATAGGACTTGAAGTGTGTTAGTCCCATCACACAGAGATCATATATTTTGTTCCCAGAAGCACCTATAGGACTTGAAGTGTGTTAGTCCCATCACACAGACCTATATTTTCTTCCCAGAAGCACCTATAGGACTTGAAGTGTGTTAGTCCCATCACACAGAGGTCATATATTTTGTTCCCAGAAGCACCTATAGGACTTGAAGTGTGTTAGTCCCATCACACAGACCTATATTTTCTTCCCAGAAGCACCTATAGGACTTGAAGTGTGTTAGTCCCATCACACAGAGATCATATATTTTGTTCCCAGAAGCACCTATAGGACTTGAAGTGTGTTAGTCCCATCACACAGAGATCATATATTTTGTTCCCAGAAGCACCTATAGGACTTGAAGTGTGTTAGTCCCATCACACAGAGCTATATTTTCTTCCCAGAAGCACCTATAGGACTTGAAGTGTGTTAGTCCCATCACACAGAGCTATATTTTCTTCCCAGAAGCACCTATAGGACTTGAAGTGTGTTAGTCCCATCACACAGAGATCATATATTTTGTTCCCAGAGGCACCTATAGGACTTGAAGTGTGTTAGTCCCATCACACAGACCTACATTTTCTTCCCAGAAGCACCTATAGGACTTGAAGTGTGTTAGTCCCATCACACAGATATCCTATATTTTGTTCCCAGAAGCACCTATAGGACTTGAAGTGTGTTAGTCCCATCACACAGACCTACATTTTCTTCCCAGAAGCACCTATAGGACTTGAAGTGTGTTAGTCCCATCACACAGAGATCTATATTTTGTTCCCAGAAGCACCTATAGGACTTGAAGTGTGTTAGTCCCATCACACAGAGATCATATATTTTGTTCCCAGAAGCACCTATAGGACTTGAAGTGTGTTAGTCCCATCACACAGACCTACATTTTCTTCCCAGAAGCACCTATAGGACTTGAAGTGTGTTAGTCCCATCACACAGAGATCCTATATTTTGTTCCGAGAAGCACCTATAGGACTTGAAGTGTGTTAGTCCCATCACACAGACCTATATTTTCTTCCCAGAAGCACCTATAGGACTTGAAGTGTGTTAGTCCCATCACACAGAGATCCTATATTTTGTTCCCAGAAGCACCTATAGGACTTGAAGTGTGTTAGTCCCATCACACATACCTATATTTTCTTCCCAGAAGCACCCATAGGACTTGAAGTGTGTTAGTCCCATCACACAGAGATCATATATTTTGTTCCCAGAGGCACCTATAGGACTTGGAGTGTGTTAGTCCCATCACACAGACCTATATTTTCTTCCCAGAAGCACCTATAGGACTTGAAGTGTGTTAGTCCCATCACACAGAGATCATATATTTTTGTTCCCAGAAGCACCTATAGGACTTGAAGTGTGTTAGTCCCATCACACAGACCTATATTTTCTTCCCAGAAGCACCCATAGGACTTGAAGTGTGTTAGTCCCATCACACAGAGATCATATCTTTTGTTCCCAGAAGCACCTATAGGACTTGAAGTGTGTTAGTCCCATCACACAGAGCTATATATTTTCTTCCCAGAAGCACCTATAGGACTTGAAGTGTGTTAGTCCCATCACACAGAGATCATATTTTTTGTTCCCAGAAGCACCTATAGGACTTGAAGTGTGTTAGTCCCATCACACAGACCTATATTTTCTTCCCAGAAGCACCCATAGGACTTGAAGTGTGTTAGTCCCATCACACAGAGATCATATATTTTGTTCCCAGAAGCACCTATAGGACTTGAAGTGTGTTAGTCCCATCACACAGAGCTATATTTTCTTCCCAGAAGCACCTATAGGACTTGAAGTGTGTTAGTCCCATCACACAGAGCTATATTTTTTTCCCAGAAGCACCTATAGGACTTGAAGTGTGTTAGTCCCATCACACAGAGATCATATATTTTGTTCCCAGAGGCACCTATAGGACTTGAAGAGTGTTAGTCCCATCACACAGACCTCATACATTTTCTTCCCAGAAGCACCTATAGGACTTGAAGTGTGTTAGTCCCATCACACAGAGATCCTATATTTTGTTCCCAGAAGCACCTATAGGACTTGAAGTGTGTTAGTCCCATCACACAGACCTACATTTTCTTCCCAGAAGCACCTATAGGACTTGAAGTGTGTTAGTCCCATCACACAGAGATCCTATATTTTGTTCCCAGAAGCACCTATAGGACTTGAAGTGTTTTAGTCCCATCACACAGACCTATATTTTCTTCCCAGAAGCACCCATAGGACTTGAAGTGTGTTAGTCCCATCACACAGAGATCATATATTTTGTTCCCAGAGGCACCTATAGGACTTGAAGTGTGTTAGTCCCATCACACAGACCTACATTTTCTTCCCAGAAGCACCTATAGGACTTGAAGTGTGTTAGTCCCATCACACAGAGATCATATATTTTGTTCCCAGAAGCACCTATAGGACTTGAAGTGTGTTAGTCCCATCACACAGACCTATATTTTCTTCCCAGAAGCACCTATAGGACTTGAAGTGTGTTAGTCCCATCACACAGAGATCCTATATTTTGTTCCCAGAAGCACCTATAGGACTTGAAGTGTGTTAGTCCCATCACACAGAGATCATATATTTTGTTCCCAGAGGCACCTATAGGACTTGAAGTGTGTTAGTCCCATCACACAGACCTACATTTTCTTCCCAGAAGCACCTATAGGACTTGAAGTGTGTTAGTCCCATCACACAGAGATCCTATATTTTGTTCCCAGAAGCACCTATAGGACTTGAAGTGTGTTAGTCCCATCACACAGACCTATATTTTCTTCCCAGAAGCACCCATAGGACTTGAAGTGTGTTAGTCCCATCACACAGAGATCCTATATTTTGTTCCCAGAAGCACCTATAGGACTTGAAGTGTGTTAGTCCCATCACACAGACCTATATTTTCTTCCCAGAAGCACCCATAGGACTCGAAGTGTGTTAGTCCCATCACACAGAGATCATATATTTTGTTCCCAGAGGCACCTATAGGACTTGGAGTGTGTTAGTCCCATCACACAGACCTATATTTTCTTCCCAGAAGACCTATAGGACTTGAAGTGTGTTAGTCCCATCACACAGCACCTATATTTTGTTCCCAGAGGCACCTATAGGACTTGAAGTGTGTTAGTCCCATCACACAGAGATCCTATATTTTGTTCCCAGAAGCACCTATAGGACTTGAAGTGTGTTAGTCCCATCACACAGAGCTATATTTTGTTCCCAGAAGCACCTATAGGACTTGAAGTGTGTTAGTCCCATCACACAGACCTATATTTTGTTCCCAGAAGCACCTATAGGACTTGAAGTGTGTTAGTCCCATCACACAGAGATCATATATTTTGTTCCCAGAAGCACCTATAGGACTTGAAGTGTGTTAGTCCCATCACACAGAGATCATATATTTTGTTCCCAGAAGCACCTATAGGACTTGAAGTGTGTTAGTCCCATCACACAGAGATCCTATATTTTCTTTGCAGAAGCACCCATAGGACTTCTAGTGTGTTAGTGGCATCACACAGAGCTCCTATATTTTCTTCTCAGAAGCACCCACAGGACTTCTAGTGTGTTAGTGGCATCACACAGAGCTCCTATATTTTCTTTGCAGAAGCACCCATAGGACTTCTAGTGTGTTAGTGGCATCACACAGAGCTCCTATATATTCTTCTCAGCAGCACCCACAGGACTTCTAGTGTGTTAGTGGCATCACACAGAGCTCCTATATTTTCTTTGCAGAAGCACCCATAGGACTTCTAGTGTGTTAGTGGCATCACACAGAGCTCCTATATTTTCTTCTCAGCAGCACCCACAGGACTTCTAGTGTGTTAGTGGCATCACACAGAGCTCCTATATTTTCTTTGCAGAAGCACCCATAGGACTTCTAGTGTGTTAGTGGCATCACACAGAGCTCCTATATTTTCTTTGCAGAAGCACCCATAGGACTTCTAGTGTGTTAGTGGCATCACACAGAGCTCCTATATATTCTTCTCAGCAGCACCCACAGGACTTCTAGTGTGTTAGTGGCATCACACAGAGCTCCTATATTTTCTTTGCAGAAGCACCCATAGGACTTCTAGTGTGTTAGTGGCATCACACAGAGCTCCTATATTTTCTTTGCAGAAGCACCCATAGGACTTCTAGTGTGTTAGTGGCATCACACAGAGCTCCTATATATTCTTCTCAACAGCACCCACAGGACTTCTAGTGTGTTAGTGGCATCACACAGAGCTCCTATATTTTCTTTGCAGAAGCACCCATAGGACTTCTAGTGTGTTAGTGGCATCACACAGAGCTCCTATATATTCTTCTCAGCAGCACCCACAGGACTTCTAGTGTGTTAGTGGCATCACACAGAGCTCCTATATTTTCTTTGCAGAAGCACCCATAGGACTTCTAGTGTGTTAGTGGCATCACACAGAGCTCCTATATATTCTTCTCAGCAGCACCCACAGGACTACCGACTACAATGGCTGGAAGACCGCCAAGGGGAGGCAGAGCGTGCAGAGCCAAGAACACAGGGCAGGCAGGCTCTGTTTCTAGTGGACGTGGACGTGGACGTGGACGTGGTCGTGCATCGTCATCAGCACGTGGCCATGGGACACGCGCGTCTTTGTTTTCGGCAGCTGGACATGTGGAGCCGCATCATGCTGAAGGCTTGGTAGAATGGATGACCAAGCCCTCCTCATCCTCCTCATCCTCTCTCACCCAGGCTCAGGGTACTGGCAGAGCAGCTGCCAACGCGTACTCAATGGCATCATCAGCCACCCCTTCCCTAGACCCACCATGTCCTCCTGAGGAGTCCCCCGAACTCTTTGAGCACAGTGTTGGGTACATGCTCCAGGAGGATGCCCAACGATTCGAAGGCTCGGATGATGATACCCAGCTTGAGGAATCTGGCAGTACTGTTCCACCAGCTGCAGCTTACTGCCAGGTTTGCTCTAGTGGTGAAGAGGGAGGGGATGATGAGGTCACTGACTCCACGTGGGTGCCTGAAGGGAGAGAAGATGAGGAGGAGGACGAGGAGGAGGAGGATGCGGCGTCACATGTCCAACGAGGCAGGATGCCCCCTGGAGGCCAGGTAGAGGCCAGCACAGCAACTGTGCAACACCGCAGAGCTCCGCCTGTGCAGGGCGCTGCCTCTGCACGTTATCAGAAAAGTTCTTTGGTGTGGGCCTTTTTTGAGACGAGTGCATCAGATCGCACCACTGCTATTTGCAATATTTGTCTCAAGCGTATCTCGCGTGGCCAAAACATCAGCCGCTTGGGCACCACAAGCATGACCAGACATATGTCGACCTGCCATGCAGCTCGTTGGCAGGCACACATAAAAGACCCACACCAAAGAACTAAGCGGACCTCTCCTTGCTCCTCATCAGCTGGGATCTCCATCCCCACTACACCTTCAGTGCTCTCTGAAAGCTGCTCTGAGAGGACTGAAGGTGTAGAATTAGGTGTGTCACAACCAAGTACTTGCAGTACACCGACGTCCGATTGCAGCAGGCAAATTTCCCTGCCCCAGCTGCTGGACCGTAGAAAGAAGTACACTCCCAGCCATCCACATGCCCAGCGGTTGAATGCTAGCTTGGCTAAATTGCTAGCACTTCAGCTGCTGCCTTTTCAGTTGGTAGACTCGGCCCCCTTCCGTGAGTTTGTTCAATGTGCGGTTCCTCAGTGGCAGGTTCCCAAATGCCACTTTTTCTCACGGAAGGCGATTCCGTCTCTCTACCGGCATGTGGAAGGCAATGTCCATGCCTCGCTGGACAGGGCGGTCAGCGGTAAGGTGCATATTACCGCTGACTCATGGTCCAGCAGGCATGGACAGGGACGGTACCTTTCTTTCACGGCCCATTGGGTCACTCTATTGGCAGCTGGGAGGGATGCAGGACAAGGTGCAGTAGTGTTGGAGGTTGTTCCGCCACCACGCCTCCAAAACGCTACTACTGCTACTGGTTGTGACACACCTCTCTCCTCCACCCCCTCCTCTTCTTCTTCCTCCAGTGCTCTGTCCTTGGAACCAGCGGTGCTCCGTAGGCGTACAAGGGGCTACGCAAGTACGCAGGCAAAAAGATGCCATGCCGTGCTTGCGCTGGTGTGTTTGGGGGACAGGAGCCACACTGGGCCAGAGGTTCTGGCAGCTCTGCAGGGCAGGCCGAGAGGTGGTTGACGCCACGTCAGCTTAAGCCAGGAATGGTCGTTTCTGACAATGGCACCAACCTCCTCTCCGCCCTGCGACAGGGGCAGCTCACCCATGTGCCCTGCATGGCTCACGTCCTCAACCTGGTGGTGCAGCGGTTCTTGGGCAGGTTCCCAGGCTTACAGGATGTCCTGAGGCAGGCCAGGAAAGTCTGTGTGCATTTCCGCCGATCTTATAATGCCAGTGCTCGGCTGACTGAGCTGCAAAAGGAGCTGAACCTGCCCAAGAACCGCCTAATATGTGACATGCCCACCAGGTGGAACTCAACGTTGGCCATGCTGCAGCGACTGCACACGCAGCAGAGGGCCATCAATGAGTACCTTTGCGACTACGGCACCAGGACAGGGTCAGGGGAGCTTGGTTTTTTTTCCCCACGTCAGTGGAGCATGATCAGGGATGCATGCACTGTCCTCTCACCATTTGAGGAGGCCACGAGGATGGTGAGCAGTGACAGTGCATGCATCAGTGACACTGTCCCTCTTGTCCACCTGTTGGAGCATACGCTGCGTGGGATAATGGACAGGGCACTTGAGGCAGAACAGAGGCAGGAAGAGGAGGACTTCCTTGCCTCTCAAGGCCCCCTTTATCCGGACAGTGTTCCTTCTGTCCCACCCATCACACAGGAAGAGGATGAGAGGAGGAGGAGGATTGTGAGCATGGAGGTGGAGCCTGGCACTCAGCATCAGCAGCAGCAGTCTTTTAGGGATGATGTACAGTCCCAACAAACCAGTGGACTTGTACGTGGCTGGGAGGAGGTGGCTGGCGATCATGTCATCCTCAGTGACCCAGAAGACTCCGGACCGAATGCCTCAGCTAACCTACGCTGCATGGCCTCCCTGATCCTGCAAAGCCTGCGGAAGGATCCTCGTGTTCTTCGGATCAAGGAGAGGGACCATTACTGGCTGGCCACTCTCCTTGATCCGCGGTACAAGGGTAAGGTTGCGGACCTTATCTTGCCGTCGCAGAGGGAGCAGAGGATGAGACATCTCAGGGAGGCCTTGCAGAAAGGTCTGTGCAACTCGTTCCCAGAAACTGGGAGGTTACAAACTCCTGGTCCTGGGCGACGAGTTGCTGAGGCTTCGGTCAGTAGCAGAAGGAGCGGTGGGGAAGGTGGACGTCTGACCGATGCGTTCAGACAATTTTTTAGTCCGCAGCCCCAAGGTATGATCGGTTCCAGCAACCATCGCCAGCGTCTGATATACATGGTGCAGGAATACCTTGGGGCAAGGTCAGACTTGGACACCTTTCCCACCGAAAATCCTCTGGCTTACTGGGTCCTGAGGATGGATCACTGGCCAGAGCTTGCACAGTATGCAATTGAGCTACTGGCCTGTCCTGCCTCCAGCGTTCTTTCCGAACGCACATTCAGTGCTGCTGGAGGATTTGTCACCGATCATAGGGTGCGCCTGTCCACCGCCTCGGTTGATCGACTGACCTTCATCAAAATGAATCAGTCTTGGATCACCACCAGCTACCAGGCACCTGAGGCGGATATAACCGAATAATTTATAATGTCACATCCCTTCAAGACTGCCTATGCTGATGCTGAGTGACTGTCCTCTTATGTTCACTGACTATCCTCTTCCTCCTCCTCAATGATCCATGCCACCACACCAGTGCCTAAGGCACAATTTTTCAGCCCCTGTTTAACAGGGGCGTGTACATACAATTTTTATAAAAAAATGCTTCGCAACACGTGTGACTGCTGTGCTCCAAGTACAGTATCTGTGAGGGGTTGCAGTGTTGTGGCACCAGCACCAGTGCCTAAGGCACAATTTTTGAGCCCCTGTTTAACAGGGGCGGGTAATTACAATTTTTTAAAAAAAATGCTTCGCAACACGTGTGACTGCTGTGCTCCAAGTACAGTATCTGTGAGGGGTTGCAGTGTTGTGGCACCAGCACCAGTGCCTAAGGCACAATTTTTCAGCCCCTGTTTAACAGGGGCGGGTAATTACAATTTTTTAAAAAAATGCTTCGCAACACGTGTGACTGCTGTGCTCCAAGTACAGTATCTGTGAGGGGTTGCAGTGTTGTGGCACCAGCACCAGTGCCTAAGGCACAATTTTTCAGCCCCTGTTTAACAGGGGCGGGTAATTACAATTTTTTATAAAAATGCTTCGCAACACGTGTGACTGCTGTGCTCCAAGTACAGTATCTGTGAGGGGTTGCAGTGTTGTGGCACCAGCACCAGTGCCTAAGGCACAATTTTTCAGCCCCTGTTTAACAGGGGCGTGTACTTACAATTTTTTAAAAAAAATGCTTTGCAACACGTGTGACTGCTGTGCTCCAAGTACAGTATCTGTGAGGGGTTGCAGTGTTGTGGCACCAGCACCAAGGCACAATTTTTCAGCCCCTGTTTAACAGGGGCGGGTAATTACAAATCTTGATCTAATAGTTCACAGCAGGGCCCATTCCTGCGCCCACCAAGAGTAACTATGAGGGCCTACAGTCTTGTGGCAACACCGTCCACCACCACCGCCAAAGGCCCAATTTTTCTGCCCTGTTCATCAGGTGCTTGCAATTACAAATCTTGATCTAATAACTCACAGCAGGGCCCATTCCTGCGCCCACCAAGAGTAACTGTGAGAGCTTACAGTCTTGTGGCAACACCGTCCACCACCACCGCCAAAGGCCCAATTTTTCTGCCCTGTTCATCAGGTGCTTGCAATTACAAATCTTGATCTAATAACTCACAGCAGGGCCCATTCCTGTGCCCACCAAGAGTAACTATGAGGGCCTACAGTCTTGTGGCAACACCGTCCACCACCACCGCCAAAGGCCCAATTTTTCTGCCCTGTTCATCAGGTGCTTGCAATTACAAATCTTGATCTAATAACTCACAGCAGGGCCCATTCCTGCGCCCACCAAGAGTAACTGTGAGAGCTTACAGTCTTGTGGCAACACCGTCCACCACCACCGCCAAAGGCCCAATTTTTCTGCCCTGTTCATCAGGTGCTTGCAATTACAAATCTTGATCTAATAACTCACAGCAGGGCCCATTCCTGCGCCCACCAAGAGTAACTATGAGGGCCTACAGTCTTGTGGCAACACCGTCCACCACCACCGCCAAAGGCCCAATTTTTCTGCCCTGTTCATCAGGTGCTTGCAATTACAAATCTTGATCTAATAACTCACAGCAGGGCCCATTCCTGCGCTCACCAAGAGTAACTGTGAGAGCTTACAGTCTTGTGGCAACACCGTCCACCACCACCGCCAAAGGCCCAATTTTTCTGCCCTGTTCATCAGGTGCTTGCAATTACAAATCTTGATCTAATAACTCACAGCAGGGCCCATTCCTGCGCCCACCAAGAGTAACTATGAGGGCCTACAGTCTTGTGGCAACACCGTCCACCACCACCGCCAAAGGCCCAATTTTTCTGCCCTGTTCATCAGGTGCTTGCAATTACAAATCTTGATCTAATAACTCACAGCAGGGCCCATTCCTGCGCCCACCAAGAGTAACTGTGAGAGCTTACAGTCTTGTGGCAACACCGTCCACCACCACCGCCAAAGGCCCAATTTTTCTGCCCTGTTCATCAGGTGCTTGCAATTACAAATCTTGATCTAATAACTCACAGCAGGGCCCATTCCTGCGCCCACCAAGAGTAACTATGAGGGCCTACAGTCTTGTGGCAACACCGTCCACCACCACCGCCAAAGGCCCAATTTTTCTGCCCTGTTCATCAGGTGCTTGCAATTACAAATCTTGATCTAATAACTCACAGCAGGGCCCATTCCTGCGCCCACCAAGAGTAACTGTGAGAGCTTACAGTCTTGTGGCAACACCGTCCACCACCACCGCCAAAGGCCCAATTTTTCTGCCCTGTTCATCAGGTGCTTGCAATTACAAATCTTGATCTAATAACTCACAGCAGGGCCCATTCCTGCGCCCACCAAGAGTAACTATGAGGGCCTACAGTCTTGTGGCAACACCGTCCACCACCACCGCCAAAGGCCCAATTTTTCTGCCCTGTTCATCAGGTGCTTGCAATTACAAATCTTGATCTAATAACTCACAGCAGGGCCCATTCCTGCGCCCACCAAGAGTAACTGTGAGAGCTTACAGTCTTGTGGCAACACCGTCCACCACCACCACCCCCAATTTTTCTGCCCTGTTCAACAGGTGCATGCAATTACAAATCTTGATCTATTAACTCACAGCAGGGCCATTCCTGTGCCCACCAGTCTTGTGGCTACACCAACATCTAATAGGGCAAATTTCTGCAGAGTATATACGCCAGGCCCCTACTTTCAAACATCCAACTTACAAACGACTCCTACTTGCAAATGGAAAGAGAAAACAGGAAGTGAGAGGAAATCTACCCCTAGGAAGGGAAATTCTATCCTGTTAGATTTAATTTGGGAAAAAGGTATCTCCTCTCTACTGATACTTTATCACCAATCCTTGTTTCAATTAAAACCCCACTTTTTCCAAAAACATTTGTCATTGGGACGGAAAGTGAGGTGACATGTTCTGAACAGATGTGCAAAGACAGCAAATGTTACAGGGGTGATAACCCCTCCCTATGTTCTCCAAAAAGCTTAAAAATAGATTTTTTTGGGATGGAGCTACACTTCATAATGTACCTGTTCAGATTCTACTTAAGAACAAACCTAAAGCCGCAAGTGGTTTTAAATGGCTTCTTTTTTTCCTTTACAAATGTCATTTTGTGCAAGGACAGTTCTAAACACGGGAAACACATGCCACTTCACAGGCATACTTTAGACACCCCCCAGGTTATTTAAAGGAAAATTTCACTTTTTTTTTTTACACTTTATGCATCATTAAAATGACTGCTCCCGAAAAAACGTTAGTTTTTTAAAAGTTCTTTTTGCATTGATATATGTCCCCTGGGGCAGGACCCGGGTCCCCAAACCTGTTTTATGACATTAACATGCATATTGGCCGTTGTAATTAGCACTTTTGATTTCGAACGTTCGCGTCCATTATAACGTACAGGGTTCGAAAATTCGCGCGAACTTTCGGTCCGTTCGAAGGTTCTGGTGCGAACCGAACCCGGGGGTGTTCGGCTCATCCCAATTGGGAGTACAGGCTATTGGGAGTACAGGCTATTGGCAGTACAGGCTATTGGCAGTACAGGCTATTGGGAGTACAGGCTATTGGGAGTACAGGCTATTGGGAGTACAGGCTATTGGCAGTACAGGCTATTGGGAGTACAGGCTATTGGGAGTACAGGCTATTGGGAGAACAGACTATTGGGAGTACAGACTATTGGGAGTACAGGATATTGGGTGTACAGGCTATTGGGAGTACAGGCTATTGGGAGTACAGGCTATTGGCAGTAAAGGCTATTGGCAGTACAGGCTATTGGCAGTACAGGCTATTGGCAGTACAGGCTATTGGGAGTACAGGCTATTGGGAGTACAGGCTATTGAGAGTACAGGCTATTGGGAGTACAGGCTATTGGGAGTACAGGCTATTGGGAGAACAGACTATTGGGAGTACAGGCTATTGGGAGTACAGGCTATTGGGAGTACAGACTATTGGGAGTACAGGCTATTGGGAGTACAGGCTATTGGGAGTACAGGCTATTGGGAGTACAGACTATTGGGAGTACAGGCTATTGGGAGTACAGGCTATTGGGAGTACAGGCTATTGGGAGTACAGACTATTGGGAGTGCAGACTATTGGGAGTGCAGGCTATTGGGAGTACAGACTATTGGGAGTACAGGCTATTGGGAGTACAGGCTATTGGGAGTACAGGCTATTGGGAGTACAGGCTATTGGGAGTACAGACTATTTGGAACTCTCTGTGTTTCCTACATGTATTGTGGGTCCCCCCCAGAACAAAAGTCTAAGGACTGCATGCTCTTAGCCCAGGCAAGGGAGTGTGGATCTTCTTTCATGACAATTCAAGGTCACAGCCCTCAGGTTTGCACGGCTGGTAACAGCGGACTGTCAGGAAGATGACTTTTAGGATAAATGATGAAGTTAATAGAAAAATAACTAACTTGTAGCCAAGCTGGGGTGTCGGCAGGGAGCTTTTAAGCAGAATGGCAAAACAGAGTGTTATGATTCAGACCAAATGGCCAGGATAAGCTAATTCAGCACCATGGCAACAAATGAATTTGCTATTTAGAGAATTTAGTAAAGTTCAATTTTTTTCCGTATAGGTTGTGGACAATCTGTATTGCCTACATGTATTGCGAGCCCCCTGAGGCACAAGGTCTAAGAAGCTGGTGCCAGGAACCCTGGCAAGAAAGTATGGATATTCTGGTCAGGGTAGACAAATTCAGAAACCATGGACACTGGCAACAATTGGCTCGCCAGGAGTTAAAAACTATGTTGCAATTTTTGTCACAATTTGCTATTTAGAGAATTTGGTAAGGCTCCATTTTTGCTGTGTAGGTTATGCTGGTGGTGATTTGCAGGCATGGGCGTCCGCAGAACTTTTTTCAGGGGGGGGGGGGGCATCATTTTAGGGTCACCCATGCACCGCCCCTTTTCGACAATGTCATTATCACATTATCATGGTCAGAGTCTGCAGACGTATTACAGTCCCTAGGATAAGTAATGGGTAATGGCCAACAGGCTCTCTTACCAGACCCAGCGAAACTACAGCAGTGATCACTCCGGCTGAACGATCGTTCACTCTGGGTTCCCCGGGGGCGACACTGGTCAGTAGTGTAGCATGTCTGTACCCTGGTAGTGGCTCAGTCTTTCTCTCTCTGGTGGTGCTGGCCAGTGTGGCTCTCTCTCTGGTGGTGCTGGACAGCATGACTCTCTTTTGTGGCCCTAGCAGGCTCTCTTTCTGGCTTCCGCCCAGCACACTCCTCGTCCTGTAGCACTCTCTCCCCCAGCTTCTTTCCAGGCTGCAGTCTCTCAATCTCTCTCTTGATCGAGCTGTAGCCTCCTCCTTGTGGAAAATGGAGCCGCCAATCTTTTGGGACTACCTGTCCCATGAAGCTTGCCTCTCCTAGTCGCCTTTGATTGGCCCTCAGTTATGGCCAATAGGGAAGGAACGGAGCAGGGCAGGAAGCTGGGTGGGGAACCTGGTGAGAGCCGCCGTCTCTTCTCCCTGACAGAAGAATGGGTGGGGCGAGCGGGGGGAATCTCTGCTGGCCCGCAGCTCGCCATTCTTCCGTCACAGCACCGCCAAGTTCTCTGCTGGACTGAGCAGGGAAAAGAGCCCAAAGTCACACTACACTTGACAGCACCTTAATGGTGTCTCCCCACTGGTGGGTGGCACCTGGGTACGGCACCTCGACAGAGACACAACTGTGCTGAATTTAAGATCCGATCCCTGATTCCAGGGGGGGGCACTTGACCCCCCTTGCCCCTACCTGCGGACGCCCATGTTTGCAGGCACCAAGGTCACTGCACCATTCCTTTAACAGCACGCTTTTTTAGCACCTGCCTCTTGGGCCGGGCCTTTTGGCTAGGACCAGAGGAATTTTTGATTCCTGGCCGGAGGGCCTGGTCATTGTCTTGCACAATGGCCACTTCTTTCACTCCTCCTCTTCACTATCCCTTCCCCCACTTTATTTTATTTATTACCTGTTGTTTGTCACTTTTTGTATTTTTGTGTTGGTACATGGTTTGAGCACGTGTGATGAGTAGGGTCACAGGTCCCAGGGCCTGTCCTGAAAGTCGGGGAGGGGGTGGACATGGCCTTCTGGCTTAGTTCGCCCTCTCTCATAGGGTTGGGGTCTCCCTTCGGGGGAGCCTCACCTAGTATTTTTGGTGGGTCTGTTTCGGCAGACCTTCCAGAGAACGGGGTCTGATTGGTTTCGGCCATGAAGACCAAGTTTTACGTGTCCTTGTCCCTGTCTGGAGCCTAACGCCCCGGGGGGTTCAGGACTAGGTCCTCTGATTTTAGAGGACTTGTGTACCCGTTGCACTTTTTTGTCGCACCTCTTTATGTTGTGCACATTTTTTATGCACCGAGTGTGTTTTGCACGCCATCGGCTTTCAATAAAAAAAAAAAAAAAAAAGAAATCTGTATTATGTACAAGTATTGTGGGCCCTCGAGGCACAAGGTCTAAGGAGCCGGTGTCATGAACCCTGGCAAGGAAGTATGGATATTCCTTCATGACATTTCAAGGTCACAACCCTTGTTGCTGGTAACATTGGACTAACAATATTAAGACAAATTATGAAGCTAATAGGGAAATGTGTAATTTGTAACCAAATTAGAGAGTCATCAGGGGGCTTTCAAGGAGAATGGCACAACAAGGAAAGTTATCATTCAGAACAACTGATCAGGGAACACCGATTCAGCACCATGGACAGCGGCAACAATTGACTTACCAGAAATGTAACAATATGTTGCAATTCTTTGTCACAATTTGCTGTTTAGAGAGTTTGTTAAAGTTATATTTTTTGCTGTCTAGGTTATTGTGGACAACCTGTGTTAACTAAAAGCATTGTGGGCTCCCTGAGGCACAAGGTCTAAGGAGCCAGTGCCAGGAACCCTGGCAAGGCAGTATGGGTATTCCTTCATGGCATTTCAAGGTTACAGCCCTCAGGTTTGCACTGCTGGTAACAGCGGACTATAAGATATGTGACTATTATGACAAATTATGAAGCTAATGGGAAAAAGCGTAATCTGGGGTGTCAGCAGAGGACTTTCCAGGAGTATGGCAAAATATGGAATAGTGGTCAGAGTAAACCGATTCAGCACCATGGACAGCAGCAACACAGGACTTACCAGGAATGTAAAAATATGTTGCAATTCTTTGTCACGGTTTACTATGTTGGCAATTTGGTAGAGGTAAACATTTGCTTTACAGGTTATTGTGAACCATCTATGTAAGCTACAAGTATTGTGCCCCCCCCCCCCCCCCCAGGCGTAAATATGCTTTCAAGGTCAATGCCCTCAGGTTTACACTGCTGGTAACAGCAAACTATATGGCATGGGACTATTAAAGCTTAAACCCTTACAAACCACTTTGGCCTACAGGTAAGCCTAGATTAAGGCTTACCTGTAGGTCCAATAAATATCTCCTAAACCTACATTAGACATGTGCAATTCGTTTCGTTTTTTTTCTTTCTTTGTTTTTTTTTCGTTATTTTCGTTCATTCGTTATCGTACGAATGAACGAACGATTCGCTAAAATTTTTTACGAATAACGAATCGTTCGAATCGAACGAATACGAAAACAACGAAAATCCGAAATAACCAAATTAGAAACAACGAAACTACGAAAGAAGAAAATCCGAAAAACGAAAACAGGAACAACGAAAATCAAAATGAACGAAAAAATTCGTACATTCGTAACTTTTTTGTTTGTTGTTGAATTGGTAATTTTCCGTGTCCCTTACAATGGCGCTGCTTAACGTGCCTCGAATGGATTGAACGAAAAAATTCGTACATTCGTAACTTTTTTTTTTTTTTTCGATTCGTAATTTTCCGTATCTCTTACAATGGCGCTGCTTAACGTGCTTTGAATGGATTGAACGAAAAAATTCGTACATTCGTAACTTTTTTTTTCGATTCGTAATTTTCCATGTCTCTTAAAATGTAATAATAGCATACACATAACATAAAATTATGAATTATGCTCCGATTACGAATCTACGAAAATTTTTTACGAAAGTACGAATAAATCAATCTAACTAAAGTACGAATGTAACTAAATCTACGAAAATACGAATGCGTCCGAATTTCGAATAAACGAAAATTAAACTAACAGAAAAACGAATCAACGAAAAAATAACTCT
The DNA here is from genome assembly GCA_028564925.1 of Lithobates sylvaticus. Classification (NCBI taxonomy): domain Eukaryota; kingdom Metazoa; phylum Chordata; class Amphibia; order Anura; family Ranidae; genus Lithobates; species Lithobates sylvaticus. Next base: position 270,599,107 of record CM053032.1, read on the forward strand.
TACGAAAATACAAATCGTTATGAATACGAACACCGACGACTTACGAATTTACGAATCGTTACGAATCAACGGAAATTAAAAAAACGAAACGAAAATAAACAAATTTTTTTGTTGTGCACATGTCTAACCTACATGGTTTAGGAGATATTTAGAAAAGAAGAGGCATCGCTGTCTACGGCGCATGCGCCGTAGACAGCGGCGCGCAGGCGCACTGCGCATGCCGAGTTCACGGCGATATGCCGATTTCGTGCGCATGCGCGGAAGTGACGTCATCGCCGCTCCAGCGAATCACAGCGCTGGAGCGGCGAGACCCGGAAGTCACTCCGGTATTGATGGCGCCGGAGAAGGTCGTGGATGAGGAACGCTTCGGGGGCTTCGTTCTCAGGAAAGTTATTCATAATGAGCTAGTATGCTATGCATACTAGCTCATTATGCCTTTGCCTTGCAGGTTCCGTTTTTTTTTTTTTTGTGAGGAGGCTTTACTTCCTCTTTAAGACAAATTATGAAGTTAATTGGAAAACGAGTAATCTGTAACCGAGCTGTGGTGTCAGCATGGATCTTAAAGTGGTGTTTCCCCCTAAAAAAATAAATAAATAAATAAAATAAAAAAAAGGCTTAAAATTCCTAAAAAAAAAAAAAAAAAAATAATTGGAATTTTTTTTTTTTTTTTTTTTTTTACATACCTCTAAATGCCTGTTGCTAGGGGGTCCCTCGTAGTCTGCCTCCTGCATTGCCTGGGCTGGTGACATCACTTCCCCTCAGTGCAGGAAGGGCTCAAGATTACTTGAGTTTTGTGATTTTCTCACCACTTTTCACTGTTTTGTTATTCCTTTTTTATACACACAAGTTTGTAGTAGTACACATTTTTTAAGCACTGCACATCATTTTATCTTTATATTTAGTTTGGTTTACACTTGTTCTAGTGTTGTGCTGGCTGCTATCCGATAGACTTTGTTAGCGCGATATACACTATTCTTCCATATCTTGGGGCAATTGGTCTTCAGACAGAGCTGTAGAAAGGGTCACGGTTTGGGTAGAAGCCACGTACAGAACCCAGAATAAAGGCAAGAACTGCACCCAGGACAACAGTATTATTTGATTTCACATAAAACAAAAACACTACAAAAACCAGAAGGAATCTTTTTGCTTAGTCAGTATCACAAAACCCCAAAAATAGTTACATAGTAATTCAGCGGGGAAAAAAGTAAAAAGACACGTGTCCATTCAGTTACAAAAATGCTTTTGTCCACAGGACCTTAAGCCTTCTGTTGATCCAGAGGAAAACCAAACTCACCCTAAATCATTCTTTAAAACTTATCACATTATTGGTGATCAGTAGGAAGAATGTCCCTTACATTGGAGGTCAGTGAGAAGAATGCTCCATACATTGGTGGTCAGTGGGAAGAATACCCCTTACATTGGTGGTCAGTGGCAAGTATGCTCCTTAACCACTTCAGCCCCGGACTAATTGGCAGCCAAAGGACCAGGCCCCTTTTGCGATTCGGCACTGCGTCGCTTTAACTGACAATTGCGCGGTCGTGCGACGTGGCTCCCAAACAAAATTGGCGTCCTTTTTTTCCCACAAATAGAGCTTTCTTTTGTGGTATTTGATCGCCCCTGCGGTTTTTATTTTTTGCGCTATAAACAAAAATAGAGGGACAATTTTGAAAAAAATGCAATATTTTTTACTTTTTGCTATAATAAATATCCCCAAAAAATATATAAAAAAACATTTTTTTTCCTCAGTTTCGGCCGATACGTATTCTTCTACATATTTTTGGTAAAAAAAAATCGCAATTAGCGATTATTGATTGGTTTGCGCAAAAGTTATAGCGTTTACAAAATAGGGGATAGTTTTATAGCATTTTTATTAATATTTTTTTTTTTACTAGTAATGGCGGCGATCAGCGATTTTTATTGTGACTGCGACATTATGGCGGACACATCGGACATTTTTGACACATTTTTGGGACATTTGTCATTTATATAGAAATCAGTGATATTTAAATAGCACTGATTCCTATGTAAATGACAGTTGTAGTGAAGGGGTTTAACCACTAGGGGGCGGGGAGGAGTCAGTGTGACGTGTTGTGTTTATTTTACTGTAGGGGGCGTGGCTGTACGTGTGACGTCATTGATCGGCGTTCCCGATGACAGGGAACCGCCGATCACTGACAGTCAGTGTAGGAAGCGCGGGGAGAGGTTTGTTTACACAAACCTCTCCCCGTTCTTCAGCTCTGTAACCCGATCGCGGGACACCAGCGGCGATCGGGTCCGCTGGTCCCGCGGCCGGGGTCACGGAGCTCCCGACCGGGTCGCGAGCGCGCCGCTGGCGGCGCGCGCGCGACCCACAGGCAGGCACATGCACGATCACGTACAGGTACGTGATTTTGCCTGCCCGTGCCATTCTGCTGACGTATATATGCAGTGGCCGGTCGGGAAGTGGTTAAATTGGTGATCAGTGGGAAGAATGTCCTTTTACATTGGAGGTCAGTGAGAAGAATGCTCCTTACATTGGTGGTCAGTGGGAACTATGCCCCTTAAATTGGTGATCAGTGGGAAGAATGTCCTTTTACATTGGTAGTCAGTGAGAATAATGCACTTTACATTGGTGGTGGGTGGGAAGAATGTCCCTTACATTGGTGATCAGTGGGAAGAATGTCCCTTACATTGGTGATCAGTGAGAAGAATGTCCCTTACATTGGTGATCAGTGGGAAGAATGCCCCTTACATTGGTGATCAGTGGGAAGAATGTTCCTTACATTGGTGATCAGTGAGAAGAATGTTCCTTACATTGGTGATCAGTGGGAAGAATGTTCCTTACATTGGTGATCAGTGGGAAGAATGTCCCTTACATTGGTGGTCAGTGGGAAGAATGCTCCTTACATTGGTGATCAGTGGGAAGAATGTTCCTTACATTGGTGATCAGTGAGAAGAATGTTCCTTACATTGGTGATCAGTGAGAAGAATGCCCCTTACATTGGTGATCAGTGAGAAGAATGCCCATTACATTGGTGGTCAGTGGGAAGAATGCCCCTTACATTGGTGATCAGTGGGAAGAATGCTCCTTACATTGGTGATCAGTGGGAAGAATGTTCCTTACATTGGTGATCAGTGGGAAGAATGTTCCTTACATTGGTGATCAGTGGGAAGAATGTTCCTTACATTGGTGATCAGTGAGAAGAATGCTCCTTACATTGGTAGTCAGTGGGAAGAATGTCCCTTACATTGGTGATCAGTGGCAAAAATGCTCCTTACATTGGGGCCAGTGGGAACAGTACTCCTTACATTAGTAGTCACTAGGAGCAATGTCACTTACATTGACGGACAGTGGGAAGAATGCCCATTACATTGGTGCTCAGTAGGGAGAATGCAATCCTTATGCCGTGTACACACAACCGGACTTTTCGACAGCAAAGGTCAGACGGAACAAATCCGTCGGACAATTCGATCGTGTGTGGGCTTCATCTGACCTTTTCTGTCGACAAATCTGACAGACTTTAGAAATAGAACATGTTTTAAATCTTTCCGCTGGAACCAGTTCCTATGGAGAAAACCGCTCGTCTGTATGCAGGTCCGACAGACCAACAACGACGCAAGGGCAGCTATTGGCTACTGGCTAGTGAACTTCCTTTTTCTAGTCCCGTCGTACGTCATTGCGTTAAACGATTGGACTTTGGTGTGATCCTGTGTAGGAAAGTCTGTTTCAGCGGAACTTGGTTGGAACTCCTTCGAAAAGTCCATCGGAAAGTCTGGTCGTGTGTATGCAGCATTACAGACACCAAAAAATAATTGGTGTTATGTTGTTGGTTGGCATTGGCCCTGGATTTATACAGACACTATCAGATGAGAAGTAATTGATCCACAGCTCAAAGGACCCCTCAAAACCTCTGGAGAAACCCTAATATTCCACAGAACCTCTGTTGAGAATGCCGGGTATATACCATGCATAGCACTGAAGTAATTTTATATAGTAAATATGATTATTGGTTTAACCGCTTGCCGACCAGCCGTGGTCATTATTCCGGCGGCAGGTCAGCACGAACCCGCAAACCGTCGTAGCTGTACGTTGGTCCCTTTAAGCGGGATAGCAGGCGTGCGCGAGCATCTCCTGCACTGCGGGGGTGCCGATGCCTGTGACTGGCGGTCGCAATGACCGCCGGCCATGCACCATCACATACTGCCATAAATCTTTCCCCTATATTGTATACGCTATAACTTTTGCGCAAACCAATCAATATACACTTATTGCAATTTTTATTACCAAAACTATGTAGAAGAATACATATCGGCCTAAACTGAGGAAAAAAATTTCTTTTTTAAAAATAAATTGGGGATGATTCTTATAGCAAAAAGTGCAAAATATTGTGTTTTTTTTCAAAATTCGCTCTTTTTTTGTTTATAGCACAAAAAATAAAAACCGCAGAGGTGATCAGATACCACCAAAAGGAAGCTCTATTTGTGGGAAAAAAAGGACATCAATCTTGTTTGGGTACAACGTCGCACGACCGTGCAATTGTCAGTTAGAACGGCGTAGTGCAGCATCGCAAAAAATGGCCTGGTCATTGAGCAGCCAAATTTTCCGGGGCTAAAGTGGTTAATTTAACAATTTTAGGATATTTTTGTTTCCTTGTATGACTATATTTTTCCTCCTTTGTAGTAAAATAAATTAAATTGTCATCTGGTTCTCATTATCTGTGTCATATGTTTTCTTCAATCACTCAGTATTTCCTATACATCTTACAGACACGTTTTGACCGGAGATGATGGGATCAGCTCTGTATTTTTTCTGCAGAAATAAAATGAACAACATTTTATTTATTTTTTTTAAACAAAGGGCTATTGTATGAATGAGTAATGCAATCATTTACAATACAATGTATAAATAAAATGTGATGTTTAAGATACTGAAGCATTCAGTGATTTTCCTCACAATTTACAACAAACGCCATACTCCGAACATACAGAACAAATAAATTGTCCACGATGATGAAGCCATCTATGACACCCGGAATGTCGGATCGATAAATCAATATTTATCCATCATTAACTCCACTGTTGCTATAATGTTTATTTTAAGTCACTCTGGGTTTTATGGCCGTGTTGGATCATACTGGAAGGAGTCAAATGACAGGTGTACAAGCACATAGATCAATGGAGAGTCCATGGAAAATCCATACTTCCCCCCCCTCCACCCCGTTCCTTCTATAATACCATAAATATTGAGATCCTTTCCTGAGAACTCTCCTTGTGGTTTTTATTATTTATTTTTTGTCATTTATTCCTTTGTATTACAAAATGAAATGCTGACACACAACCAGGAACGTTCAGAATTAGATATCTGAAAAGAAGATGCTATATTAAAGTCTAATGCGGCGTACACACGGTCGGAATTTCCGATGGAAACAGTCCGATGGGAGCTTTTCATCAGATTTTCCGACCGTGTGTATGCCCATCGGTCTTTTTCTGTCGGAATTTCCGACGGACTTTGAATTGAGAACCTGTTCTCAATTTTTCCGACAGAAAACCTTTCTATCGGATTTTCCGATCGTGTGTATGCAATTCCGACACGCAAAATTCCGACGCATGCTCGGAAACAATTCGACGCATGCTCGGAAGCATTCAACTTCCCTTTTATAGTGCTGTCGAACGTGTTTTATGCCGCTGTGTTATTGACCGTCGGAATTTGGTGTGATCGTGTGTAGGCAACACAGCTTGAGCGGAATTCCGTCGAAATTCCGTCGGAAAAACCAGCAGAGTTTTTTCCGGTGAGAATTCCGATCGTGTGTACGCGGCATAACTGTATCCATACACAGAAATCTAAATCTGACCTCCATCCTGCCCTTCAGTCTTGTCCCCTTGTACCGGCTCCTCTCCTGGACTGAAATGGTCGTTGGATGTCGGTAATGCCTTCCTACTGTAGCCCTATAGAGTTAATCTTGATGAAAGCAAGAATTGGCCTTGCTGTAAAAAATTGCAATGATATGCACCTGTGAAAGAGGTGCAGAAAAATTTGGTCTTTGGGTGTCGGTGGCGCCTTCCCACCGAAACCCTATAGAGGTGCTTTTGATGAAGGCAAAAAAAATTGCAATGCTATGCACATGTCAAACAGGTGCTGAAAAATTGTTTTTTGGGTGTTAATTGTGCCCATGAAACCTATACCAAAACATTCTTCCAGATGAAATGATTGAACACCCACAAGCTGGGCAGCTTCGAAGTCCTGCAGAGATTCCACATCCCAAAAAGACTTAATCAGTGACTTTGGCATCAGGGGCTTCATAGCTGGTAATGCAGGACTGATTAATTTTTATAAAAGTCAAACGGTCCATGGAGCCTGTGGACAGACGGGTTCTATGATCAGTAACGAAACCTCCTGCAGCACTGAATACCTGTTCTGAAAGCACGCTGGATGCAGGACAGCCCGACAACTCAATAGCACACTGAGCGGGCGCGCTAGCTGGCGATGACACACTTTGCCGACGTATATAAGGTGAGCCGGTCAGCAAGTGGATAATTTGAGTACTCACACTACACAGGCACACTCCACGGATACACTATAATCTACTGACATATAATGCGCCAAACGCACAGTGACGCACAGAACTACATGGCGCTAAACTGGCAGAAACGCACACAAAACTATATGACATTAAACTGGCAGTAACGCACACAGAACTATATGGCGTTAAACTGGCAGTAACGCATACAGATCTATATGGCGTTAAACTGTCAGTGACCCACACAGAACTATATGGCGTTAAACTGGCAGTAACGCACACAGAAGTAAATGGCGTTAAGCTGGCAGTAACGCACACAGAACTATATGGCGTTAAACTGGCAGCAACGCACACAGAAATATATGGCGTTAAATTAGCAGTAACGCACACAGAAATATAAGGCGTTAAACTAGCAGTAATGCACACAGAACTATATGGCGTTAAACTAGCAGTAACGCACACTGAACTATATGGCGTTAAACTGGCATTAACGCACACAAAATTATATGGCGTTAAACTGGCAGTAACGCACACAGAACTATATGGCGTTAAACTGGCAGTAATGTGCACAAAACTATATGGCGTTAAACTGTCAGTAACGCGCACAAAACTATATCCCGTTAAACTGTCAGTAACGCACACAGAACTATATGGTGTTAAACTGGCAGTAACTCACACAGAAGTAAATGGCGTTAAACTGGCAGTAACGCACACAAAACTATATGGCGTTAAACTGGCAGTAACGCACACAGAACTATATGACATGAAACTAGAAGTAACGCACACAAAACTATATGCGTTAAACTGTCAGTAACGCACACAGAACTATATGGCGTTAAACTGGCATTAACGCACACAAAACTATATGGCGTTAAACTGTCAGTAATGCATACAAAACTATATGGCGTTAAACTAGCAGTAACACACACAGAAGTAAATGGTGTTAAACTGTCAGTAACGCACACAAAACTATATGGCGTTAAACTGGCAGTAATGCATACAAAACTATATGGCGTTAAACTAGCAGTAACGCACACAGAAGTAAATGGTGTTAAACTGGCAGTAACACAATCAAATAGACGTGTTCAACCATCACTACACTGATACTATCTGAACTGTCCCTACTCTATCTATACACTAATGTAAAGATTACTGACACAGTCTCACTACACTACACTAAAACTTTATGAGCTGTTCCTACTCTTCACTAATGTATGTATGAATGACACGGTCTCACTACACTACAGTGAAATTATCAGAGCTGTCCCTACTCTAGCTAAACACTATGCAAAGCTGAATGAATGATGGTCCTCCTCACTACACTCACATTATCCCTAGACTGACACTAAACTAATATTCTACACTGACAATTGAAGCAAAATTGCACAGTATAGCACACTAACTAACTGATAGCACTGAACAGAGCCCTGTTCTATCTCTCTCCACTTAGAAATCACACTGAAAATGGCTGCCATTGAAAGAATACTTTTATACTGTGGGGCGGGAATGAGCCATGATTGGATAAAGTCATGAAAACAGTGTCCAATCATGACTCTGACATTGCTCTGTGCCCTGATTGGCTGAAGCTTTCACTGCTTCAGCCAATCGGGACTTGCAATGTACTGATCAGCGCCGCAATGCATTGTGGTCGGTTCGGGGGGGGGGGGGCGAACAAACGGTCAAATGACCCGTTTGTTCGGATGCTCCATGAACAACGAAAGTTCGGCCCGAACTTATGCTCGGGCAGAACCGTTCGACCATCCCTAGAGGGGACCCCTGCATCCAGTTCAATAATGTTGAACCCCTACAACAGAAGGAGACCCATGAACAGGAGAAGTACATAGAGGTGGTCAGAGGGGACAGCTCCATCCCATCCAGGAATACTGCCCACAACAATAGAAGGAAACCCCCAAATAGGAAGAGTGTGTCGGGGTGATAAGAAGGGACCACTACCACTCCATTCAGGAATACAGAGAAATACAGGGAGACCCCCATCCTGGAATACAGGAACTCCCTTTCTCCAGTAGAAGAAGACCCTCTAGGAGGAGTGCAGGAGGCGATCAGAAGGGACCTGAATAGAGGACCCCTACCCACGGCTCTCCAGTAAGAGACCCTTGGCCAGGAGGAGTCCGACAGTCTTTCCTCCTTCCACAACTGGAAAAGATGAATGGAGTGAGAGGACACATTTGGAGCTGTATATACTGTACACAGTACATACGAGTCACCAGTTCCAGGGTGGAGGAGGAGATCCCACACTATCCAAGCCACTGGTATCAGCTGTGAGGACCTGTCTTTGCTGCTTTGCTTACTGCAGACTCTCTCTTTCCCTGCTGTAAGCAGGAGTGTGGATCTGGTAAGGTGACAGTTGGAAGATCTGAAGGGGGCGGTGAAGATTCTTTGCAACAAGTCCACTGCCCCCCACCCCCATAATAAAATTGCCAAAAGGGCACGTGTCCCTTCTGCCCCCTTCCCCCTTGTCCTGGCCCAGCTTCTGGGGGAGTGCCTAGTTCAACCGAAACTGATCTTCCAGCAGCTGCCCCACAAAGATTTTACAAGCCTGGTGATGATGCCACAGGGAACAATAAAAGTTTCTTGCTAAAGGAACTTGATTAAAAAATAACATGATGGGCAATGCCTGGACATCCACTTAAAAATAAGATGTAATGTGTGCATGTTATCCGACAATTACGTTTGGAGGAGATTTTGATGTGAGTCCTTTAAAAGTGGCCTGGAGCCCTCTCTTCCCTCTAATTAGAGATGTTCCTTCTTCCCCCGCTTTGCCTTTTTTCTCCAGACTGTGTGCTAATTTTCTCTCCTGCTCGCCGGCTCCGATCGTCCTTTGGGTCTCCCTGTTGTTATGAATGATCTGGAAGTGAACAAGTCATTATCCGAATTTGTCAGTGTATCATTAACAGCAGTTAAATGACAGCTGTGATTATCCCAGGAAAAGAGACATCACTTTTTCTGTAACTGCATCACACCAGTCATTTCATTCTGCTTTTTTTTGGGGGGGGGGGACACAATGTGGCTAGATACAAATAGGCGAGCGCTATGAGAACTGGCACTGCTTATCAAGATCCATCAAAGGGACCCGGAATGGAACAGATGAGATACTGAGTGGAAATGATAGGGACAGAGCGGGTATCTCTCCCCAGAGAGTCGTGTATGACAACGGATTGGGCCCAGGAAGGGACGTCTGGGAGGGGGGGTGCCGCTCGCTTCTGCTTACTAACGCGATCCGAAATTTCGGTTATCATCCCACAATAACGCAAGATATTACCCCGCTGCTGTAAATTGGATGCAATTCGGCGTGCTCATTTGCACGCCGCCAACCCAGAATACATCAGCCGCGGAATAATGACTGAGTCGCATGTGACAGCACATCACTATGGCAGCCTTGAAGAAGTTAGGAAGATTCAGTCAAGTGTTCACTGTCTTTCACACATTAATGCCATGCCTGAGACAATGAGCTATGTTACAGCTGGCCTGTGTTTGCATTAACGCTTTGGGACGTGGCATATCTGCCAAGATGACCCAATTCATCTACTAGGCATCGACCTTTTTTATCCCTTGGCTGTGGACTACATTTAAAGTAAACAGCTTACATCTGAGGCTGGGTTCACACTGCTCCGACATAGAAGTCGGATGACTTCCGCTCTGACTTTGCCCTACGACTTCATGTCCGACTTCCATGCGACTTCAATTTGACTTTGATCTGACAATACCAAGCCTTTTGAGTCAGGTATGAATCTTGAGTGGGGTATCCCGCACCAAAAAAAAAAATGGCGTGGGGTCCCCCCGAGACCATACCAGACCCTTATCTGAGCATGCAGCCTGGCAGGTCAGGAAAGGGGGGAGAGCGAGCGCCCCCCCCCCCCCTACCATACCAGGCCACATGCCCTCAACATGGGGGAGTGGGTGATTTTGGGCGGGGGGCACAGAGCTGCCCCCCCACCCCAAAGCACCTTGTCCCCATGTTGATGGGGACAAGGGTCTTCTCCTAATAACCGTGGGCTGAAGGTGTTCCCCCGGTTCCTCTGGTTCTACTTATACTGCGCTGTTGTCTTCTTACGCTGGTTCTTCCTCCAGTTCTTCTCTCTCCGCTGTTTATAAAAGAACTGGCAGAGAGCAGAGCTGGCACAACTGTGGGAGCTAGCTTTGGGAGAAGATCCAGCAGAAGAAGCAAAGGAAGAAGACATCGGAAGCAGAGAGAGAAGAACCGGAAGAGGGAGAAGAACCGGAGGGAGAAGAAATCGACAGCGGAGGGAGAAGAACCGGAGGAGGGGAAAGACATCAGCAGCAGAAAGGAGAAGGCCGGAGGGGGGAGAGGACCACCGGAGAAAGGAAGGAGGTGCTCGCTCGCCCCCCCCCCCCCTTTCCTGACCCGCCATGCTTGTATAGGGGGTCTGTTTTTTTTTTTTCTTTTTTTGGTGTGGGGGTTCCCCTTAAAATCCATACTAGATCCGAATGGTCTGTTATGGTTTTGGGGGGGGGCACGTGTTATTTTATTTTTTGGGGGGGCGTGGGGTTCCCCCCCAGGTTCATGCCAGACTTAAAGTTGGATGCCGTTCATTTAAGTTGCATGGAAGTCGGACATGAAGTCGCAGGGCAAAGTCGGTTTAGAAGTCGGGCACCTTCCGTGTTGGACAGAGGGCATACAGGTCTAGTCAATATACCAGGTGAGGGTCAGGACAGTAGGAAGACAGGTAAAGACAGAATTCAGGATAAGGGTCAGGACTAGAGGCAGAGAGATATAGTCAGAATCAAGGTGAGGGTCAGGACTGGAGGCAGAGAGATATAGTCAGAATCAAGGTGAGGGTCAGAACAGAGGGCATACAGGTATAGTCAGAATACCAGGTGAGGGCCAGGAGGCAGACAGTTATAGTCAGAATACAAGGTGAGGCTCAGGACGGGAGGCAGACAGATAAAAACAGAATTCAGGATAAGGGTCAGGACTAGATGCAGGGAGATATAGTCAGAATCAAGGTGAGGGTCAGGACAGGAGGCAGACAGGTATAGTCAGAATACAAGGTGAGAGTCAGGACAGGAGGAAGGCAGGTAAAGACAGAATTCGGGATAAGGGTCAGGACAGGGGGCAAACAGGTATAGTCAGAATGTAAGGTGAGGGTCAGGACAGAAGGCAGACAGGTATAGTCAGAATACAAGGTGAGGGTCAGGACAGGAGGAAGGCAGGTAAAGACAAAATTCAGGATAAGTGTCAGGACTAGAGGCAGCAAGATATAGTCAGAATCAAGGTGAGGGTCAGGACAGGGGGCATACAGGTATATTCAGAATGAAAGGCGAGGGTCAGGACAGGAGGTAGCCAGGTATAGTCAGAATACAGGGTGAAGGTCAGGACAGAGAGCAGATAGGTATAGTCAGAATACAAGGTGAGGGTCAGGACAGAGAGCAGATCGGTATAGTCAGAATACAAGGTGAGGGTCAGGACAGCAGACAGACAGGTACAGTTGGAAAACAAGGCTGGGGTAGACAGGTACTATAGGATTACAGGGTGAAAGTCAGGTATGTTTTATTTATTGTACAGGCAGAATAGCAGCCCCAGCAGAAACTATTAGAACAAACCAAGCCATTACCAAGACAACAGACCAGGACACAAGTACGAGACAGATTGCGGGAGGTCAAGCAAAGACTAGCAGTCATCCTTCCTTAGACACTGATCTTATCTGAGCGTAATTTGTATTTGTTGTCTGATGACATCACAGGCGTGCCAGAGCGATAGCTGTGTGCCTAGAATGAATGTCCACTATTAAAAGAAGATGAACAGAGTGAGGAACCAGATGACACAAGCATCCGCCACCACCACCAATCACAGTTTTGCCTATTTATTAATTGTTAATTATTCAAGGAATGAGCAAGAATCAGTTACATTTGTTTATTTTTTAAATTAGTAAATTTATATTTTCTGCCTTTGGCACAGCTGCAGTGTGTTCTTGGTAGCAATTGCTTTTCTTTATCTTTGTTGCTCAACATTGTTCTGAGTTAAAATAACGTAAGCTAATATAAATATGGCCTATAGGCCATATCTGTTTTAAAAAGCTAAATGCAGCAAAGTAACAAAATACAGGTCACACTATTCCATTCTAATAATCTATCAACGACAATAACAACCATGGAAATGTAAATGCATTTGTATGGCGCCCCCCTGAGTAAATACTTTGTAGAACCCCCTTTCACTGCAATTACAGCTTCAAGTCTTTCTGGGGATGTCTCTACCAGCTTTTCACATCTAGAGAGGGACATTATTGCCCATTCTTTGCAAAATAGCTCAAGCTCTGTCAGATTGGATGGAGAGCGTCTGTTAACAGCAATTTTCAGGTCTTGCCACAGATTCTCAAATGGATTTAGGTCTGGACTGTGACTGGGCCATTCTAACACATGAATATGCTTTGGTCTAAACCATTCCATTGTAGCTCTGGCTGTATGTTTAGGGTTGTTGTCCTGCTGGAAGGTGAACCTCCGCCCCAGTCTCAAGTCTTCTGCAGGCTCTAACAGGTTTTCTAAGTCTGTCCTCTATTTGGCTCCATCCATCTTCCCATCAACTCTGACCAGCTTCCCTGTCCCTGCTGAAGAAAAGCATCCCCACAACATGATGCTGCCACCACCATGTTTCACGGTGGGGATGGTGTGTTCCAGGTGATGTGCAGTGTTAGTTTCCCACCACACATAGAGTTTTGCTTTTAGGCCAAAAAGTTTAATTTGGTCTCATCTGACCAGATCACCTTCTTCCACATGTTTGCTGTGTCCCCCACATGGCTTCTCACAAACTGCAAACTGGACTTCTTTTGGCTTTCTTTCAACAATGGCTTTCTTCTTGCCACTCTTCCATAAAGGCCAGATCTCTGGAGTGCAGGACTAATGCCGCGTTCTCATGGTCGGATTTTCCGAAGGGAAATGTTCGATGGGAGCTTGTTGTCGGAAATTCCGACCATGTGTAGGCTCCATCGGACATTTTCCGTCGGAATTTCCGACAAACAAAATTTGAAATCTGGATCTCAAATTTTCCGACAACAAAATCCGTTGTGTGTACACAATTCCGACGCACAAAGTTCCGCGCATGCTCGGAATCAAGCAGAAGAGCCGCACTGGCTATTGAACTTTTTTTTCTCAGCTCGTCGTACGTGCTGTACGTCACCGCGTTCTTGGCGATCGGAATTTCCAACAAGATTTGTGTGACCGTGTGTATGCAAGACAAGTTTGAGCCAACATCCGTCGGAAAAAAGCATGAATTTTGTTGTTGGAATGTGCGATCGTGTGTACGCGGTATTATAGTTGTCTTGTGGACAGATTCTCCCACCTGAGCTGTGGATCTCTGCAGCTCCTCCAGAGTTCCCATGGACCTGTTAGCTGCTTCTCTGATGAATGTTCTCCTTGCCCGGCCAGGTCAGTTTAGGTGGACGGCCATGTCTTGGTAGGTTTGCAGTTGTGCCATACTCTTCCCATTTTCTAATGGTGGATTGAACAGAGCTCCATGAGATGTTCAAAGCTTGGGATATTTTTTTATAACCTAACCCTGCTTTATACTTCTCCACAACAATATCCCTGACCTGTCTGGTGTGTTCCTTGGCCTTCATGATGCTGTTTGTTCACTAAGGTTCTCTTACAAACCTCTGAGGGCTTCACAGAACTGAGGTTAAATTACACACAAGTGGACTCTATTTACTAATTAGGTGACTTCTGGAGGCAATTGGTTCCACTAGATTAAATACATTTATGTGTGTAACATGACAAAATGTGGGAAATTTCAAGGGGTATGAATATTTTTTTCAAGGCACTGTGTGTGCAGTTCTATGAGGACTGTACTGAAAGTATTGCAAAACAATTTTTATTAACTTACATACAGTGGGTATAAAAAAGAACCACAGCGCTTAAAAATAATCACATTTTGTTGCTTTGCAGCCTGTCTCATTGCAACTAAAAATGGCCGCTCCTCCACACTAAGGTTTCCAGAAGAGCTACCTGCATTTTCGAAGGAGATGGGCATCCCGCTAGTGGATCTCCCCGGATGGCAAGACGGGGCCCTTGAGCTCACAGAGACCCTGGAGCAAGATTGGAAAGGCTCCCCACGTAAGAAACAGCGAGCCAGCATGCCGGGATCGGCAAAGAAGAACGGCTAAAACCACACGGAGTCGAAAGCTCGGTAAGCCCTTTCTCTCCTTCTGGGAGCAACGTGTCTTTCCCCCTACCTTGACTATGATTTTCTTTCCGGATCACCTTACACCTTAATTCTCACCAAATCCCGTTATGATATCAGGAGAGACACTACTATCTTGTAACCGACACCTGTCCCCTGAAAATAGGGCGTCCGTACATAACCTGCCGACACCCCAGAAGGGGATCTCTGGGGTTCTCTCCCACACGCTCCCCCAGGGGAGCACTGCGGTTCGCCGCGTGAGCACTGGTATTCTCCCATGTGCGGTCGGGAGAACCACAGCGCTTAAAAATAATCACATTTTGTTGCTTTGCAGCCTGAAATGAAGACAGACACAGTTTTTGTTTTATCCAGCTGTATTTACTAGAGCAACTTATAACAACTTATAGCAACTTATAACATCCAAGTGAAGGATATAACACCAACATGTCAGAAAAATAAATCAAACTCAAAACAGAATCACTGAGTTGTAAAAAGGATCACCCCCTTGTGTCAGTATTTTGTTGGATCACCTTTTGCTTTAATTACAGCCACACGAAGGGACTATCCCGCGGGATTGTCCACTGGACTAGGTCCGGCGGACAAAGTCCCTTCCTGTGTACGCGGCATTAGATTTGATCGTGACCATTTGTGGACTGCAGTCTTCAAGTCATTCCACAGATTTTCAATGGGGTTTATGTCTGTGCTCTGATTAGGCCATGCAAGGACATTCACCTTTTTTCTCCTTCAACCACTGTGTGCTTTGGGTCATTGTCATGTTGGAAGGTAAACCTTCTTCCCGCAGACAACGTTTTGGCAGGGAGCAGCAGATTTTCCTCAAGAATTTGATGGTATTTTGCCCCATCCATTTTTCCTTCTATCCTGACAAGTGCTCCAGTCCCTGCTGCAGAGAAACACCCCCATAACAGGATATTACCACCTCCATGCTTTACTGCAGGTGTTATTTGAATGGTGATCTGTATTGGATTTCCACCAGACATATCGTTTGACGTGGGGGCCAAATAATTCAATTATAGTCTCATTTGACCACCTTAAACGCACCTTGAAGTTTCTAGGGCCACATGGAAAAAGGTGTTATGGTCAGATGAGACTAAAATGTGTAGTGGTGTAGGTCATCCAAATTTCACATGCTGGTACAGTAATGCCCTGTACACATGACCGGACATTCCGACCAACAAAATCCAACCGATTTTTTCAGATGGATGTTGGCTCAAACTTGTCTTGCCTACACACGGTCACACAAAGTTGGTCGGAAATTTCCGAACGTCAAGAACGTGGTGACGTACAACACGTTCAACGAGCCGAGAAAAATGAAGTTCAATAGCCAGTGCTGCTCTTCTGCTTGATTCCGAGCATGCGTGGAACTTTGTGCGTAGGAATTGTGTACACACGATCGGAATTTGTCATCAGAAAATTTTAGATCCAGCTCTCAAACTTTGTGTGTCGGAAATTCCGATGGAAAAAGTGCGATGGAGCCTACACACGGTCAGAATTTCCGACAACAAGCTCCGATCGCACATTTTCCATCGGAAAGTCCGATCGTGTGTACAGGGCATAACTCTTCCTCTATAGTAACTCTTCTTCTTCTATTTCATTGCAGCTAAACAGAAGCAACGTGCCATCATTGAGTTCTTTATGAAGGAGAAGACTGTCCGACATCCCCAGAAGGCTACAGAATGGAGATGACACCATTTAAATGTCTTCATTACTATGTGCTCATTGCTCTTGCCAATGGTGTCATCTCCATAAACATTCTTTAGCCTTCTGTGTCCGGCAACCTGCACCCCTCCATCACCAAAGATGTCACATTTCCATTGGAGTCCATTATTTAACTTTAACCACTTCAGCCCCGGACCAATTGGCAGCCAAAGGACCAGGCCCCTTTTTGCGATTCGGCACTGCGCCGCTTTAACTGACAATTGCGCGGTCGTGCGACGTGGCTCCCAAACAAAATTGGCGCCCTTTTTTTCCCACAAATAGAGCTTTCTTTTGGTGGTATTTGATCGCCCCTGCGGTTTTTATTTTTTGCGCTATAAACAAAAATAGAGCGACAATTTTGAAAACAATGCAATATTTTTTACTTTTTGCTATAATAAATATCCCCAAAAAATATATAAAAAAACATTTTTTTTTTTCCTCAGTTTAGGCCGATACGTATTCTTCTACATATTTTTGGTAAAAAAAATCGCAATTAGCGATTATTGATTGGTTTGCGCAAAAGTTATAGTGTTTACAAAATAGGGGAAAGTTTTATAGCATTTTTATTAATATTTATTTTTTTACTAGTAATAGCGGTGATCAGCGATTTTTATTGTGACTGCGACATTATGGCGGACACATCGGACATTTTTGACACATTTTTGGACCATTGTCATTTATACAGCAATCAATGCTATTTAAATGCATTGATTCCTGTATAAATGACAGTTGTAGTGAAGGGGTTAACCACTAGGGGGAGGGGAGGGGTTATGGGCTGTGACGTGTGTGTTTTTTTTACATTAGGGGGCGGGGCTGACGTCTGACGTCATTGATCGGCTTTCCCGATGACCGGGAACAGCCGATCAATGACAGGCAGTGTAGGAAGCGCGGGGAGAGGTTTGTTTACACAGACCTCTCCCCGTTCTTCAGCTCCGTAACCCGATCGCGGGACACCAGCGGCGATCGGGTCCGCTGGTCCCGCGGCCGTGTCACGGAGCTCCCGACCGGTCGCGAGCGCGCCGCTGGCGGCGCGCACGCGACCCTTGGGCAGGCATTTAAAGGATAACGTACAGGTACATGATTTTGCCTGCTTGTGCCATTCTGCACACGTATATGTACATGAGGCGGTCGGGAAGCGGTTAATGAAAAAGAAGAAGAAAAAGAAGAGATACTATAGATGAGGGTTTCTCAACCAGGTTTCCATGAAACTCTAGGGTTCCTCCAGAGGTTGCTAGGGGTTCCTTGAGCAATGAGGAGTTTCTGCTTCTGACATAAGTCCCCCCCCCCCCCCCAATGACACCATTGATCTTGTAATCTGTAAGCATGGGAGAGAATACGCTGCAGGGACCAGTCTAGCAGTAGGGAGGACCAGAAGATTGGGTAAGTAAATCTTTCATTGTTCCCCTAGACTTAAAGAGGAAGTAAACCCTGAGGGGTGTTACTTCCTCTTTGTTTCCCTGCAAAGGTAAAGCATAATGGGCTACTATGCATGGCATAGTAGCCCATTATGTGTCACTTACCTGACAAAGGAGCCAGCGATGTCACTGCTGTCCCCTTGTGTACGGAGCCTCCATCTTCTTTGTGGGTACCGCGGCTCCGGCACTGTGATTTGCCGGAGCCGCGATGACGTCACTCCCGCGCATGCGCACAGGAGCCGCCACTCGCGGAATATAACCGTTAGCAGCGGCGCGCTCAGTGCACCTGCGCACCGCTGTCTACGGCACATGCGCCGTAGACAGCGGTGCCTGTCTTTTTGCAAATATCTCCTAAACCGTGTAGGTTAAGGAGATATTTTCTTGGACCTACAGGTAAGCCTTAATCTAGGCTTACCTGTAGGTCAAAGTGGTTTGTAAGGGTTTACAACCACTTTAATGAGCAGATAACCCTTGCAGTGCGGACACAGCTCTGCAGCTAGAGATAGTTTTTTTAGTTGCCAGGAGTTGGACAATACAGATGGTTTGGACCCCCTATCTCCCCCATTATCTATGCCCCTGATTGGTTTGTTACAATTATACTGTATCTGATCAATGTTGCAACCAGATAAAAAGTCCAACTGGGATTGAAACATACGGTACGTGGGCAGGTTTGTATTTAATTGCAGCAGATTGCTGGCTGCCCTATAGAGTGGGGTCATTCAGTTGCCTGCTGTGTGTTTTCATAGCATCGTCTTTGATACTGACCACAATCTTCTGTCTAATATTTTGTCCCCGTCTGTTACTATTTCCAGCCGTGATTCAGCCGGGTCAGTTTATGAACAGACATCAGTTCTCGGAGACAACACCTTGAGATATTAGTGAGATGTTACAGAGCTGGTGAGTCATTATCCTCGGGAATAGATGTCAATATAGCAAATAGCAAAATCTGTTATATAAGACATAAAGGGGAAGGTGAAGATTGCAGAGATTGCTTGGCCAAGCTGCAAAGTCTAAAGTCTGGCCATTAAAGTGGACCTGTTATCAGATACACTCAATTGTCAAAAATATTGGGACGCCTGTCTTTACACGCACATGACCTTTAATGACATCCCAGTCTAATGCCCCGTACACGCGGTTGGAATTTCCGACAGAAAATGTCCATGTTGTCGGAAAATCCGACCGCGTGTGGGCTCCATCGGACTTTTTCCGGCGGAATATCCGACGGAAAAAATTTGACATCCTGCTCTCAAATTTTCCGACAACAAAATCCGATCTGACTTTTTCCGATCATGTGTAGAGAATTCCGACGGACAAAGTGCCACGCATGCTCAGATCAAATTACAAGACCAAAGCTATTGGCTAATAGCCTCTACGTAGTTCCGTCGTACGCAACGAACGTCACCACGTTCAGAATGATCGGATTTTCCGACAACTTTGTCCGACCGTTTGTATGCAACACCAGTGTCCGACAAAATCCGTTGAAAACAATCAGACGGATTTTGTGGTCGGAATTTCCGACCGTTTGTACGGGGCATTAGTCTGTAGAATCCAATATTGAGTTGGCCCACCGTTTTCCTCTATAACAGCTTCAACTCTTCTGGGAAGGCCGTCCACAAGGTTTAGGAGGGTGTCTATGGGAATGTTTGACCATTGTGACCAGAAGCGCATTTGTGAGGTCAGGCACTGATGTTGGATGAGAAGGCCTGGCTCGCAGTCTCCGCTCTAATTAATCCCAAAGGTATTCTATTGGGTTGAGGTCAGGATTATGTGTAGGCCAGTCAAGTTCCTCCACCCTAAATTCGCTCATCCATGTCTTTATGAACTTTGCTTTGTGCACTGGTGCGCAGTCATGTTGGAACAGGAAGGGGCCATCCCCAAACTATATAAATGTGTGTTAGAACCTTGTGAGCTGCTACGCAAAGTCAACAAATAAATAAATAAAAAAACTGCCAGCACTCCCCACAATTCCTTTTTATGTTATAATGCAAAAGTGAATACCAAATAAGTGGAGCCCTACGTGAACATGAATAATCGATAAATGTGATATGTGACCCTCCTATTGTGAATGGTCAGTAGTGTACAGTGCTCAATACAATCTCCTGATCCTCAGTAAAGTGCAAGTGCTCAAAAACTCAACATGGATTCCCAATCATAAACAGCAAATAAATAAATAGATGAAGTGATATAAATAAATATGAATAATTAATGCGATAATAAAACAATGTGCTTATAATCAATTTATAAATGAAGACTACTCCAATCTATAGTGAATATAAACAATAAAATAGTCCAAGGTATGTGAATAAAGGTGAGATTCTATAGACCGAAGCATTTCACTTTGATCCACCTCTGTGCATGTGACAAATTACTCCTTGTGCGACCCTTCACTGGATGTGCCCTTACCTTACTTAAGGCTTAATAAAAACACATGTGACAGTGGTTAATCCTCTGGGGTATTGCTCTTATTTGTTCCTCCTTCCTTTGGTATATATCTTAGGCCGGTGTTTCTCAACTCCAGTCCTCAAGGCGCCCCAACAGGTCACGCTTTCAGGATTTCCTTGCTCAGAACTGGCTGTGGTAATTACTAAAGGCAGTAAAACTGATCAAATCACCTGTGCAAAATAATGGAGAGCCTGAAAACATGACCTGTTGGGGCGCCTTGAGGACTGGAGTTGAGAAACACTTACTTAGGCAACCGATTCCACCATGTAATACTCCTTCCTGTCACCAGAGCCCTCCTCTCACATCACCCACATGCAAAGTAGAAACTGGCAATAGTGCTTTATCCTTTTAAAAATGTATTAAACAATCATGTGCCATATATATATATAAATACCACAAAAGAAAGCTCTATTGTGTGGAAAAAAAAAGGACATCAACTCACATGTGTGTGTGTGTGGAGATGGTGGTTTCACCTGACATCTGGCTCTGCAGCTCCGGTCGACAGTGTTCCCTCCGTCTGTCACACTAGACAAACTTTCCAGATACTTCCTCATACGTCAGCCCTCCAAGCCTCTCCTACTAGTTTCGTCACAGCCTTGTGACTTCCTCTGGGCAACCAGAATTGTTCCCAAAAGTCATGACTGCATGGATACCATAATTGTTCACCCCCAAACTCAGGACTCCAGGGCTATCTTAAATTGTTCCCCCAAACATAGGACTCCAGGGATATCCAAAATCAGTTCTCCAAACCCAGAGCTCCAGGGCTACCTGAAATCGTTTCACCAAACTCACGACTCAAGGGCTATCTGAAATTGCTTTCCCCAAACTCCGAACTTCAGAGCTACCTGAAATCGTTTTCCTGAACTTAGGACTCCAGTGCTACTAGAATCGTTTCTCCAAACTCAGGACTCCAGGGACACCAGAATAATTTCCCTAAACTCAGAACTCCATGGCTATCCAAAATTGTTTTGCCAAACTCAGGATTTATAGAGTACCAGAATAATTCCCCCAAACTCAAGACTCCAGGGCTAGCAGAATAATTTCCCCAATCTCAGGACCCCAGGGCTATATGAAATAGTTTCCCTAAACTCAAGACTCCAGGGCTCTCCAAAATCATGTCACCAAACTCAGGACTCAAAGATTACCAGAATCATTGCCTGGAAGTCAGGGCTCCGGGACCACCAGAATTTTTTCCCCCAACTCAGAACTCCAGGGCTACCTGCATAATTTCCCCAAACTCAGGACTCCAGGGCTACCAGAATCATTTCCCCAAACTCAGGACTCCAGGGCTACCAGAATCATTTCCCCAAACTTAGGAATCAAGGGCTACCAGAATAATTACTCCTTGCAAGAGCTCAAACCCCAGGACAACCAGTACCCTTTCAACCAGTCTAGCTGAAGCTCTCCACATTTCAAACCAGGGATAAAATATGCCACATACTCAGGGACATCACAGTGGGTGCTAAAATAATGTCCTGTGTCCTTTGTCCTTGGGTTTTGAAGTATACTACTGGGTTTCTGGATATTCTCCATTATTACAGCGACGCTCTCCTCCTAGACACAGTTGAGTCCCCAGTGGGGTGTCTAGAGCAGGGGTCTCCAAACTGTGGCCCGAGGGCCAGATGTGGCCCTATGCTAGCCTTTATCCGGCCCTTGGGGCACTATTCCTCCTACTAATATGAGGCACTATTTCTTCCACCGATACCAATGATGGGATACTATTTCTCCTACTAATAGGGGCACTACTCCTCCTCCTATTGATCACCAATCCCGAGGCCATATTTATTCTCACTGATGTCTGGCCCGGTGACATTTTCTGCCCCTGCTGGCCACAATCCGGCCCTTCTAAAGTCGGAAGGACAATAAACTGGCCCTTTGTTTGAAAAGTCTGGAGACCCCTGGTCTAGAGGATACACACTTTTATATAATCTTATGTTAATGTACTGACTGAATTTGCGTAGTATCTTACTTTGATCATACAATGTACACTTTGTATCTTACCTATATGTTTTGAAACTCAATAAAAAACGATTGAAAATTGAAAAAAAATAAAAAAATAGTGTCCTGTGTCAGACTTGTCTACTGTCTACACCACTGTCCTTGGCCCACTCTATAACTAGCAACCCGACTCTCCATCTCTGATAGGTTCTTGAATAAAGAATGTTCTCCATAATGGGGAGTAAAAACTATATAATGGGAAAACGTTGTGCTCTTTACTTATAAAGGTTTTGATATGAATCCAGCAAAGTGATCCATTTCTTTAGCAATATAAAGAGTGTTACAGCACATCATTTTTTTCACAGTGTAATCAACAAAAAAAATCTTCACAGTGCATGCTATACTTACCAGGAGGAGAGCCCTAAAACCTACATTAAGCATCTATAAACTGGCCCCCTTCTGTATCCCATCTCCCAAAAGGGACTACTCCCTTGGCTTCCCCAAAGGGGAAAGCGGTCACCAACTTGCGGCTTTCATGGTGGCACAGATGGTCTTCAATCATGAGGCCTACCCCGCAACAAACCAAAGCCTTAACTTTTACCAATATTATGGGCATACTCTGCCCTTTAGCAACATTTTGAGAGAGCATGCAATAAATAGGACCTAACACTGTCTTGTACTGATACATAGGACTTTCACCACGATACATAAATGAATAAAAGTTTACACAGTTGGACTTATAATAATTAGGCACTGACACTGTCATCCTAAGGGAAACATTTAGCAAATTGAAGGCAGAGTGATAATTATATAGGACACCATTTACACCAGCAGCCGTGCTATACAAGGCCCATCGCCATCGGTGTGATCTGTGAAGAGAAGGGTACCAATGCATTATAAATGATGCTTCGCACTGTTTACTTTTTCTTTCTTTCTTTTTTTTTTCAACAGTGCAGTGGTGTGAACTGAACTAATAGAACATAAGGCAAATTTGCCTTGTCCGTGCATTGGGACTGCATTAAGAAAGGCTTCTTCTGTATCCAAACCAATCCAATCTGTATCCAATCTGAGTCAATACTCAAGCTCCAACACTGATGGGGGGGGGTCACAAGGAGGGGGGGTAGTGATGTAAGGTTAGGGTGAGGGTTAGGGTTATGGTGAGGGTTAGGGTGAGGGTTAGGGTGAGGGTTAGGATGAGGGTTAGGATGAGGGTTAGGGTGAGGGTTAGGGTTAGGGTTTGAGTTAGGGGTTAGGGGTTAGGGTTTCCCCAGGAAGAATAAGGTTAGGACTCAGGGATTGGAATAGGGACCTCCCCCAAATGTCAAAGGTCAGCAGGCGTGTCTCCCAGAGGTCCAAGGTCAAGAGGTCTGGCTGACCCACCCCCATCAAAGTGTTCCGCCTACCCCAACTAAGTCGGGGCATGAACAAGTCGGGCATGAACAAGTCGGGGTAAGGAATAGGGACCTCCCCCAAAGGTCAAAGGTCAGTAGGCGTGTCTCCCAGAGGTCAAAGATAAAGAGGTCTGGCTGACCCACCTCCACCAAAGTGTTCTGCCTACCCCAACAAAGTCGGGGCATGAACAAGTCGGGGTAAGCGCTAACCTAAGTCCTGACACCACCAGGTAAGCAACACAGATTGATAGATATACCCTGCTGGTGGGTGGAGGATTTTTCTTCATTAGGCCAGTATTCAGCAGCATGGACAGTGCAACAGGTTAGTATCTACTATTTTCTTTAGAGAAAGAGCTTTTATTCAGAGCTTTTTTTAGTGAAAGTGTCACTTCAAGCCTTTATTTTAATGCAAATTCACTCTCAGCTTTCACTTGGTGTGGATTCAGTCCTCAACCTCCACATTGCATAGACTCAAGCCCCCGTATTACATGGGTTCATCCTTAAGCCTCCACCTTGTGCACACTCTGAGCCTACACACAGTGTGGATTTGTATCCTTCTTGCAGCAAGCTTCTCTGTCCTATTTATTTTTTTTCTCTCAGATCTAACGTTTCTTCTTATTTTTGAAGCTCTCTCTGCTGAGATTTCATCTTCCAATTCTCTGCTCTCAGCGGCTGCATTGTCCTCCCTGCGGTCACTATCTTGGTCAGCCATCTACAGAACGTCCGTATCCTCACAGTGCAGATGTGTGCCTGGAGAACGCTGTCTCCATAGATAGGGCGGCATCTCTCCTCTCCCAATCTGCGTGCATGCCACCCAGGCCTGCAGATCTCATCTACCTCAAGGACATTAAAGCCGACGTTTTTAAGATCCTCTTCAGGAAGATATTATATATCACAGAAAATATATGGCCGCACCAACCAGTCTGCTTTTCTTTCATTCTTGTTACGGAGGCATTATTCCGATAATCTGCCTAAAACTCAGGGAGCCGTGGCTTTATTCAAATAAAGTCAGCTCGCAAGCGCCAAATTAAATGATATTAAATCAAATAACGGTTTGTCATCATGACTTTTTTTTCCCCTTCCGTTAAAAGAGAAAGAGACTTTCCTAATGATCTTTTTATACCTTCCTCAAAAGTTACGCTGACAGGGC
The DNA here is from genome assembly GCA_028564925.1 of Lithobates sylvaticus. NCBI lineage: Eukaryota > Metazoa > Chordata > Amphibia > Anura > Ranidae > Lithobates > Lithobates sylvaticus. The sequence continues at coordinate 270,623,808 of CM053032.1, forward strand.
CATGTATCTGTTTAAATATTAAACAAAGGCATAATCCGGCAATGTCAAGCCTCATTATTATAAACAGTCAGATAAAACAGGCGCAATACAACTCCGTAATTCCATATACAATCATGTTAGTAAAGGGATTCTACGCTGTAACACTACAACAGATGTCTAGTTCTGTACATTACATTTTACATTTAGAATTTTACATTCAAATTGTAAAGTGCGTGTGCCCTTATTCTCCGCACCAACTGGTTCCTGGGTCTACTTTTAAGGACCCTAAAGAATTACAGGAACCAGTTACAGAATGTTTCAATTTGTTGGGTGCTGTCTGTTTCTGATCTTTATTACCAAGGACTGGAGATAAGCTTGGGTTCAGCTTAGTATTAAAGTGGTTGTAAACCCTTACAAACCACTTTGACCTACAGGTAAGCACACGGTTTAGGAGATATTTGCAAAAGACAGGCACCGCTGTCTACGGCACATACACTGAGTGCGCCGCTCTCAACGTCGATATCCCGCGAGTGTCGGCTCCCGTACGCATGCGCGGGAGTGACGTCATTGCGGCGCCATCAAATGACAGCGCCGGAGCCGCGAAGACCCACCAAGAAGATGGAGGCTCCATACACAAGGGGACAGCGGTGACTTTGCTGGCTCCTGTGTCAGGTAAGTGACACATAATGCACTACTATGCGATGCACAGTAGTCCATTATGCTTTACCTTTGCAGGGAAACAAAGAGGAAGTAAACGCATTAGGGTTTGAATGGATAGGGACCTTGGATTGTGGGCTCCTTGAGGGTAGGGACTGATGTGAGTGTGCAATGTACAGGGATAGGGACAATTGTGGACACTAACTCAGGTTGAACTGGATGGACTGGTGTTTTTATTCAACCTTACTAACTATGTAACTATGTAACTATGTAACCCAGTATGCCACACTTATAGCAAGTCCATGTTTTCCCCAGAGCCATATTTTCCCCAGAGCTCCTGAAGGTGGAGATGGGTCGCCCTCCAGGAAGATTCCCAGGTTGCAGTCCTCTGACTCACCAGAGAGCAGCCAGCTATTGGGTACTAAGCTCTGAAAGCAGGTAATGGGTAAGCAGGGAAACAAGAGGCACAAGTACACTGGAAAGCTCAGAGGATACAAAACGTGCAAACCTACTGGATGCAGACATGGACAGTCGTTGGGGACAGGCTGGAAGACACTAGGAATACTGGGGTATGGAGATCACACTGGAAGGCATTAGGAGATGCTTTCAAAGTCAATAGGAACCAGAGGAGTACAACTGCAGGAATAATAGGAAGCTCAGTGTCACAACAAGTCTCTCTCTTAGAAGGTCGGGAACCTAAGAAACACTGGAAGGTATTCACAATTTTCTCAGAAAGCCAGGTGAACTAGGAAGCATTGGGAGTAACTTGGAATCTTCATGGAAAGCCAGGGAGATTAGGAAGCACTGGAGGTCACTTGGAATCTTCTTGCAAAGCCAGGGACACTGGAAAGTACTGGGGGTCAATCAGAATCTTCTCAGAAAGCCAAGTACACTAGGATACACTGGGGATCACTTGGGATCTTCTTGTAAAGCCAAAGACAGTAGGATACACTGGGGGTTGTTTGGAATCTTCTTGGAAAGTCATGGATACTAGGATACACTGGGGTTTGCTTGGAAACATCTTGGAAAGCCAAGGACACTAGGAAACACTGGGGTCACTGGGAATCTTCTCAGGAAACCAAGAACACTAGGCTACACTGGGATTCTCTTAGAATCTTCTTGGAAAGCCAAGGACACTAGGAAACACTGGGGGTTACTAGGAATCTTCTCAGAAAGCCAAGGACACTAGGAAACACTGGGGGTTACTAGGAATCTTCTCAGAAAGCCAAGGACACTAGGATACACTGGGGGTCACTTGGAATCTTTTTGGAAAGTCGTGCTAGGAACACTAGCTGTTGCTCAGGCAATGCCTTAGTGGATGAACCCAGTTTTAATTATATTCAAATGTATATCTGCCTAATTTTTTGACCCACTCCTTTACAATAAAACCTGGAGGGTATCTGACTCCCTACATATACATTTAAAGCATCTTTGAAAGGATAATGATATAGTTATAACTTAAACATTACTGCGCTCAATAAAATAGATAACTTGTAATGATGAACTAATCCTGGGAGCTGCTATGTCAAACGGTGGGTAGGAACCTAAGAAGCACTGGAAGTTATTCACAATCTGCTCAGAAAGCCAGGGGCACTAGGAAGCACTGGGGGTAACTTGGAATCTTCATGGAAAGCCAAGGAGATTAGGAAGCACTGGAGGTCACTTGGAGTTTTCTTGCAAAGTCATGGACACTAGAAAGTACTGGGGGTCAATCAGGATCTTCTCAGAAAGCCAAGTACACTAGGATACACTGGGATCACTTGGAATCTTCTTGCAAAGCCAGGGACACTAGGAAACAATGGGGGTCACTAGGAATCTTCTTGGAAAGCCAAGGACACTAGAATACACGGGGGATCACTTGTAATCTTCTTGGAAAGCCAATGACACTAGGAAACACTGGGGGTCACTAGGAATCTTCTTGAGATGCCAAGGACACTAGGAGACACTGGGGATCACTAGGAATCTTCTTGGAAAGCCAAGGACACTAGGGTACTTTGGAGATCACTTGACATCTTCTTTGAAAGCCATGGACACTAGGAAACACTGGGGGTTACTATGAATCTTCTCGGAAAGCCAAGGACACTAAGATACACTGGGGGTCACTGGGAATCTTCTTGGAAAGCCAAGGACACTAGGATACTTTGGAGACCCCTTGGCATCTTCTTGGAAAGCCATGGACACTAGGAAACACTGGGGGTTACTAGGAAACTTCTCGGAAAGCCAAGGACACTAGGATAAACTGGGGGTCACTAGGAATCTTCTTGAGAAGCCAAGGACACTAGGAGACACTGGGGGTCACTAGGAATCTTCTTGGAAAGCCAAGGACGCTAGGATACTTTGGAGATCACTTGGCATCTTCTTGGAAAGCCATGGACACTAGGAAACACTGGGGGTTACTAGGAATCTTCTAGGAAAGCCAAGGACACTAGGATACACTGGGGGTCACTAGGAATCTTCTTGAGAAGCCAAGGACACTAGGATACTTTGGAGATTAGGGATGGGCCCGGTGTTCGATTCGAACCCATGTTCGAATTGAACATCGGGCGTTCGCCGTTCGGCGAGCCCAGAACTATTTGGGCCACTCGCATCAAATTTGTGTGATGCGAGCGGCCTGCAATGCACTGCGCCAGTCACATTGCTGGCTGATGATTGGCCAAGCATGCACTGTGACCCCGCATGCTTGGCCAATCACAGCGCTGGCAGCGAGGAGAGCCATAATTGGCCACAGGCAGGATGCCTGTGGCCAATTATAGCTCAGGGGGTTTAGTACACGCCACACATTATAAGGCCGACGGCCTCCTATATTGTGTTCCGGCGTGTCAGACAGTGACATTATCTGTGCTGTGATCCATTCTGCAGTGCTGCTGACTGCAGTGCTGACATTATCTGTGCTGTGATTCTGGGGATTAGTGTGTGCGTGCTGTTAGTACAGCATTGCAGTATCACATTTAAAACACCTTCCTTCCTTTCTTCATCCTGTTGTGTCATCTAAGGCAGCCATCTGCGGCTAATGAATTGCCGGTTCCCGTAACACAGAGAACAGTCATTCATTGAAAGCTATTGATAAAAAAAAAGTCATTGATAAAAAAAAAAAAAAAAAAAAAAGCATCCAAATTCAATTACCAGGCCTTCAGGTCTGCTATGGATATTAAGGGGAACCCCGGGCAAAAAAAAAAAAAATGGCGTGGGGTCCCCCTCAAAATCCATACCAGACCTTGAGGTCTGGGATGGATTTTAAGGGGAACCCCGGCCCCAAAAAAATGGCGTGGGGTCCCCCAAAAATCCATACCCGACCCTTATCAGAGCACGCAACCTGGCAGGCCGCAGGAAAAGAGGGGGGACGAGAGCGCCCCCCTCCCTCCTAACCGTACCAGGCCACATGCCCTCAACATTGGAAGGGTGCTTTGGGGTCCCCCAAGAGGCATGAGGCATGTGGCCTGGTACGGTTCAGGAGGAAGGGGGGCCGCTCTCGTCCCCCCGTCTTTTCCTGTGGCCTGCCAGGTTGCATGCTCGGATAAGGGTCTGGCATGGATTTTGAGGGGGACCCCACGCCATTTTTTTTTTTTTGCCCGGGGTTCCCCTTAAAATCCATCCCAGACCTCAAGGGTCTGGTATGGATTTTGAGGGGGACCCCACGCCATATTTTTTTGGCCGGGGGTTCCCTTTAATATCCATAGCAGACCTGAGGGCCTGGTAATTGAATGTGGGGGGACCCCCACGCTTTTTTTATTTTTTTTTTTATCAATGATTTTTTTTTATCAATGACTTTCAATGAATGACTGTTCTCTGTGTTACAGGAGCCGACAATTCATTAGCCGCGAGTGATTTAAATAGCTTTTTTTCCTGCAAAAATGACACTTTGTGCAGGGACAGTTCTAAGCACGGGAAACATGCGCCCCTTCAAGGCATACTAAACACACCCCCCAGGTACGAAATTTAAAGGAATATTACACTTTTATTGTTTCTCTTTAAGCATTATTAAAATCACTTCTCCTGAAAAAACATCCCTTTTTAAAAAAAAAATTTGATTGATACATGTCCCCTGGGGCAGGATCCAGGTCCCTAAACACTTTTTATCACAATAACATGCATATTAGCCTTTTAAATTACCACTTTTGATTTTGAACGTTCGTGTCCATTGTAATTAATAGGGTTCTTAAATTCACACGGACTTTAGGTCCGTTCGCGGGTTCTGGTGCAAACTGAACCCGGGGGTGTTCGGCTCATCCCTATTGGAGATCACTTGGCATCTTCTTGGAAAGCCATAGACACTAGGATACACTGGGGTTCACTAGGAATCCTCTTGGAAAGTCAGGGACACTAGGAAGCATGGGGTGCTAGGAACACTATCTGTTGCTCAGGCAGTGCCCAAGCTAATAAACCCAGTTTGGTCTAAATTCAAATGTCTATCTGCCTAATTCTTCGACCCACTCCTTTACAAAAAAACCTGGAGGGTACCCGACTCCCTGCATCCACATTTAAAGCACCTTTGAAGGGATGATGATATAGTTTTAACTAAAACATTACTGCGCTCAATAAAACAGATAACTTGTAATGATGAACTAATCCTGCGAGCTGCTATGTCAAACTGTGGGTAAGAAAATGTCCTTGTAATCTATACAAAGAAACTCCAGTGCTCCGCAGTAGTATAATTTTGTAGCAATCAAATATCACAATAAAACAGTCCAACAATTCGATTGTAACAGTCAATCACATAGAGGGTTCTGGCGGGGATTCAAACAAATACGTTTTCCTCAGAAATTGTAATCCCTTCACCGACACCCTCACAACATCGACATATCATTGACGTCAAGAAGAATAAAAAAAAAAAAAAAAAAAGCAAAACCCAATTATGGAAATATCATATAAACATTAACATGTTGATGTATTTTCAAAAGCTATGAAAGCTGCAATTTTTGTTAAGGCCTTGTGAGGGCTGTGTTTGCTTGTACAGGATGCACAGGTGCTCCATGCATCCCCATGTAGGCAGTCCCATTCATGTCAATTGGGGCACAGAGGCTGCACAGACACAGCTGCTGCTCCCAATTTGACATCAGTGCAGTATTCAGACCATATTGGCTTATCCCTGAGAGCTTTAAATGGCTCCTGAGGGTTAGGAAGCTCCTATCAACTATCCTTGTGGAAACCCAAGGCTAGGTTCACACCATATAGATGCAATCCTACACATTGCGTGTAGAGTAGCCAATTTGTTTCAATGAGCTTCTCTATATGCAAGAAAAGGGGGAAAAGAAGTTCCTGACCCTTCTCCAAAACCACAGCACCATGCGATTTGGAATGCGTTAAAACGTGCATATTATCAGAAGCATGGGTATGCCATTACCATTAATGGCACTGCTGCGCATCTGCGAAAGGGTAGCCTGTTTTTCTGCTTGTTGGGAAAGTGTGCACATTCCCAACACGCACAAGGTGTGTACCTAACCTGTTGGGGGTGGTTGCGGGTGCAGGACAGAGTGCAAATCAAAACCTGTCCCCGCACTCGCAACCACCCGGACAAGATCTGATGAGTGTTATAGCAGAGAGAGAGGTGGAGGAAGCATGGAGATTTTACAGCACAGAAGCACTTTTTTTGCATATGCACAGATGAATTGCACTGGAGCACTTTGAATAAGGAGCATTATAAGAAAGTCTTTTGTAGCACTTTAGTGTAGCACCCTGGAGATTAGTCAGGGTTGCTCCTTGAAATGTACTTGCCAGGAATAGTCATCTTGGCTAATTGTTAGAGTTCCATTGATTCCTCCCTAAGTTTGGCCTGGTTGCACTTTTCTCTTCTACCACCGTACTTGGTGGTACTAGATACGAGAAGGGCAACGCAAGGTCAGATTATGGGTATATGAGGCATCTCAGCCAATGGGCAGGGGTTTTCTTGAATCCCTTGGCCTGCTGGGAGAACCTATATATTCGGGTGGAGTCTAGTGATCTGGGTTCTGTGCCACCTGAACTGGTGTCCGAGTGAACATGTGTCATATTGCCCTGGCTGCTAGGCCAGAGATTGGGCCTATCCCAAGCACATCTGACAGCTCAGCTGTCTGAGGGCCTATCCAGAAGCAAGAGAGCAGCGCAGGGTTGGGACTTTGGCTTGCAGTCCACCCAAAAGTGACGGTTCTGCCGGCCAGAGAACCTGTCAGTGGTCGGAGGTAGAGGGGAAGCTGTCGCCAGTAAGGGACCATCCGCCTTATTACCGGGGACAACAGTGAGTAACTGAAACAAGTATCGGAGCAGAATTCTCACCAACCTGGGGCGGTGAAGAATCAGGAAACTTCAGCAGGTGTCAAGTCAGGGACCCAACCAGCGGAGGTGACGCTTGCAGGGCAGCCTTGAGTGCCAAGCCAGGGACCGAGCCAGCCAGTGGGGTGAAGCTTGAGAGGTATCTTGAGTCCCAAGCTAGGGACCCAGCAGAGAGGCAGGGGTGGCGTTTGAGGAACATACCACCGTGAAGATTGGAGGAGCTCAAGGGATTCAGTGGCCGTGAATCAGAAGGTCTAGTGAGAGACAAGAAGTGATTGTAGTGAAGGTGAAAGAACTGTTACGCTTTGTGTTGGGAACTTTTAAAGACTGTTGCCATAGGAGCCAGCATTCCTGCACATGCAGATGTGGCGTCTTGCTGGATGCCTTTCCCTGTATGGGTGTCCTCCTGTTGAAGTCTCGGAGTCTGCCAATTGAACTTGCAACTACTTAAGGGTGTCCCGGCCCTTACCCTCTCTCCACCAAAAAAGTTTGTTAAGATAAATAAACTTTCTTTTACATTTAAGAAGTGTCTTTTAATTACTCTGCACCCATCATGCCTCACAACCCACCACATACAGAAGGATGTCAGCTGTCTTTGGCCCTGGGGGTTCCTTGCAACCATGTAGTCTGTCCATGAGTAGAATTTTCCATCATGTTCATCACCATGCTCATGTCATTAAGTTACTGCTCTTGCACAGAGCATGAGAATGTCTTGTAGGCATCCCCAGCCATGTCCTTAGGTTTACTGCAATGAGCATTGTATCTCTGCTTGGGTAGTTGTCAGGGATGCTGCGTATGTAATGGGTAGGGTTAAGTAGGGTGACATCATGGAAAAATAGATTTTGCCTTCAACAACATCTTAGCAAAAAAGAAAAATCTAATTTCTTAAGCAAAATTAGCTTAATAAAAAAAGAAACACAATTGTGTTTTCAAAGCAATGTGATAGCCATGTGAGCAATAAGAAGGTTAACTAACACTAATTATAACTCCAACCATTATGATAAGTCTAATTCAAACTGTAATACTATTGCTAACTCCAACCATAATCTGACCCTAATTATAACTATAACCCTTATGCTAACTCTAATACTAACCTTAATTATAACTAAAACCCTGCTAAGGCCGCGTACACACGAAGGGACAATCCCGCGGGATTATCCTCTGGACTGAAGTCCAGAGGATAATCCCCTCGTGTGTGGGCGCCGGCGGACTTTTTGGCGCCAAAGTACGGCGGACTAAAGTTTCAGGTTTTGTTCTCAAATTATCCGCTGGACTTGGAAGTCCAGCGGACAATCCCGCCGTTAGTGGGCAAGTCCGCGGGACTTTTGAAATGAACGGACTTGCCGCTCATCGGCAAGTCCGTTCATTTAGCACGTGACTTCAGGTTACGTAGCTAGCGTAGGCAGTTACTGCCGCCGCGCCAGCTCCGTGACCTGGCATGGATTTAAAGGGAATCCCCACGCCGAAAAAACGGCGTGAGGGTTCCCCCCAAATCCATGTCAGACCCTCATCCGAGCACGCAGCCTGGCAGGCCAGGAAAGGGGTGGGGACGAACGAGCGCCCCCCCCCCTCCTGAGCCGTACCAGGCTGCGTGCCCTCAACATGGGGGGTGCCCTGGGGAAAGGGGGGCCGTGCGGCCCCCACCCCAAAGCACCTTGTCCCCATGTTGATGAGGACAAGGGCCTCTTCCCGACAACCCTGGCCGTTGGTTGTCGGGGTCTGCGGGCGGGGGCTTATCGGAATCTGGGAACCCCCTTTAATAAGGGGGCCCCCAGATCCCGGCCCCCCACCCTATGTGAATGAGTATGGGGTACGATGTACCCCTACCCATTCACCTAAGGTGTAAAATGTAAAGTAAAAAAAAACACCCACACTTTTGAAAAAATAGTTTATTGCACTGCTCCGGGGGTCTTCTTCCGTCTTGGGGTCTTCTCGCCGGACTCCCCCGCCATATACCAAGCTCTTTTACCGAGCGAGGGGAGTCCGGCTACCTTCTTCGTCGTCGCCGCCGTCTGGGGGTCTCGATCCGCCTTCGGGGTCTTCTTCCGTCTTGGGGGTCTTCTCGCCGGACTCCTCCCCTCTCTTCTGCTCTTTTACCTAGCTCTTTCACGAGGGGAGGTGTCCGGCTACCTTCTTCGTCGTCGCCGCCGTCGTCGTCTGGGGGTCTCGATCCGCCTTCGGGGGTCTTCCGGGGGTCTCTTCTGTTCTTGCGGCGGTCGTCGTCTTCCGCGCCGCCGGCGCCGCCTTCTTCTTCTTCTTGTCCTTCTTGTTCTTGTTCTTCTTCTTCTTCCGATGTTGACCCGACGCTCTCTCTGCCCGGAATGCCTGTGCCGCTCTGAGCTCGGACTTATATAGGGACATGGGCGACAGGGTCACATGCACATGTCACATGGTGACCCCGCCCCCTTGTGTTGTCACAGTCCCGGAGGATGCTGGGACTGTGACATCGCAAGGGGGCGGGGTCACCATGTGACATGAACATGTGACCCTGTCGCCCATGTCCCTATATAAGTCCGAGCTCAGAGCGGCACAGGCATTCCGGGCAGAGAGAGCGTCGGGTCAACATCGGAAGAAGAAGAAGAACAAGAACAAGAAGGACAAGAAGGACAAGAAGAAGAAGAAGAAGAAGAAGGCGGCGCCGGCGGCGCGGAAGACGACGACCGCCGCAAGAACAGAAGAGACCCCCGGAAGACCCCCGAAGGCGGATCGAGACCCCCAGACGACGACGGCGGCGACGACGAAGAAGGTAGCCGGACACCTCCCCTCGTGAAAGAGCTAGGTAAAAGAGCAGAAGAGAGGGGAGGAGTCCGGCGAGAAGACCCCCAAGACGGAAGAAGACCCCCGAAGGCGGATCGAGACCCCCAGACGGCGGCGACGACGAAGAAGGTAGCCGGACTCCCCTCGCTCGGTAAAAGAGCTTGGTAAATGGCGGGGGAGTCCGGCGAGAAGACCCCCAAGACGGAAGAAGACCCCCGGAGCAGTGCAATAAACTATTTTTTCAAAAGTGTGGGTGTTTTTTTTTACTTTACATTTTACACCTTAGGTGAATGGGTAGGGGTACATCGTACCCCATACTCATTCACATAGGGTGGGGGGCCGGGATCTGGGGGCCCCTTATTAAAGGGGGTTCCCAGATTCCGATAAGCCCCCGCCCGCAGACCCCGACAACCAACGGCCAGGGTTGTCGGGAAGAGGCCCTTGTCCTCATCAACATGGGGACAAGGTGCTTTGGGGTGGGGGGGGGCCGCACGGCCCCCCTTTCCCCAGGGCACCCCCCATGTTGAGGGCACGCGGCCTGGTACGGCTCAGGAGGGGGGGGGGCGCTCGTTCGTCCCCACCCCTTTCCTGGCCTGCCAGGCTGCGTGCTCGGATGAGGGTCTGACATGGATTTGGGGGGAACCCCCACGCCGTTTTTTCGGCGTGGGGATTCCCTTTAAATCCATGCCAGCTTGCGGAGCTAGCGCGGCGGCATTTACTGCCTACGCTAGCTACGTAACCTGAAGTTACGTTCAAAATGAACGGACTGCTCCGTGTGTGGGCAAGTCCGTTCATTTTCAAAAGTCCCGCGGACTTTTGGCCGGCGGATTATCCGCTGGACAAGTCCGTGCGTGTGTGGGCAAGTCCACACCCTCGGAAAGTCCAGCGGACCTAGCCGGAAAGTCCAGCGGATTGTCCGCTGGACTTAGGTCCGCCGGCAAAAGTCCGTACGTGTGTACGAGGCATAACCCTTACCCTAATTATAACTATATCCCTAATATGAACTCTAATTCTTATTTTAATGTTAATGCTAACCGTAACTCTCATTATAACCTGAATGCTAACTCTACCCTAATACCAATCTTAAAGTGGTTCTGCACCCATTTCATTTAGTAAATCTCTTTGCCTTCCAAATCAGGCAAAGAGTACTAAATGAAATGTGTTTTTTTTTTTTTTTTTTTTTTTACTTACCTTGTAATCGATGACTTCCTGTCTTCTGTCTCTTCGGGGGTGGGCGGGGTCTTGCGGGGATCCTCGTCACGCCGCACTGTCTCCTGGGATCTGGTGTCATTGATCCCAGAAGTCAGTGCGGGCATCTTCCGAAATCTCGCGAGATTTCGGCCACATCTTCCGAAAACTCGCGAGATTTCGGACACATCTTCCGAAATCTCGTGAGATGTCGGCAGATGTGCCGTTACTGCGCACGCGCGAGTAACGGCGGTGCATGCTGGGCCATCTAAAGTGCCTGTGGGGGTTTCACATGCCCACAGGCAAGATGGCCCCCAGCACAAAAGAAGGAGATGAAGAACTTCATCGGACGAAAACCGGCGGCGATCGAGATGGAAGATGGAACAGGTAAGTCCCCCAATTGAGCTATATGCCCTTGGCATATAGCCCAAAAAAAAAAAAAAAAAAAGGCGTGCAGAACCGCTTTAATTCTAATGTCAACCCTGATTATCCTATTTCTAGCCCTAACTCTTTTTGGATTCCTATCACTTTACTGATAATGGTCACAAGGACAAATAGAGAGGGTGAATCCCCCCAGTGGGGTCAGCATAAAAACCTGAGAAGGGATCTAACTATTTCCTACTGCTTCCAAAATGTAAAAAAAAAGAAACGTTTTATCTCATTATTTTAATATGATGTACATTACCAAGGCAGATAAAGATCTGCAAGGAAATGCTAACATTCTTGAAATATATATATATATATATATATATATATATATATATATATATATACACACATACAGTAAAACCTTGGTTTGAGAGTAACTTGGTTTGAGAGCGTTTTGCAAGACAAGCTACATTTTTTTTTAAATGTTGTCTTGATATACCATTGATGTCTTGATATACAAGTAGTGTCATGTCACAACAGAGTATAAAAAAGAAGAGAGGCTCCTCTAGGTGTAGCAATATGGTTACATTTAATGAAGGTACAACATTTAGCAACATATTGCTACACTTATGCCGCGTACACACGATCGGACTTTTCGTCGGACTAGGTCCGGCGGACCGGAATCCGTCAGACAATTCGATGGTGTGTGGGCTCCAGCGGACTTTTCTTTCCCAAAAGTCAGACGGACCTAGAAATAAAACATGTTTCAAATCTTTGCGACGGACTCGAGTCAGGTCGAAAAATCCGGTCGTCTGTGTGCTAGTCCGACGGACGAAAACCGACGCTAGGGCAGCTATTGGCTACTGGCTATGAACTTCCTTATTCTAGTCCGGTCGTACGTCATCACGTTCAAATCCGTCGGACTTTTGGAGTGATCGTGTGTGGGCAAGTCCGTACGTTTGAAAGTCCGGCGGACCTCCGCTGCAAAGTCCGGCGGAAAGACTGTCGGACCAAGTCCGTCGGAAAGTCTGATTGTGTGTACGCGGCATAACTTGCTTTGAGAGCGTTTTGCAAGGCAAGCTACATTTTAAAGTAAATTTTGTCTTGATATACATGCTAACATTCTTGAATATATATATATATACATACATACAGTAAAACCTTGGTTTGAGAGCGTTTTGCAAGACAAGCTTCATTTTTTTTTAAATGTTGTCTTGATATACAAGTAGTGTCATGTCACAACAGAGTATAAAAGAGAAGAGAGGCGCCTCTAAGTGTAGCAATATGGTTACATTTAATGAATGTACAACATTTAGCAACATATTGCTACACTTAGAGGCGCCTCTCTTCTCTTTTATACTCTGGAGCTCCTGCTGGATTTTGCTTCTAAACCCCTTGTGGAGGCGGCCATTTGTGGATGGACATTTTATGGTTACACAACCTGGTCACATTGCTATAATATTTTTATATGGACCATAAACTGAAGGACTTATGAATAAATGGTTGTGGAACGAATCATTTGAGTTTCCATTATTTCTTATGGGGAAATTCACTTTGATAAACAAGTGCTTTGGATTACAAGCATGTTTCTGGAATGAATTATGCTCGCAATCCAAGGTTTTACTATATTATATATATATATATATATATATATATATATATATATATATATATATATATATAGCTGATCTTAATATAACTGGATTTTCACTTCAAAGGTAGCAATAAAAACATGCCATAATTAACGTGGCAAGGAAATCTGTACATGTGAGTTAAGAAATTCACCATTGTGACCTACCAACTTGCCACTTCTATGGAAATAATTAGCAATTAGATGCTATTGTGTGTATATATAACCTGTGTCGGCTTCCAGGAACAAATTATTCATCACAACAAACAGAAAGACTATGTTACTAAACATGTACATTCTCTGCTGTTTGATTGTATGTGTGTGGGACTTGGGGTCCTAACAAAAATCGACCGTTAGAACTATATTCAGCTTTTTTTTAAAAACAAAAATAGTGATGCATGTAGCAACCAATCAGATCGTGTCTATTTTATTTTCTAATATCATCAGGATGAAAGTGAGAATCTTACTGGTCGCTAAGGCCCCTTTCACACTGGGGCGTTTTTCAGGAGCTACAGCGCTAAAAATAGCGCCTGTATAGCTCCTGAAAAAAAGCGGGTTCTTTCACTCCAGTGAGAAAGCCGGATGGCTTTCACACTGGAGCGGTGCGCTAGCAGGACGGTAAAAAAAAAGTCCTGCTAGCAGCATATTTGGAGCGGTGAAGGAGCCGTGTATTCACCGCTCCTATACCGCTCCTACCCATTGAAATCAATGGGACACCGCGGGGATACCGCCGGCAAAGCGCCGCTGCAGCGGCGCTTTGCGGGGGGTTTGAACCCTTTTTCGGCCACTAGCGGGGGTTAAAACCACCCCGCTAGTGGCCGCATACCGCGGCTAAAACGACGGTAAAGCAGCGCTAAATATAGCGCTGCTTTACCGTCGCCGGCTGCACCGCCCCAGTGTGAAGCCGGCCTAAAGGCACGTGACACTTTAAGGCCCCTTTCACACTGGGGCGGGAGCCGCGGTGACGGTAAAGCAGCGCTATATTTAGCGCTGCTTTACCGTCGTTTTAGCCGCGGTATTCGGCCGCTCGCGGTGCGGTTTTACCCCCCGCGAGCGCCCGAAAAAGGGTTAAAGACCCCCCTGCAGAGCGCCGCCGTAGCGCGCTTTGCGGCGGTATTGCCGCGGTATTACCGCGGTGTCCCATTCAAATCAATAGGAAGGATCGGTATAGGAGTGGTGAATACACGGCTCCTATACCGCTCCAAAGATGCTGCTAGCAGGACTTTTTTTACCGTCCTGCTAGCGCACCGCTCCAGTGTGAAAGCCCGCCGGCGTGAATGGGGCCGGATTTTTTCAGGCGGTGTACAGACGCTATTTTTAGCGCTGTACCGCCTGAAAAACGCCCCAGTGTGAAAGGGGCCTTAAGATGGATAAGAACATATGCTGCCAGTAGGTCATGGATCTGTAATCAATAGTCCAAATGTCCAAATGTTTTATTGACACAGGTTGGAAGTGATGGACTTGTGTCTATTTTCAACCTCACCTACTGTGTAACTATGTAACATCAGAAATATGTCAATGTAATGTCCCAGCAGGTCCATGGTGTGCTAGTGACACACATGCCGCGTACACACGATCGGACTATCCAGCGGACTTAGTCGCCTGTGTGTGTCAAAAAAAAAAAAAAAACACACTACACAGGTTTTTAAAGTAGTTTATTAGACAGCTCTGGGGGTCTTCTTCCGACTTCGGGGGTCTTCTCTCCGGGCTCCACCGCTAGTAATAGAGTGGTAAAACAGCAGAAGATAGCGGAGGAGCCCGGCGAGAAGACCCCCGAAGTCGGGAGAAGACCCCGGAGCTGTCTAATAAACTACTTCAAAAACCTGTGTAGTGTGTTTTTTTTTTTTATTGACACTTCTTCCCCCAGGTGAATGGGTAGGGGGCACCATGTACCCCATACTCATTCACATAGGGTGGGGGGCCGGGATCTGGGGGCCCCCTTAGGGGGCTCCTGGGTTCCGATAAGCCCCCCGCCCGCAGACCCCGACAAACAACGGCTAGGGTTGTCGGGAAGAGGCCCTTGTCCGCATCAACATGGGGACAAGGTGCTTTGGGGTGGGGGGGCCGAAGGGCACCCCGCTCCCCCAAAGCACCCACCCCCAAAGCACCCAATTATTATTGTTATTTATTATTATTAGATCGTTACGTTCCATTTGGTTAGATGCGGCATTCGTTATTTCAGATAATTCGTAGCTTCGGATAAATTCGTACTCGTTACGTTCACTAACAGATACACATATTTTGGGAATGCCCCGGAATTAAAGAATTCTGGAAGATGGTAAGGGAAACAGTGGAAGAAATTATGGAAGTAACATTGGGAGAGAATCCAGCAGTATATTTGCTACACGATACTCGATTATCTAGGGGAGAATAGAAAAACTCATTACTGGGACATCTGTTGAATGCCGCCAAGGCGTGCATACCGAGCTTATGGAAAAAAACTATAGCCCCGACGAAAGCACAATGGTTAGCGAAAATATCAGAAATCCAATTAATGGAAAAACTTACCATGAAGTTAAGAGAACAAGAAGATAGATACCAGGAGACATGGACACCATATATGATATATAGGGAACAAAACCGCCAATAGCCTCATGGGGAGAAAGAGGGGAAACAAAGGTGGGGGTTCGGGGAGGGGGGGGCAGTGCCAGAGGGGGAGGACGTCTGCCCGTCCTGTCCGGGAGGGAAGGGGAGAGAGATGTTCTTTTTTTTTTTTTTTTTTTTTTTTTTTTTTTTTTTTTCTCGTTTATCTCCTTTTTGTGGGTCTTTTTTTTTTTTTTTTTTTTTTTTTTTTTTTTTTTTGATCCTCGCCCCCAGCCCCCACCTCCGAGAGAGGAATGGAGGAGGGATGGGGGAGAGATAAAAGGGGAGGTAAAATTACAGGAGCAGAGGAAAGGTGAACTGAAGATCTCTCGTTGCCGGTTTTCCATTTTTTTTTTTTTTTTTTTTTCTCTTCTTTTATCTCTCTATATTATTGTCAAGAGTTGCTGACAGTATGGATGAGGAGAATAGAGGATAATGTAGAGGAGTGTAAATATCGGTAGGGCGATATGAATTTGAATGGGAAGGGGGTAATTGGGAAATATGATTTTCAAGTTGTGTAACTGTAAAACATGCACCTGTAAAATGAAAATAAAGAATTTATAAAAAAAAAAAAAAGATCGTTACGTTCCATTTGGTTAGATGCGGCATTCGTTATTTCAGATAATTCGTAGCTTCGGATAAATTCGTACTCGTTACGTTCACTAACAGACAAATTTGAAAGGGAATTCCAATACCTATAATTTAATAGTTACTTATTATTTAGAATTAAAACAGATTTTCTTTCTTTTTTCAGATTTTCACATTTTTGAATTTCCGAATTCCGAAAATTCGGAATTCCGAAAATCCGAAAATCCGAATTCGGAAATTCGAAAATCCGAAATTCGGAAATTCGAAAATCCGAAAATGTGAAATTCGGAAATTTGAAAATGCGAAATTCTAAAATTCGGAAATTCGGAAATCTGAAAATTTGAAATTCGTAATTTCGGAAATTCGGAAATTTCAGGAATTCGTAATTTCGTAAATTTGGAAATTTGGAAATTCGGAAATTGAAAAATTCGGAAATTCGGAATTTCGGAATTAATGAATTTGTCAAAATTCGTTAAAAAACTAATTCGGAACTAAATGAATTACACATGTCTATCTCTCACCAAACTTCTACTAACATGAGATAAACACGAGATTAGCAGAAGGAGCCCAAAGGGTGGCGCAGTGGCTATTGAACTTCCTTTTTATAGCGCCGTCGTACGTGTTGTACGTCACCGCTTTCTTGGCGGTCGGAATTTCATGTGACCGTGTGTATGCAAGACAGCTTGAGCAGAATTCCGTCGGAAAAACCTTCAGAGTTTATTCCGACGGGAAAACCGGTCGTGTGTAGAGGGCATGACACAACTGGTTTGACCCATGAGTGGTTTGCTTTTCTAGTAAGCGGTATTTCGTTGCTGCGGTTTGGAGACATATGCATATGGCATAATAAGCTTGGCCTACTGGCTTCCATTAATTTTCATGCACACACAGACACAGCCTGTCTAGAGCATACAATTGCTCGTCAGCCGCAGAGAAAAGGCCCTCCGCTCCTCTAAGCGCAAAAGTTGTCTGGAGCAGCTTTTCCCCCCACAGAGCCGGTGCCAGTTATCAAAGCTTTATCATACAGACTATAACAAACAGCTCATCTGTTTCCCCCACACCTCAAGCTGTGCTCAGGCGAGATACATTTTCTGTTTAATTGTTGGGTATCCTGGCAGGCAGCTGGGAATAGCTGCTCTGTTTCTGCAAATGAGGGAAGCGGCGTTCTCCGGGGACTCGCCGAGAGTACATAGCACCCACCTACCACTTAACCCATCAGCTTCCTGCCAGGTACCTCGTTTGCATACAAGGAGCTGCTATTAATTGGCTTTTCGCTTCCTGTTACAATATGGAGATGCAGAACAAATTGGGTCTCCGATGACCAACGTGAACTTCCGAGATCCGACTGAGGTTCCTCTGTTCTTTTTTTCCTGGCTGGCTTTTCCTGTTCGTGGCTCCTTTCCAAAATTTTTTCGAGAAAAGGAAAACAGCAGCCAATGATGCCTAATTATGAGGACAGGGTCGGGTATAGCCTCATTAAAGAGCACCTGCCGTGAAACACTGAGAGCTGAGCCTATTTTTATGTCTAAGTGAGATGTCAGATGAGTGTTTGGCTTCAGAGGAAGTAGAGCTGATTTCGTTAACATGTTCAGAGTTATATTCGCTACAATGAAATCCAGTATGTTGCTAGAGAAGTTCGATGACGGACGGGAATAAAACATCAGCCGCTTATAAGCGTGCCTGATGGCTGTCTGTCATAAAACTGTGAATCACACATATAAATTATCGAAATCCTTTCATCCATTCTCCAATCCTGATGAAGGTGGCCCTTTTAGAAGAAAAATCCTCATGGGATGGAACTAAATACAAACCAGATTAATGCCCCGTACACACGGTCGGAATTTCCGACGGAAAATGTCCTATCGGACCATGTTGTCGGAAAATCCGACCGTGTGTGGGCTCCATCAGACTTTTTCCGTCGGAAATTCCGCCGGAAAAAATTTGAGATCCTGCTCTCAAATTTTCCGACAACAAAGTCCGATCGGACTTTTTCCGATCGTGTGTAGCGAATTCCGACGGACAAAGTGCCACGCATGCTCAGATCACATTACAAGACCAAAGCTATTGGCTACTAGCCTCTACGTAGTGCCGTCGTACGCAACGAACGTCACCACATTCAGAATGATCGGATCTTCTGACAACTTTGTCCGACCGTGTGTATGCAACACCAGTGTCGGACAAAATCCGTCGGAAAAAATCCGATGGATTTTGTGGTCGGAATTTCTGACTGTGTGTACGGGGCATAAGGCGGATCTTTACCTTCCCATCCCCTCTTCTTTTTTTTTTTTTTTAACCCCAGCTTACCTTGTGGTATGTTCTCAGATACTGAGATACTCACTCACCCAGCGGATCCAGCAGGAGCGGACTGACAACTAATGGGGCCCCCCGGGCAATAGGAGATTATAGGGCCCCCAGGCAATCAGAGATTATGGGGCCACACAGTATACACATACATGTACACACAGTATACACAGACATGTTTCTATTGACTGAGAAGGTACTGGAGAGGTGGGGCAGCGATAATCTCGTGTAAGGGACATTTCAGAGACAGATGTAAAAAAAACACAGATTTTTACATACTGTCCCTGGTTTTACTGAGGCTGGCAACCCTGATGGGGCCCCCTAGTGGCCCGGGGGCCCTCGGGCAGTGCCCGAGTGGCCGAATGGTCAGTCCGCCCCTGGGATCCAGTGTTGTCTTGCTGAGATCCTATTCTCAGCAGCCATCGCTCAGGTCCTGCCGTGTTTGTGTCTGACGTCATTGGGAAGACCAACAGCTCTTCTGGGTTCAGTGGGCCAGCCTCCCGATGATGCACTACTAGGCCTGCCCCCTCCTCTTCACTAAAGCCTCCTGAGATATAAGACGTACATATCCCAGGAGGCCCAGCAGGCACAGTACATGTCATTCACCTAGGCTCATTAAAGAAGAAAGGTCCTTAGGGGATGAAAATAATAAATATGCACCAGATTAATCTAATAATTGGTGGGCTGGCAGGGTTTTAACTCCATTATTGAAGACTTTTCGTCCATTCTTAAGCCCTGAATTAGCGGGCCCTTAGAAAAGAAAGATTCTCTTGGGGTGAAAATTACCACGCACCAGATTAACCCTAATAATGGGCAGGCTGTTAAGATTTTAAGTCCACTATCGAAAACTCTTCATCCATTCTCCAGCCCTGATAAATAGGGACCCTTTGAGAAGAAATATCCTCATGGGATGGAACTGAATACACACCAGATTAACTTTAAAAATGGGCGGGCTGGCAGAGTAAGGGTTTTAAGTCCACTACGGAGGGCCTTTCGTTTATTCATTAGCCCTAATGAAGGGGGTCCTTTGAGAAGAAGGATCCTCATGGGCTGAAACTAAATATGTACACCAGATTAACCACTTCAATACCAGGCACTTAGACACCTTCCCGCCCAGACCAATTTTCAGCTTTCAGCACTGTCGCACTTTTGAATGACAATTGCGCGGTCATACAACACTGCACCCAAACAAATTTTTTTATCATTTTGTTCCCACAAATAGAGCTTTCTTTTGGTGGTATTTGATCACCTCTGCGATTTTTATTTTTTGCGCAACAAATAAAAAAAGACCAAAAATTTTGAAAAAATAACAAGTTTTTCTTTGTTTCTGTTAATTTTTTTGTAAATAAGAACATTTTCTTCTTCAATGATGGGCACTGATATGGCTGCACTGACGGGCACTGATAAGGCGGCACTGATGGGCACCGATGAGGTGGCACCAATGAGGTGGTACTGATGAGGTGGCACTGACGGCCACTGATGATGGGCACTGATAGGCGGCACTGATGGGCACTGATAGGTGGCACTGATGGGCACTGATAGGTGGCACTGGTATGTGGCACTGATGGGCACTCATATGTGGCACTGATGGGCACTCATAGGCGGCACTGATGGGCACTCATAGGCGGCACTGATGGGCACTCATAGGCGGCACTGATGGGTACTTATGGGTGGCACGGATAGGTGGCATGGATGGGCACTGATGGGCAATGATAGGTGGGCACTGATGGGCACGGATGGACGCTGATAGGTGGCACTGCTGGACACTGATGGGTGGCACTGATTACACTGATGGGTGGCACTGAAAACACTGGGTGGCATTGCTGGGTGATGGGTGGCACTGGTTGCTACTTGATGGTGCCAGCCAGTGCCCATTTGTGGGCACTGACTGGCACAGATTGGGCATCATTTGCACATGTGGATGGCCAGGGGGTACATACCTGGCCATCCACATGTTGCCCACTTCCCTGGTGATCCTAGTGGAGTCCCTGGTGGTCCAGTGTGGGCATCTGAGGGGGGGCTGCGCTGATAAACAATCAGCGCAGACCCCCCCTGTCAGGAGAGCCGCCGATCGGCTCTCCTCTACTCGCGTCTGTCAGACGCGAGTGAGGAAAAGCCGATCACCGGCTTTTCCTGTTGACATCGTGATCAGCCGTGATTGGACACGGCTGATCACGTGGTAAAGAGCCTCCGCCGGAGGCTCTTTACCGAGATCAGTGTAGCGGTGTGTCAGACTGACACACCGCTCCACCGATCGCCGCGATGCGCGCCCCCACGGGCGCGCGGCGGCATGTTATCCTGAAGGACGTCATATGACGCCCAGTCAGGATAACAGAACCACTTCCCGGACGTCAATATGCTATTGACCGGGCGGGAAGTGGTTAATGTTAATAATGGGCAGGCCAGTAGAATTTTTTTTCCACTATCAAAATAATTTTTATCCATTCTCTTGTCCAAATGAAGGGGGACCATTGAGAAGAAAGATCCACATGGGATGGAACTGAATACACACCAGACTAACTTTAAAAATTGATAATAATATAGTGGGCTGGCAGGATTTTGAAATCCACTATTGAAGACCTTTTTGTCCATTCTCCAGCCCAGATGAAGTGGGGTCCTTTGAGAAGGAAGATCATGGGATGGCACGGAATACACACCAGATTAACTGGTCAGAAACCACGAATCAGACTGAGACAGCAGTACAGTTAAATCACACTTGTTTAATAATAATAAAAAAAAGGTACACGTAAACGTAGTCAAAACATAGCCAGAGTTCAGGAACCGGAACAGATAGTCAGACAAGCCAAAACGTCAGGCAGTCAGAGAGCAGAATAGTAGAACAGCAAGCAGGATCTGGAGCCAGAAGGAATGTCAGTCAAGCAAGTCTTTAACAGGAACACAGGAGAGCGTCTCTAGAGATGTGACCAAGGCCAAGGCAGAAATCATCTGCACTGAACGGTTTAAGTAGGCAGGACTGACGAGCAGGATATCACCAACAGGTGAGTCACTGTGGAGAGATAGGAGCTAGCAATTAGCCGGCAGCTGAGCAGCCAGCTCAGAGAAGGAAGGGCTGAGCCCAGTCCTGACACTTTAAAAATGGATGGGCTGGCAGAGTCAGGATTTTAAGTTCACTGTTGAGGGTCTTTCATCCATTCTGCAGACCTGATGAAGGGGGTTCTTTAAGAGTAAAGATCTTTATGGGATGAAAATGAATACACACCAGAATCTTAATAATAAGTGGGATGGCAGGACTTTTACTCCATTATTGAAGACCTTTCATCCATTCTTAAGCCCCGAATAAATGGCCCTTTAAGAAGAAAGTTTCTCATGGGATGAAAATGAACGCAATCCTAATAATGGGCAGGCTGGCAAGATTTTAAGTCCACTATCGAGGAAAGTTCCTCATTGGATGGAACAGAACACACACCCTATTCACTTTAAAAATGGGCGGTCTGGCAGAGTAAGGATTTTAAGTCCACTATCGAGGGCCTTTTATCCATTCTTCAGCCCCGATGAAAGGGGCCCTTTGAGAAGAAGGATCCTCATGGGCTAAAACTAAATATGTACAAGTAGGAAGGAAGAATTTGTGGGACTTTAAATGAGGAAACGCCATGTTAGGAGAAAATAACAACATAGAAATGAAGTTACAGTACATGATTTATTTATTACAATCTAGAATAAATATCAGATATTTTGTATCAAATAGATAGGTAGTCACAAGACTAATGCCGCGTACACACGATCGGAATTCCGGCCAGAAAAAAACTGATGAGAGCTTTTCATCGGAAAATCGTGTGTAGGCTCCATCAGAATTTTGCTGGCCGAATTTCCAAAAGCAAAAAATTGAGAGCATGTACTCAAATTTTCAGACGGAAAAGGTTTCTATTGGAAATTCCGATCGTCTGTATCAATTCTGACACGCAAAATTCCTACGCATGCTCGGAAACAATTTGACGCAATGCTCGGAAGCATTGAACTCGGCTCGTTGTAGTGTTGTACGTCACCGCATTCTTGACAGCCGGAATTTGGTGTAACTGTGTGTAGGCAAGACAGTTTGAGCGGAATTCCGGCGGAATTCCGTGGAGAAAACCATCAGAGCTTTTTCCGACGAGAATTCTGATCGTGTGTACGCGACATTACACTAAATATGCTACTCATAGCATGCAAAATAGATAGCAAATAGACATGGCAAATATACATGGTATAATAAATCAATTGAAAAATGTATATGTAATAGAGACAAGTAACTGTTGGCATCTAGTGGCACTCAACGCGTTTCCTGGCATTACAGCCATTCATCAGGAGTGCTGTGAAGTAATATGCTGGGAAGGAAATGAACAGGGGTTAATGATAATGCCCTTAGAATAAGGGAGGACAGAGGGATTATATCCCAACAAGGTGGAGATAGATTGGGATACTTACTACACAGCCTCAAGGCCCAGGTCCTGTATCCGCCAAGGAAGACAGGGGTAACAGGCATGATGTCTCCCCCGCGGTTGAGATGAGGGAACTCTCCAAGGACGGAGAACAGCACCCATAGCCCAACACAGTGGTCACAGCCTGATCCAATAGACTATGTGTGCACGAAAAGTGCATAGTGTTCCTAGAAAAAATGTGTCAAAAAGGGATTAATTAAATGTGCAATTCCCCGTACACACGATCGGAATTTCCGACGGAAAATGTCCGATCGGACCATGTTGTCGGAAAATCCGACCGTGTGTCGGCTCCATCGGACTTTTTCCGTCAGAATTTCCGACGGAAAAAATTTGAGATCCTGCTCTCAAATTTTCTGACAACAAAGTCCGATCGGACTTTTTCCGATCGCGTGTAGCGAATTCCGACGGACAAAGTGCCACGCATGCTCAGATCAAATTACAAGACCAAAGCTATTGGCTACTAGCCTCTACGTAGTTCCGTCGTACGCAACGAATGTCACCAGGTTCAGAATGATCAGATTTTCCGACAACTTTGTCCGACCGTGTGTATGCAACACCAGTGTCGGACAAAATCCGTTGGAAAAAATCTGACGGATTTTGTGGTCGGAATTTCCGACCGTGTGTACGGGGCATAAGGCGGATCTTTACCTTCCCATCCCCTCTTCTTTTTTTTTTGAACCCCAGCTTACCTTGTGGTAGGTTCTCCGATACTGAGATACTCACTCACCCAGCGGATCCAGCAGGGGCGGACTGACAACTAATGGGGCCCCCGGGCAATAGGAGATTATGGGGGCCCCAGGCAATCAGAGATTATGGGGCCACACAGTATACACACACACAGTATACAATCACACAGTATACACATACATGTACACATAGTATACACAGACATGTTTCTATTGACTGAGAAGGTACTGGAGTGGTGGGGCAGCTATAATCTCTGGATTTTTAGACCAAAAGGATGTTGGTAAGGGACATTTCAGAGACAGATGTAAAAAAAAACACAGATTTTTACATACTGTCCCTGGTTTTACTGAGGCTGGCAACCCTGATGGGGCCCCCTAGCGGCCCAGGGCCCTCGGGCAGTGGCCGAATGGTCAGTCCGCCCCTGGGATCCAGTGTTGTCCTGCTGAGATACTATTCTCAGCAGCCATCGCTGTGTCAAAAAAGGATTAATTAAATGTGTAAAAGTGTAAAGATAATGTGGCAAAATTTCTATGTGTTCCCACAAGGGGACTACATGAGGGGGTGTATGTGAAATAAAACCAAGTAGAGGGAAGGAAAAAAAAAACATACCAAAAGAGGATGGCTGATCTCCCAGCGAAGAGGGTAACCTGTGTGTGGGATCAGTGTGTGCTCCCATTCTCAGGGAGGGGCCCCTGTCAACTTCATGCCTGATTGGCCAATCTGCACAAGAGAGGTGGGGAGGGGATTCCCAGCTGCATGTGGAGGAGCCATCAGCAGTGGGTCTCCACCCATCTCGTGCGTGGCTAAGGATGGAAAAAAGACGTTAAATCAACGTCGATGACACCGCTAAATATGTGCAAGAGATTAATGTTAATAATAGGTAGGCTGGCAGGATTTTATGTCCACTGTCGAAGGCCTTCCATCCATTGTCCACCCCTGATAAAGGCTTTTAAGAAAAAAGATCCTCCTGGGATGAAAATGAACACTCACCAGATAAATCATAATAAAGGGTGGGTTGCCAGGATATTAAGTCCACTATCCAAGGCCATTCACCCATTCTCAGTCCTGATGAAAAGATGCCCTTTGAGAAGAAAGATCCTCATGGGATGAAACTCAACACACAACTTTGTTAATGAGCGGGTTGGAGTCAGGACTTTAAGTCCACTATCAAATACCTTTTTATCCATTTTCCAGCCCTAGTAAAAGAAGGCCCTTTGAGAAGAAGGATCCTCATGCGATAGGACTGAATACACATTGGATTATTGCTACTAATCGGTATTTTGGCAGGATTTTAAGCCCACTGTTGAAGAACTTTTATTGATTCTTGAGCCGTGATGAAGGTGGTCACCTTTAAGTGTCTGTAACACATTGGGTATTAGACATGTGCACAATAGAAAAATTAGTTTAGTTTCGTTTCGTTTCTGTTAGTTTCCGTTGATTCGTAACGATTCGTAATTTTGTAAGTCGTCGGTGTTCGTATTCGGACTCGTTCGTATTTTCGTAAGTCGTCGGTGTTCGTATTCGGACTCGTTCGTATTTTCGTAAGTCGTCGGTGCTCGTATTCGGACTCGTTCGTATTTTCGCAAGAGTTATTTTTTCGTTGATTCGTTTTTCCGTTTTAATTTTCGTTTATTCGAAATTCGTATTTTAGTATTTTCATTATATTTTGTATTCGGACGCATTCGTATTTTCGTAGATTTAGTTATTTGGGTATTAGACATGTGCACAATAGAAAAATTAGTTTAGTTTCGTTTTGTTTCTGTTCGTTTTCCGTTGATTCGTAACGATTCTTAATTTTGTAAGTCGTCGGTGTTCGTATTCGGACTCGTTCGTATTTTCGTAAGTCGTCGGTGTTCGTATTCGGACTCGTTCGTATTTTCGTAAGTCGTCGGTGTTCGTATTCGGACTCGTTCGTATTTTCGTAAGTCGTCGGTGCTCGTATTCGGACTCGTACGTATTTTCGTAAGTCGTCGGTGTTCGTATTCGGACTCGTTCGTATTTACGTAAGTCGTCGGTGTTCGTATTCGGACTCGTTCGTATTTTCGTAAGTCGTCGGTGTTCGTATTCGGACTCGTTCGTATTTTCGTAAGTCGTCGGTGTTCGTATTCGGACTCGTTCGTATTTTCGTAAGTCGTCGGTGTTCGTATTCGGACTCGTTCGTATTTTCGTAAGTCGCCGGTGTTCGTATTCGGACTCGTTCGTATGTTCGTAAGTCGTCAGTGTTCGTATTCGGACTCGTTCGTATTTTCGTAAGTCGTCGGTGCTCGTATTCGGACTCGTTCGTATTTTCGCAAGAGTTATTTTTTCGTTGATTCGTTTTTCCGTTTAATTTTCGTTTATTCGAAATTCGTATTTTAGTATTTTCATTATATTTTGTATTCGGACGCATTCGTATTTTCGTAGATTTAGTTACATTCGTACTTTCGTAAGATTGATTTATTCGTACTTTCGTAACATTGAGTGATCCCTGCATGGAGGTGTCTGTGTAACAGACTGGCTGTCGGTATGAACATCTGAAGACGTTTTTCTCTCTTGGCACAAGGCGAGTTTGACTCCCGTGATAGAAGTCCACCATTCTTGGGAAGGAAGAATGCCTGTTTTGGCAATCAGAAAATGTTAATGAGCTTTTATCTGCTTGGCCTCCATGCAAACACCACTACAAAAAAGTTGCTGAGTGATTCCTGGTCTGATAGTCTTGGAGAGTGTGCACATTACAGCTGATCTGAAGGAGGAATACCATTGGAGTTTTTGTCCCTGGTCAACCCTGGAATAGGAGATCCGGATTGGTGCCGATTCTTGATGGTTCAGATCTGTCTCGTTATCATCATATTACAGGCTTATCTAAGCTTGCCCTCTGGTAAGCGCATTCATATATTGGTGGTGGATCACGTTGGTTCTGATTTCTACAGTCACCAGATTTTGGACCTCACATTGTCACATATATGAACTTTTTTTATTATATTTTTTTATTATTTTTTTATTTCACGTCACTGGACTTTATTATTGTTTGGGTGCATTTGTAAATCTGCACACCTATTGATCGATATATTTTTTACTCAATTATTCACTAGCGCGGCTTTTTGTATTATTTTATTTTTTGTAACATTGTTTTCGTAGATTCGTAATCGGAGCATAATTCATAATTTTATGTAATGTGTATGCTATTACATGTTTAAGAAACAAAGAATTTCTCTCTCACAAGTCAGAACTTAACTCAAAAATCCACCAAAACACAGAGCCTCCGACCCAACCACGTTTATCAACTAACAAAAAAAAGTAACGAATTTACGAATCCATTTGAAGCACGTTAAGCAGCGCCATTGTAAGAGACACGAAAATTACGAATCAACAAACAAAAAAAAAAAGTTACGAATGTACGAATTTTTTCGTTCATTTTGATTTTCGTTATTTTTGAATCTTTGTTCGGTATTTTTGTTGTTTCTGTTTTCGTTTTTCGGATTTTCATTCTTTCGTAGTTTCGTTGTTTCTAATTTAATTATTTCGTATTTTCGTTGTTTTTCATATTCGTTCGTTTCGATATTTCGTTATTCGTTAGAATTTTTAGTAAACCATTCGTTCATTCGTACGATAACGAATGAACGAATATAACGAGTTTGAATGGAAAACTAATTCGTAACTAAACGAATTGCACATGTCTATTGGGTATTAATACAGACTCTACCTGAACTTTGTATTGGTGAACTTTCCTTTGGGCCTCAATACTTTGGTGTGGCACACTAGTCCTTTTCTCTTTCTCCACAGACAAAAATAAGACAATGGGTAATGCAGGGAAAAGCAACACATTCACTGTAATGGCGATCCATGCAGCCGCCAATACCTTCTCTTTGCTCTATTTGGCCAGTGGGGACAAAGAGAGGAATCCCTGCCCCCTCCGACACCCCACTACTGGCTCATAACTATGATAAGTGGCTTCACTGGCCAATATTGAATTAGGAGGGGGTAGGCCCAAACTGTTGAGCACAAATTGCCATAATGGAGTCAGTTGGATAGTTGGGCTCATAGCAGGGGTACATTTCCATCTGGGGAGCCTGTAGGCACACAATCAAAGTATGTGGTCCGGTTCAGGGATCATATGGTTCACTCCCCTCCTTCCCACATGACAGCACTGGTGCTTCGTGATACTTAGGCAGGACAAGGACAAGGGGTGGGCAGGAGGGGCACTGTGGTATAATGTGAGGTGGGGGGCACCACAAGGAGAATGGGGGGGGGGGATTTGTGTTGTAAAGGGGAATTTGGGGGGGTGTGGCAGAGGGTAAGAATTGTTCTAGGAGGGCAAATTTAGGGAAGTGTGCTAGGAGTGGTGACGTGGGGGGATTTGTGTTGGGGGGGGGATGGGGGAAGAGGATTTGTGCTAGGAGGGGGGATTTTGGGGGTTTGTGCTATAAACGTAATATGGTAGAGGGGAAATATTTTTTGGAAGGGGAGGGTGGTAGGTTTGTACTAGTAGGGATGATTGGAGGGTATTTGTACTAGGAGGGGAAATTTGTGGGGGGGGGGGGATATGTGCTAGGATGGGGGATTAGGGGAGGTGAATTTGTGCTGGAAGGGGGATATGGAGTGGGGGGGTGGGAGGATTTGTGCTTTGAGGGAAAATTCCAGGGGTAGATGATTTGTGCTAGGAGAGGGTTTTTTGTTTTGGGGGGGATTTGTGCTGGGGACATATGAGGAGAGAGATCACTTGAGCTGGGGGGGCAAAGATTTGCGCTGGGAGGAGGAATTTCAGCAGGGAGTGGACTTGTACTGGGAGGAGGGGTAATTTATGTTTAGGGGATGAGCATGCATATTAATGTTTGATTTTTTTTGGGGGGGTTCGCTGACACGTAATACATCTTTGGGGGGGCAATTTGGCATGTTCGTCCTGGGCTCTAGATGACCTTGTCCCGGTGTTCTATCACGAACAGCCCGGCTATCACCAGGTGTCCGAAGTGTACTGCGCATGCGCAGTACGGAGCATGAAGATTTTCGGAAATTGTCGGAAGATGAACGGCGCCTGCGCCGTGAGTCGAGGTGAAGCCCCCACCACCCAAGCGGACATAGGGTTAGTCAAACTTAGAGGGCCCCTCGCGGGCTCGCTTCGCTCACCACGCTTCAGGCACGGCCTCGCTGCGCTCGGCTCTTTTATGTTCTAACTCTATGTCCACTTGGATGGTGGGGCTTGAAAGTGGACTCACGGCGCAGGTGCCGTTCATCCTCGTCAATTTTCGGAATATGGGTGTCCTGTGTACTGCGCATGCGCAGTACATAGCGGACACTTTGTGATGGGGACGGCTAATGATAGTACACCGGCACTGTACTTATGTTCCCCATGCTGTCACATGGGAGTGGGAAGGAAGTTCTCAGTTTTGTGTGATATTATGTTGTGTCACTCACCATTTTCGTGCCCTTTCTTTCTCAAACCAGCCACCACGGTAGATAGTCTCACTGCCAGTCTTACTTGAAATTTCAGCTGGTGTAGCAGAGAAAAATGAGAACTTAAAAGTCAACTCGAGCCAAAACTTTGTTAACTGTGTACAGCAAGTGGCGTAGCGTGGGTTGTTATCAAGGCAAGTAATTAGCGCCCCCTAACCTGTGGACTTTTAGCACTCCCTTCCCTTCCTACAATAGTACTGACCAGCCTGATTCCTACACTGACCTACCTGACCACTAAACTAACCTACCAGATTCCTACACTGACCTACCTGACCACTAAACTAACCTACCTGATTCCTACACTGACCTACCTGACCACTAAACTAACCTACCTGATTCCTACACTGACCTACCTGACCATTACACTGACCTACCTGATTCCTATTCTGGCATACCCGATTCCTACACTGACCACTACACTGATCTACCTGTCCACTACACTACCCTGACCACTACACTACCCACTACACTACCCACTACACTACACTACACACTACACTACACTGACCACTACACTACAATACCCACTACACTACACTACACTACCCAATACACTACACTGACCACTACACTACCCAATACACTACACTGACCACTACTACACTACACTACCCACTGAATTACCCACTACACTGCAATGACCTACCTATAGTATTTCTATACTGACCACTACACAGCGTGACTCTAACTGCTTGTTTACTCTCTCTCTGGCTGGCGGCTTCTTCTCCCCAGACCATGTCCACTCCCCCCAGGCCAGCAACATGACTCGTCTCTCACGAGGGAGTCTCACCTGCTTTTTGTCTTCCATCCATGATCGGTCTGCTCTACCACACTGACAGACTGGCTGCCATAACGGGGGAAATGTTTGGAGATCCGGAGGAGAGGAGGACGAGGAAAAGACGACGGCGGTCGGTCACATAAAGGCGGAGGCGGGGCCTCCAGGAGCAACCTTTGCGCATGTGCCACCCGACATCGCGGACAGGTGAGCCCACCGCCACTGCACAGGACCCCATTCGCCCAATCACAGGGCACTGGCCACCCTGCCTGAGATTGAACAAGGCGACCGGAGCGTGGGGACACAATATCAGGGCCATTTTTAAGGCAGGGCAAAAGGGGCAGCTGCCCTGGGCCCTGTCATTGTTGTGGGGCCCAAAGCAGCTGCCTCATACTTGCCAACTATCCTGGTTTAAATTCCCTCGCCCCTTGAGGTTTTAGTCCTGTGCTGTGTCCGAATATCTCAGTGTGAAGTGCTGCTACTAATGCTGCCCAGCTCTGCCCTATTGTTGTGTACAGATGACTCACCTGCAGAACCTGTGTTTACATGTAACTTACCGGCATTCATATGTAAATAGCGATGGCATTCATATGTAAATAGCAGGGGCGGGCGGCATTGATATGTATATCATGCCCCCCTGAGGTCATAACCACAGTAATCTCTAGCAACCAATCAACAAGCAGAAATCATGTGCTGTAACCTCTAGCAACTAACCAGTGAGCTGTAATCAGTGCTGTAACCTCTAGCAACCAGTCAGTGAGCGGTAATGATACACCATAACCTCTGGCAACCAATCGCAATAGCTCCCTGATCTGATTCAGTAAACTGATTTTGAGTCTAGTTGCTATTTATTGTATGTCTCAGAGCAGGTGGAGAGCAAAACTGCATGGGGGGGGGGGGGGGGGGGGGCAAGAAAAGTTTTGGCCCGGGTCCAAAAAAAATTAAAGACGGCCCTGCACAGTATATTGGAATTCGGACAGAGTGACACACACTGGCTTTGGATTTCGCCCCCCCCCCCCCCAAAAAAAACCACGCTACGCCACTGTGTACAGCATGAGAAGGGGTTAAAACTCTGTTAGGTGCTCATAACTGTGAGAAGAGCAGGCTCTATCAGCTGCAGTTTCTAATGCACATTGAGAAAAGCTCACAGTGTGCAGTGAAATCAGAGTAAGCCATTTCAGTCCAGTAGAGGAGACGCTACAAGTGTGCAAGACTGAAGGGAAGGCCGAAGGATAGCTTTAAAGCGGTTCTGCACTCATTTCATTTAGTAAATCTCTTTGCCTTCCAAATCAGGCAAAGAGTACTAAATGAAATGTTTTTTTTTTTTTTTTTTTTTTTTACTTACCTTGTAATTGAAGACTTCCGGTCTTCCCCTCTGCGGCGGCGGGCGGGGTCTTGCGTCGATCGTCGTCACGCCGCACTGTCTCCTGGGATCTGGTGTCATTGATCCCAGAGTCAGTGCGGGCATCTTCCGAAATCTCGCGAGATTTCGGCCACATCTTCCGAAATCTCCCGAGATTTCGGCCGCATCTGCCGAAATCTCGTGAGATCTCGGCAGATGAGCCGTTACTGCGCACGCGCGAGTAACGGCAGTGCATGCTGGGCCATCTAAAGTCCCTGTGGGTGTTTCACATGCCCACAGGCAAGATGGCCCCCAGCACTAAAGAAGAAGACGAGGAACTTCATCGGACGAAAACCGGCGGCGATCGAGATGGAAGATGGAACAGGTGAGTCCCCTAATAAAGGTAAGCACACTTTATATTACATCCTAAAAAAAAAATTTTTTTTTCAGAGTGCAGAACCGCTTTAAGAAAGGAGAGCCTGCGGTGAAAACGTTGCAGTATGAGGTTCTTCCACCACTTAAGGCTTTTTTCCTCCAGAATATGAAGACATGGACTGAGTTGAGTGTCCAGAAATGAAATCTAGTGACTCACATAACTGGCCTTATTACAGCCAATTTCTGGTTTTATAGAGAACGCTATATAGTGTGTATAAAAGTGTCGGCTTATATAGCCATAGGAAGTGCATCTCTGATGTGTAAATTTGATGGGTAATGTTTTTTAAGCTTTTTTTGGTGCAATTCCCATTTATAAGTAAGGACTTTTTATCACCTAAACTAAGGAAGAGTCTTTAGTGGTCCGTTTTGCATTTGGAAATGATTGAATATGAGAATTCTCACTGAGATTATGGGGCCAAACGCTGACAATTATCCTCAGTCTTTAGCTCTGTCATGTCTGCGTGTCTGCACCCAGGGGCGGACTGACCATTCGGGCTCTCGGGCACTTCCCATGCCACTAAGGGGCCCCGTCAGGGTTGCCAGCCTCAATAAAACCAGGGACAGTATGTAAAAATCTGTGTTTTTTTTTTTAAAATCCCAAGATTTTAGCAGCCCCGCCTCTCCAGTACCTTTTCAGTGTGTGTATTCTGTGTGTGTATACTGTGTGTGTATATTGTGTTTCTGTGTGTGTATACTGTATATGAGTGTGTGTATACTGTGTGGCCCCATAGTCTATTGCCTGAGGGCCCCATAATCTCCTATTGCCTGGGGGCCCCATAATCTCCTATTGCCCGGGGGCCCCATAATCTTCTCCTATTGCCCGGGGGCCCCATAATCTCCTATTGCCCGGGGGCCCCATGAGTTGTCAGTCCACCACTGTCTGCACCACCACCACTGAAATAAAGGGGTGCCATCTGAGAACTGCAATTCCCGATAAGTGGGGTGGAGTAGGGGGTGGGGGGTGGTGGACAGGGCTAATCATGGCACATGTGTGTGGACAAAATTGTGCTAAATTGTGCAGGAGGGCGCTATACAAGTCATTCATTCCTTCATTCATTCATTCATTCAAGAGTGCTGGGGTCGTATGTATGTAATATCCAGAGTGCAGGGGTCATACTTATGTAATGTACAGAGTGCAGGTGGCAGGAATGTGTAATAAACAGAGTGCAGGGGTCAGGAGTATGCAATGTACACAGTGCAAATGGCAGGTGTATGTAATGTAAAGAGTGAAGGGTCAGGAGTATGTAATGTAAAGAGTGAAGGGTCAGGAGTATTTAATGTACAGAGTGAAGAGTCAGGAGCAGGGCTATTTTTCAGTGGGAACGGGGGGGGAAATGCAGTTCCGGCCCCTCCAGCACATATCGTATGTAATGACAAGGGGTGCTGGGGTGTGCTGGAGGGTCTATTGATCCTGACTGCTAGGGGGTCTATTGTTTCTGGGGACCTATTGTTGCTGGAGATGTCTATTGTGGGAACTTCTGTGGCTGGGGGATCATTTGTTGCTGGGAGGCCTCTACTGTTGAGGGGTCTATCGTTGCTGGCTGCCATATGATCTATTGATGTTGGCTGCTGGGAGATCTATTGTTACTTGTTGGGGTCTATTGTTGCTGTGTTGGATCTATTGTTGCTGGGTGGTTGCTGGGTGGTATTTTGTTGCTGAGAGGGTCTATTTAGTTTTAGGAGGATCCATTGTTGCTGGGGAAGGGCAGTCTATTGTTGCTGGCTGCAGCGGATATATTTTACTGCTTTTCCTGTTATCATCAACAAATTCCATACAAATGACTTAGCATTACAAAATGATACTTGGTTCTGTATTTTCTAAAAGGGGCGGTACTGAAAGGTGGGTAGGGGGTGGAACCGAGGGATGTGCTCGGAGGTAGGTAGAGGGCAGAGATAAGGGTGATTCGGAAGTGGGGAGTACCTGCACCTATTCTCTGAGGGGAAAAAAAAGCCCTGGTCAGGAGTATGTAATGTACAGAGTGCAAGTGGCAGGTGTATGTAATGTAAAGAGTGAAGGGTCAGGAGTATGTAATGTACAGAGTGCAGGGGTCAGGAGTATGTAATGTACAGAGTGCAGTTGTATTTAATATACAGAGTGCAGGTGGAAGGAGTATGTAATGTACAGAGTGCAGGGGTCAGGTGTATGTAATATACATAGTGCATGGGTCAGGAGTATGTAATGTACAGAGTGCAGTTGTATTTAATATACAGAGTGCAGGTGGAAGGAGTATGTAATGTACAGAGTGCAGGGGTCAGGTGTATGTAATATACATAGTGCATGGGTCAGGAGTATGTGATGTACAGAGTGCAGGTTTCAGGAATATGTAATTTACAAGGTGCATGTGGGAAGAGTACGTAATGTACAGAGTGCAAAGGTCCAGAGTTGGTAACATACATAGTGCAGGGGTCAGGTGTGTATAATGTACTCAGATGTCATCCTTTTATAAATAGCACAGCAGAACCACTTATGCATATACACATCCAAATAAATATTTACCTCTCCAGGGAAATGACTGGCTGTCCTTTTAGCTTTATCGGTGTCAGAAACCATGAAATCAGGCTGAGACAGAAGTGCAGTTAAATCACACTTGTTTAATAATAAAAGTAAAAAAGAACAAACATAGTCTAAACAAAGCCAAAGTTCATTAACCGGAACAGATAGTCAGCCAAGCCAGACGTCAGGGATCAATGTAGTGGAACAGCAAGCAGGATCTGGAGCCAGAAGGGATGTCAGCAAAGCCAGTCTTTAAACAGGAACGCATGTTGTGATGTTGACCAAGGCGAAGGCAGAGCTCCTCTGGACTGGGCGGCTTAAGTAGGCAGGACTGACGAGCAGGATATCATCAACAGCTGAGTAACTGTGGAGATATAGGAGCTGGCAATTAGCCGACAGCTGAGCGGCCAGCTCAGAGAAGGAAGGGCTGAGCCCAGCCCTGACAATCAGTTCCCTGTGTCCCCACTTTTGCCAGTGGGTGGGGGTGGCAGCAACGCACATGCTTCCTGCTATGATGGGGGTAGCTCGCCCCTCCCCCCCAGTCCAGTTTACTGCCGCACAGCAGCTCCTCCTCCGTCTCACGCCCTCCAAGTAGCCAGTGAATGCAGATCACAGCATTAATGCATTGGGGCCGGTGTGAAGTGAATGAAATGCAGGCTTCAGCTCAAATCCCCGCCCATCGGGGCAACGGCGCCGATCTGCTATATTATTGCATTATTTATTATATAATAACGAATGTGTTTAATTTACCATTAGCAGTACAACTATGAGGATTGCTGGACACTGTTAGCCCCACCCATGGTTGACATTTTGTACACCCACTTTTCCACCCAAATCACACCCCCTTTATGGGTTAGTCCCACCTAAACCCCACCTCTAAATATACAATCCCAGCCCAATCACATCCACATTACTGGTCGGCAGGGCCGTCTTTAATATTGATTGGACCCTTGGCACAAATTTTCTTGCCCCCCCCCCCCCCCCCCCCCCCCCATGCAATTTTACTCTCCACCTGCTCTGAGACATACAATAAATACCAGCTAGACTTAAAATAAGTTTACTGTATCAGATCAGGCAGCGATTGTGATGGGTTGCCAGAGGTTACAGCATATCATTACCACTTACTGACTGGTTGCTAGAGGTTACAGCACACAGAGGTTACAGCACAGGATTTCTGCTTGATGATTGGTTGCTAGAGATTACCGTACAGTAATACTGCTCACTGATTGGTTGCTGTAGAGGTTACAGCACATCATCTCCTCACTGCAGAGGGGCATGATATACATATGAATGCCGTCTTTATTTACATATCAATGCCACCGGCCTAAGTTATTAACATAAAAATGCTGCCGCTATTTACATATGAATGATGGTAATTTACATGTAAAAACAGGGTCTGCAGGTGAGTCATCTGTACACAACAATAGGGCAGAGCTGGGCAGCATTAGTAGCAGCACTTCACACTGAGATATCGGGACACAGCGCAGGACTAAAACTTCAAGGGACAAGGGAATTTAAACTGGGGTAGTTGGCAAGTATGAGGCAGCTGCTTTGGCCCCCACAACAACGACAGGGCCCAGGGCAGCTGCCCCTTTTGCCCTGCCTTAACTGGTTCCCGACTGGCGCACAACGATGTACGTCGGCAGAATGGCACGGACAGGCATAAGGGCGTATATATAAGTCCCTTTTTAAATGCCTCCGTGCCATCGGGAGCGCGCCGGTAGGGACCCCCGTGAGGCCGGTCGGGTCCCGTGGACTCGATCGCCGCGGGGACACCCGCGATCGTCTCACGGGAAGGCTGAACGGGGAGATGCGGAAATAAACAGCATCTCCCCGTTCTGCCTAGCAACTAGTGACTCCGATCTCTGCTCCCTGTGATTGGAGCAGAGATCAGCATTCACTAGCTGACAGCCACGCCCCCCCACAGTAAGAAACACACCCCTAGGCATACTTAACCCCTACACTGCCCCCCCTGGTTAACCCCATTCACTGCCAGTGTCATTTATACAGGAATCAATGCATTTAAATAGCATTGATTGCTGTATAAATGACAATGGTCCCAAAAATGTGTCAAAAATGTCCGATGTGTCCGCCATAATGTCGCAGTCACAATAAAAATCGCTGATCGCCGCCATTACTAGTAAAAAAAAAAAAAAATATTAATAAAAATGCTATAAAACTATCCCCTATCTTGTAAACGCTATAACTTCTGCGCAAACCAATCAATAATCGCTTATTGCGATTTTGTTTACCAAAAATATGTAGAAGAATACGTATCGGCCTAAACTGGGAAAAAAAATGTTTTTTTATATGTT
This sequence comes from Lithobates sylvaticus, assembly GCA_028564925.1. NCBI lineage: Eukaryota > Metazoa > Chordata > Amphibia > Anura > Ranidae > Lithobates > Lithobates sylvaticus. The sequence goes on from CM053032.1 coordinate 270,660,017, forward strand.
TTTGGGGGATATTTATTATAGCAAAAAATAAAAAAGAATGCGTTTTTTTTCCAAATTGTCGCTCTTTTTTGTTTATAGCGCAAAAAATAAAAACCGCAGGGGCGATCAAATACCACCAAAAGAAAGCTCTATTTGTGGGTAAAAAAGGACGTCAATTTTGTTTGGGAGCCACGTCGCACGACCGCGCAATAGTCAGTTAAAGCGACGCAGTGCCGAATCGCAAAAAGGGGCCTGGTACTTTGGCTACAAATTGGTCCGGTCTGAAAGTGGTTAAAGATGGCCCTACTGGTCGGTCGCACTTAAACCATGCCTTGAAATATGCAGGGACCACCCACCTCTCCAATGGCCACAATGAATCCACAAATAAGACTGGTGCTGGGATTCGGGGACAGGGCCCGGGACACAGCATCAGCAGCACAAGAGGGCCAAGATACGGCTACTCTGTGACAGTTGTCCTGTATGTAAGGAGGGTGTGCCCGCTATAATTACAAATGCGTTTCAAGTGCTGTTCTAAAAAAAAAAGGGAAAATGCTCTAAAAAGCAGTGAGCCAATCAGATGTGCCAGAAATGCCATTTCTGTAGATATTCTGCGTCGTTATTATGGTAGCTAGACCTGTGCAATTCGTTTCATTTTTTTTTCGTTTTTTTCCCGTTATTTTCATTTGTTCGTTTTCGTACGAATGAACGAATCGTACGAATCCGAATAACGAATCGTTCGAATCGTACGAATCCGAAAAACAACGAAAATCCGAAAAAAACTAATTAGAAACAACAAATGTACTAATGAAGAAAATCCGAAAAACGAAAACGAACGAAAAAATTCGTACATTCGTAACTTTATTT